>SNRZ01000117.1:0-211465 GCA_008729115.1 Dirofilaria repens
ATGATCTGGAATAATTCATTCTCCTATTGAAATTTAGTAAACAAGAAAAGTAGCGTATGAAATGTTTTGATTTTAAGTTCGGTTTTGAATACCAAATATATGTATTTGATGAGTAAATGAACCTAATTCGGATTTCTCATTTCTTTTCTGTTTTCTTCCATCCAAAAAAATTATAAAAAAAATAAGGTAGAATACCTGTGAAACAGTTGATATGAGCCAAGTAAAAGCAATCATTTGCATAATTTACATGCTTCTTCTATTGTCTGTAACTAATAAATTCATTCAATTTAGATTGCGAAAGAGAAGATACCCAAATTTTACCCAATTTTTTTCCTTGGGATATATATAGAATTGGATGAAATTTAGCCCTTTATTGTTTTTTGTTTATAAATTCATTCAATTTGAATGGGGAGAGAGAGAGAGAGAGAGAGAGAGAAAGAAAGAGGATGTCCAATTTTATCCGATTTTTTTGGGAAGTACATAGAATTGGATAAAATTTGATTTATATGTTCTCAATCTAAGCATTTCTATAAAATCTGATATCAATCAGTTGTTATTTATTCTTCTCATGAATGACGAATATCCAACATGCGATATAGTAAAAATGACGAATTTCATCTTAAAAATCAATAAAAAACAAAATTCAAAAAATATTTTTCTAATTCTACCCATAAAAATGTAAATATCATTCATATTTAACATACAGGTCATATGATGCTTATATTTATAGCTAAAATTTAAATATGGGAAATTATTCTACATATTTAAAACTATGAAACTTTAATTAGGTCATTATCAATTAATTGACCTTAGTTGTATGTACTATGTAGTACTGTAAAGGTTAGATGAAAATTATTTAAATAATAATATCTAATTGATATTGTTTTAAACAAATCCATATCTCTGTTGAAGGGAATTTGAAGAAACAATTTGTGATCGGAACATTTGTTCTTAATTTTAGTTTAGTGAAATAATTTGATCAAATCTTAATTCTCTGTAATTAGGAAAGTGTGTAATTAATAAATAATTCTCGCAAATAATTTATCACTTCAACTCATAAAGTGAAATAGTATTGTATTAATCAGCACTTTATTTAAATTATTTATTAAAGAAATGAAAAGATTTTATCCGATTTGTTATGCATTAACCATTATACTCATTCTTATCTTTCTCTCTTTGCTTATCTCTCCCGTCTCTCTCTCTCTCTCTCTCCCTCCCTCTCTTCCTCTCTATCTACATATATTTTTTCGAATATAGAAACATATTTTGCACTAACTAATCCAAAATTAAATTAGTAATGTTTAACAGTAACAAAAAGAAATGTAAGAAAAAGTGGAAAAAGAATATTTATATGTATGATAATATGTTTATCCGATGAAGGATTAGGCAGAAGCCTAAAATTCAGAGCCTTAGGCTTCAAATGCATCATTATTGTTAAAGCCTGACTCCCCTATCGTCATTCACATGCACATAAATGCTGAAATAGAATGTTAATGAAACGAAATATTTATATATATGCAATGTTTATTCGGCGAAAGACTAAATAAATAAAAGTCTAAAATTCAGAGCCCTAGGCTTCAAATGCATCATTATTGTTAAAGCCTGATTCCCTATCGTCATTCATACGCATATAATTATATAAATCATTCCTTTTCTTCCTTTTTTTTAAAAAAAAATTTTTGCTGCTCAATTGTTTGTTATTTTTCTGTGGACTTAAAATAAGCATACAATTACATTTCTCAAATTCTCGACATTATTCAACAAATGCATTCAGATTGTTATTTCATGCTTCTTTTTGTTTCTGTTGCTATAATTGTTATTGTTGTCGTTATTGTTGTTGTTGTTGCTACTGCTGTTGTTGTCGTTGTTGTTATTGTTATCGTTATTGTTGTTGTTGTAACTATTGTTATTGTTGTTGTTGTGGCTATTGTAGCTCTGTTATGGCTATGGCTGTTATTGCCCTGTGAACTTTTTTCATTATTTGTTATATTTTCTGGAAAGATGATTTATTATCATCACTCGTTCCCAAGAGATTTTCATCTTTATTAACAATTTTTTATATATTAGCAAATTATCAAATTGATAATGGAATAATTAAATGATAAAATTATATAAATAATATTTTCAAATATTTAATTAATATGGATGATTTCCATCCTATTTTTTTGTCTTTTCATTAATATGCCTATTATTCTGTTATACCTTCAGTATATAGAAGCATATCTGTTTATGTGATTGCATATTATTAATTTCATTAATAATTAAGTAAATATTTATGGCATTAATTAGTGAATCGAATTACAATTTTAGACTAAAATGAGACTGAAATGAATTAATTGTCATAACAAATACTTTTAACCATAAATAAATTGCATTCATTGAATTAAACCATTTTAATGCAGTATTTGCTTATTGCAATATTGCATATTTCAATTTTTCCTTCAATTTTTTTAGAATTATTGCAATGAAAATATGTTATAACATAATGTGAAATGATTGATTAATTGATGGAACGATTAATTAATTAAGCATTTCTAGAGAAGGAAAAGAGGGTTATCAGAATAGTTATCATTGATGAGGAGAAATAAAATACAGTGACAAATTTTCGGTTCAATTAATTTTTTTTGTCACACTTTCTTCGCACATTATTTATGTTACTTATGAATAAATATTTTGGACCAAGATTTCCCGAATTTTTATCTGGATTTTTGTTTTAAAATTTAATGATCAGTTGGTACATTTTCTTTTTTAAGGAAATAAGTGGACCAAAAAAAGCATTGTAATCTTTGTAATTATTTTCAAACTTATGTATGATATCGATTTTTTTTTAAACTAACATTGTAAAATCTTATTTGTTTCTGGAAACTTTGAAATTGCTTATTATCATTGGAATTGAAATCATGATTATAAAGATTTAGATTTTTTTGTGCAAATAAGTTGGCATGATATAATGATAAAAGATTTTATAGCAATGAGATTGTTAATAAAGTGCTAGAATATTACAGAAATTTATAGTTATCATTAATGAGGAGATTATCGTATGCCATTCTAAGAAAAAACGAATAAAAATAATTAAGAATTTATTTTTCGGTGTTACTGTAGTTGGTAAGTTACTATAACTCCTTCAAAAGCCTTAGTTTCTTAATGACTAAGATTTTTGATGTAATAATAAATCTGATTGAATAAACTTACGAGTATAAAAGCTATAAAGAAGAATGATCAAAATATCGATTTTTTTTCTCGAACAATTCGAAATTTTGAGTTTTTTAGTTATCCTTTTTTTTGTTTTTCCTCCATTATTTCATTATGATATTTGATAATAGCAAGAAAAAATTAAATTCATAAAATTAACGCAGATATGTAGATTTTTGTTTTTGACCACTGGCTTTTATTTTTTATGGCCATTCATCAATAATTTTATTTTTCATTTAATTTTATAACTTCATTTCTAGCATCATACATATGCACACACACACACACACACACACACGTACAGCACACACACACATACAGCACACACACACATACAGCACACACACACACATACACATACACACACACACACACACACACATGCATACTCATATACACATACATATATATTTGTATGAATATAACGGATAATTTGAACAGAAGAAATGGTTTAATTGATGAATGGCCATAAAAAATAAAAGCCAATGGCCAAAAACAAAAATCAACATATCTGCATTAATTTTATGAATTTAATTTTCTCTCACAAGAATGGCCATAAAAAATAAAAGCCAATGGCCAAAAACAAAAATCAACATATCTGCGTTAATTTTATGAATTTAATTTCTTCTTGCTATTAACAAATAGTTCATTGCATGTCTTTATTTTTCTGATCCAACATTTTTGATTGTATAATTATTCAATTAATTATTATCGATGTTTTTGAATTAAATTACGGATACGTGTGACGTGATTAATCGTCCATTGATTCAGTCATTTTTAATTTAAAGTTTGAAAGAAAAATTGCAGCTAAGAATGAATGTACTGAAAAATACAAAGGGAATTTTTTTAAATAAAAAAACATTTTCTTTTTTTGTGGTAGGACCCGATTGCTTGCCGGGATTAAAATTTCATATGTTTGATATATGTTTGATTGATTATGCCATTAGAATTATCAGACATATCATTTTGCTCGTCTCTCCAATTGCTGAATAATTTGAGCGATTTGTCCGCTATTTTTGCAATTCGCAATTTATAATTTGCAAACAAAATTTTCCAAAATTTTATTATTACCTTTTTTGTTGAATGTTTTATAATATCAGTCGGTTATCAAGCATAATTTTTTTCTTATCTTCTATATGAGAAAATGGCAATTATTGAAAGTTTTATCTTCAAAATTTTTAAAAATTTAAAAATCTTTTACTACTAAATTAGAGGCTAAAAAAGAGAGAGAAAAAAAAGAATTGATAATCATCATTTTTTTCATTCTACTAACTGATTACATAGTTAATGCAAATCATATCATTATCCTGTTCTTTTCTATTTTATTGAAGTATAATAATAGCGATAATAATAGTAATAACGATGATGATGATAATATTTGATCAGAGATTTATTTTAATCAAAAAACTGGCAATTTAATTTAATGGTATTACATTTATATCGCCTATCAATTGATGTAATCGATTCGTATTATTTTCCTAGCCTTAGCACTCAATATTTTTAGTCATAAATTTAAAGTATTAGCATAAATAAAAGCTTTGGAATTTATGGAATGAAGAAGAGAGAGAGAAAATGAAAAATAAAATCTTTTTATTCATCTCAATTTCTCTTCAATAGTTATACATATTTTACTGAGATTTGAAACTTGAAATTTGACAATTTGAAGTTTTTGTTAGTTTAAGTTCATATAAGTTATTGAATAATTTAATTTTAATTAATAAATTGTGGAAGGTAATCTATCTTTCATAGCAGTTATATTTTCTTTATAACATATGATAAATTGATGACTGATAAAAAAATTTTTGTAAATGTATGAATGAATTGATAAAGTATTAGGTTATTATTGCTAGTTAATAATTTGTATTTAAATAGATATTCCAACAAAAAAAAAATAGATTTCTTTTTATTTCTCATTTATTTTAAATATTATTTTCTTTTAGGCATATATATGCATAAAAGTTGATTGATTTAAAATTGTTATACGAAGCAATTGAATTTATATTCAGTTGGCCAGCAGTTGAGTTAGCCATTGAATTTATAGATTGGCCATTAATTTGGATACGTTATCATCTTTATATTTTTTAGATAAAAAAAAATCCAATCGATTTCGAATCAACTTGTATTTTGGAATTTTTCAAATTGAAAATTTCAATTATTTGATTTAAAGTAGGAAGAAAGGGAGAGAGAATTTTGGAATGTTTATAAAACTACTTCTGCCTGTTGTGAAAAGAGAGATAATCACTCATAAAGGGAAATGATTATTTATCAGAGAAGTTCAGTCTTTTTAATTTTTTTGTTCTGATAAAAAGGAAAATGGAAAGAGATTGAAGTTGTAAGGAATGATAATTTCTGATATCGTAAAACTGGTTTTTTTTTTCCTTGGATAAACTTTAGGATATTTTGTTTGCAAAAAAAATGCATTGGAAAAGTTGCTAAAGGCAAAATGGTAGGCCACAAGCTGTCTTAAAAATTAGCAAATTTTTTTTTTCATTTCCTTTTTTTTATCCATTCATTTCTTTCTTTTCCTTTTCCTTTTCCTTTTAGTAAGATTAGACTTCTCAAATTTCTATCACAAAAATAGAATTTCTTTTCCTTTCTTTCTTTCTTTCTCTCTCTTTTCTTTCCTTCTTTTTTTTCCTTTTCATTTTAATACTTTAAGGTATTTTTAGAATGAGATATTTCCATTTCCTTCAATATTTTCTCCAACCTATAAGAGTAAAAATATGGCCTGTCGATTCATTTCAATTATTAGATTTTTCTGGATATCAGATAACTCATGATTTTAGTATATATATATATATATATATATATATATATATATATATGAATAAATAATTCTATAGTACAATTATTTCGGTTGTTTCGATAACCTATGTCTATTATATGGATAACTGCGTTTTTTTTGTGATATAATATGCAAAATTTATCGATATCATATCAAAATTATCCAATAAATGGCAAATATTATCAGTTATATATTATTTGGTATACATAATTTGCTAAATATTTGTCAGTCTCAATTATTCATAAATATTTTAATTTTGATAGGTTGTATTTTAAGAATGAAAAAATGGAAAAAGTTAAAGAAAGAAAAATGAAAAAGTAAGAAATATATTTGAATACAAATAATAACAAATTAGCATTGATTATATTCAAATATAAAATATGTGAGAATATAAGCTCTCTTTTTTGATTAAAAATTCATTACTTATTCATTTCACATATAATCTGATTCATTTATTATTGAATAAAAATATCTCTTATGATAACCAAACAAGGAATATGTGAGATCAAAAATGGAAGAATAGGAAATAAAATTTGAATATAAATAATAAAAAATTATTAGGAGAAAAAAAAGAGGGATATGAAATCAATAAGTAATCAATGCTTATTCAAAACAAACACATTTGAATATTACTAAATGTTAGAAATTGTTTTCTAATTTTTTGATCAAATCGATTTTTGATTTTTTTGTTTTCTTAATAATAGGAATTTAAAAAAAATATATAATTTTAGCTTCATTTATTTGTACATTTTTATTTCCGTCTTATCACTACTAATTCCGTTTTACGCATTATATTTTAAAAATGATAAGATTAATTGACTTGTTAAGATTATTCTACTAATTAATTGATTCTCGACGAAGATAGGATATGTTAAGATGTTTCAATTGTCTTTTATTTGATTACTTACTTCTGATGTTTACATTTCTATTTGCTTTTCTTATGCTAATAAATTATCAGCTATAAGATAGCAATAAGAAATAATTGTAGGAAATGAATTTTGTCGAGAAAAAGTGTTTCCAGTTTTTCAACAGAAGATAAGATAATATCAATCATTCATTCCTTTTTTCTATTCAGTTACTTAACCTGGTACATGTTTATATTTATTCACGTACGTACGTGGTATGTGCTTATATATATATGTTTGTTTATCACACGTTATGATGCATGTGTGTGTGTGGTGTGTTTGTGTGTGTATGTGTCTTTTGTCGGTTTGTTGTTCGCAAAAATTATAATGTGAAGATGCTTGAAGATTTATGCGAATACGTATGTGTATGTGTTTCATGTCTATGTTTGTATGTATATATAGATAATATATGTATGTATGTGTGTGTGTGTCTATGTAATGAATTATGATAGGTACACGTACAAGACAGACATACACAATGATGGATGGGTTGTACGGTCCGATTGGGTTGCACTGAATGAAAGTTATGTTGTTGCTGTGAGCTTGCGTGTTTTGAAGGTATCATTTATCGCTGGGAAATAATGATGCATGAAAATAAAGGAGAGAAGATGAATGAGAGGAGGAATTCTCGAAGATGGAAAGACGGAGGAGATTAAGGACCGAGAAAGGCGGGGGAGATTAAGGATCGGGAAATGCGGGAAAGATTTAAGACCGAGAAAGACGGGGTGATTAAGGTTCCAGAAAAGCGATAGATTCAAATGAGAAAAAGAAAAAAGGCAAATAAAAAGAGTTGATTCAAAAAAATCTCGATGTAGACATATGCAGCATATATCTATTATTTGCTTGTCTCTCATTCTCTAATATTTTTTATTTTTATAATTTCAAATGAATTAAGTCTCATTCATTCTTCCTTTTTGCGATTTAATAATATTTTCATGCTTTTCAATAGTCTTTTTCTGTCATTTTTCATCCTTTAGATAATGCGTAGAGTTCAGAGTCAGGATCAGGGTCGGGATCAGGGTCGAAATCGGGTAAGGTTCGAGATCGGGATCAGAATGACACAGTCTGTCCATTTCATTTTCCGTCGGAATGTACTTCTCTTTTGTTTCCTTACATTTTCTTTGTTTAGCTTTAACAATAGTTTCCTTACATTTTCTTTGTTTAACTTTTAATAATGTTTAACTTTATTCTTTTTTTCTTTTCTTTTTTACAAATGAAAATCTCGAATAGCACAAAATATAATAAGCACAAACTTTTAGATTGATAATATTTTAGATTGATAATATTCCATAGACCTATTATGAGACGCCTATTTCATGGTTTGACAATCAAACTTAGAATATCATAATTATTGATAAGAAATACAAATGATACCGCGTGCCATTCATCCTTCGTATGATTCAACTTACGGATGCTGTTCTATTTGAATTATTTAGTAATATAATTTTCTGTTTATTTTTATACTGATTATAAGTGATAACTTTAATTGATTTCTCTTTCAAAAATAATAAGTAGACGAGGAAGATAAAAAGGGGATGAAAAGGAAGAAGTGATAAGAAGATAGAGATAGTGAGGACTATGTTATATATTCTACGTTCTTTTTTTCCTTTCCATTTTCTCTTGTTCACTACTTGCATAACATTAAATGCGGTTTTATTAATCGAGAAATAAGTGATTAAATATATTTTTGACTGTTGATGTAACTTCTTTCTTCCATCTCTTTCAATGATATTTCTTTTCCCTTTCCTTCTTTTTAATAAATGCTGTTAAAAGCATTCGAGAATACTTTTGATGTCCTTATTCACTCATCATCTATTAATAGTTTTGCATTCAAATATTCGAGACCAATTGGCTCCATCCATTGGTAATTTTTAAACGAGTGAGAAAAATATCCTAATAATGACATAGAACAAGGAATTTTTATCAATTTTTGGTATAGCTTAAAGGATTTTTATCAATTTTTGATATAGAATAAGGAATATTTATCAATTTCTGATAGAGCATAAAGGATTTTTATCAATTTTTAATGTAGATTAAAGAATCTTTCTCGATTTCTGATATATGATAAAAGAATGTTTATCAAAATTGTTCAGTTTATTTTTAATTATACGTTATGATTAATGATATTTTTTATAAATGAGAAGAAAATATTTACATATAGACTTTTGAATAGTATTAGAGGAACATTTATTAATGATGATCATAAAATGATGCAATAATGTTATAATTATTTGTGACTGCAAAATTTCTTTTTTCCTTTCTTTGTGTCGGAACTGAATCGAATTGTTCGAGAGTAATCATTTAAATCGGTTAAGCAGATTTATTATTTTTATCAAGAGCGTTCAAGTTTCATATTTTGGGATAATTGATATATGATTATGCTTTTCGCAGCAGTGGACCTCTAATGAAACATATTATACGAAATATCCGAGATAATTGAATTGATCAGAAAAGAATCCAATTCTATTTATCGAGAAGAGAAAGGATGATAATGAAATATGCAGAGTATCATATGCAATTACTTCCAAACGAGTAATGAATGTGTGAAATTTATTTCATCTCTTCCTTCTTCTTTTACCTCTTCCCCATTTCTCATTTTTATTCTCGATGATACGAAATCAATGAATATTTCTACGAACGAATTATACTTTGAAAAAAAAAAAAGAGAAGTCGCTTAATGCATTTCTTCTATTCTTGCTAATCTTGAGTTCTACTATTTATGAACATTTACTCTTTTTTCTTTTTTTAAATTTTCTCGAGAAATTTATAGAATTTTCCTCTTTTAACTAATAGCTTTTCACTTTAAAAACTCATCCTTATCTTTTGCATTTTTTTCATACATATTTATGTGTATGTGTATGCATGTGTATGTATATATATATGTGTGTGTATGTGTGTGTGTGTGTGTGTGTGTGTGTGTGTGTGTGTGTAACTATACGTATCTGGGTGTAGATAATTTCATTTTAATTGATAGTTTCATGTTTGGATCGTTGTTGATGATTGGATTCTCAGCATAGCAAATAAAATCCAATGAAATATCGCCAATCATTGTTGGCCCGATAACACACTTGGGAGTGACAATTTGGCCAACAATAGGCATTCGATAATATGCCAATAAGCTAAATTATATATATATGTGTATGTGTATGTGTGTGTGTGTGTGTGTTCTTGTATGTATTTGTGTATGTGTATGTAGGGTTAAGTGGAAATGAGAAAAAAGAAATTGATTAAAATGAAATAATTTAGAATTTTTAATTGGAAATGGATGCATAAGTAAGTTTAGTGCAACATATGCAACAATTTCTTTTAATGCTTTTATTAATATTAATTTTAATTTGCAATCATTTAATACTAACATTTGATTCTTTAGAATTTTATTTTTACTTTTACTTTACCCTTTACATTTTCACTTCGTTTTTTTTAAGAAGAGTGAGAAAAAGATAATGGAAGACAAAGAAGCGAGAGGATAAATAATAATTCGATTTTCTTCATTTTTTTTTCGATTAACAGCTCTTCCCTTATTTTAATCTTAGCATAAATTTCTTATAAATTAGAATTTTCCAATTTTTCTTTTTTTGCATAAAAGGAATGAATGAATGAACGAAGAGAGAAAAGATAAGAAAAAAAAAAGTAGCTGATAGTTGTGATATAAGCGAATGATAGGGAAAGAAATAGGTGAAGGAAAAAAGTGAAAGAAAAATTATAGAAAAAAGAGAGGGAATAAAATTTGTGAGTGAAAAAAAAGTTTTTTTTTTATCCACTTCTTCTGCTTGACGAATTGATTTTTTTTCCTTTTGATAATTATTTTAAAAGATAATATTATCAGATTTCGCTGATGAATGGTTTTCTTATCAATTTTTATAATTTGAAACTTTCCATATTTCATTTTTTTATTTAAAGAAATTTAGAATTTAGATTTTAATTTAGAATTTTCTTTTTTATTAATTTTCAGTTACTGATTCGATATCAATGATACCAAATTCGATGCCATCATTTTTCGCCAATCCTTTCATGACACCATTTATGCCACAACAAGCTGCTGCTGTATCTGCAACACATATGGGTAGTAGTAGTTTTAGTAATGATGATAGTGGTGGTGGTGATGGTGGTGGAGGAATTGTTGAATCTTCACAATTAACCGATCTGGAAAATGGTGATTACCGTAGTAATCCATTACAAACTGATAATTATGTTATGCAAAGTTTACAATGTCAAGAAATGATGCAACATTATATTCAAAGTTTAATGGCGGCTGCATCACATCTTCCTGGTAATAAAAACAATAATATATCAACAGATGGTACCACTGCTATTGATCAGGTTAACCTTAATTCTTTCGCTTGGCTTTCTTTTGATCATTAAATTTTCACAAAATTCATTCATATTTATTCATTCTTTCATACAGTTCAGCTTTTTCTATATTAGATGTTTTTATTCAAAATTTGAATTAAATTATAATTCCATCTGTTCTCCGCTCTTATAATTGGCTAACATATTGTTAAACAGCTTATCAATCAATTATCATTCATGCATCATACTAGCGAACAATTTTTAGAAGTTTTTATAAAATTTCTGATTTCTTCATTTTCTCTTTCTTTTTTTCTAAAATCATAAAGATGCAGTTGCTATCGTTTCATTTTTATCCATCCATTATAAAAAGCATTAGTTTATTGAGGGAATAGTAAAACAATTCCTCGTTCTTCGTGTTATTTTATGTATGAAAAATGAAAGGCAAAATTATCAGCAGTAAATATTCATACTATCATATAACTATAACTATAATTGTGATAGATAATAGTTTGATTAGTCTAATGTTTCTCACATAGCTTATGTTTATTTATCTTATGTGTAATTTATATATCGTTCACGTCTATCTTACGTATAATTTTATAATTTCTTACGTTTGTATATGATTCACATCTATCTTACGAGCAACTTATATATAATTCACGCATCTCACTATAACTTATACATTCTTACGTGTATATATGATTCACTCTACCTTACGTATGTATAATTTTTATATCGAGAAAAAGAGGTTAACTTCAAAAACTCTAACATTAATTAAATTACCGAAATAAGAGAAGTATGGTAATTAATAAGAACGGATGCGAATAAGGAAAGATAAAATATTGATTAAAATAAATCCTGGGAATAGTTAGGATATCTCGTTATATCTTATCATTAACATAATTAGTTGATAATCATGCTAAAGTGTCTAATTTACAAATTAACAGATAAACAATTATTTCTATCCCTATCATTATCTGTCTAAATAAAAGTAAAAGTTTATTTACTTATTATAATTTTGCATTATGACACAGCTATGATATTAATGATAAGCAATTTGATAAGAATTATCTTATTTCATCTGGAACATTCTTGATTTACTAAGGAATATAATTTGAAATAAAATTTTAATTTAACTAATGTGTATCATTTGAGAAAAGCAAATTAGAACACTTCTACATTTCTCTTTCTTCATGCATAACTTTCTTCATATGATTCCTACCGTCTATCTGATCGAAGAAGAATGATAAATTGATCATCTATTTATCATTACTGAATGGTAATTCATACATTATTTTTCTTTCCATAAAATTAGCATATTCTGTCCATTTCTTTCAAATATTTTAGTTATTATTAAAGTGTCTTTAAATCAACCTTTGGTACAATGCATCGTTTCAAATTCTGCCATGTGATTAAACCACATTCATCATCGTGATGTAAAAGAATAAAATTTAATTAATTGAACTCTTTCAACTTATAAATGGGTTACAAAGTAACATCTTAGTTATAAGTCGAGAATAGTTGTCATCTATTATATTGCAGCAGTCGTCCATGAATAATATCCAAGAGCATTCATCTGGTGATTTGGGTCGTTTCCAGATAGATTTCTCGAAAGCTTTGCCAGCACTTATTCAAAGTATGCAACAGCAACTATATCTAAACAGTCCAACACCATCACAGTATACTAATCCCATCTCGGTAGATTTTAGTAATTTTAAGTATTTATGCAATTAATTGATAAAAGATAAGTTCATATCACATATAATTCTTCCTATATAACTTGATATCGTAATTTGACATCATTTACAGTCTTATCAAATTAATCATTTCGTTTATGCGGTTATATAACGTAGTAGTAAAACTTAATTATGCTAATTTTACTTTATCAACGATAAATTTTAGAGGCATAAATAATATGTTGAATGATAATTGCAGCATATTTCAGATATTAAAATATCATATTTTTCTTTTAAAAAAACAAAACCGCAGTGAAAATTTTGTATTATTGAATGTAAAGAGTAAAATTTTTATTAATTTTCAATTAAGAATCATTTTCAAAAAGTTATTTTCCTTCTGAGTTTGAATAAATGAAAAAGTTTTCGACGTATTTAGATTTTAGAGATTTTAGTTTAAATTTTAACAGTTCTCAAATATTATTTGTAATTTTCGATCAACAAGGCCATCTTCAAACTATCAGATATATCTAAAGAATTAATTCTTCGCTGAAATAATAAGGAAGAAAATTTGAATAACTTCGGAAGTTACATTTCAGAAAAAAAGAAGCTTCGTGCTTATATATAATTTGTTAATCATTTTTTCCTCTTTTCTATTACTAATTTATCTCATACTCCATCTTCTATTCTATATATTATCTCATTTTCTCGAATAAAAAATGATAAACGAGAAATAGGAAGTCGAGAATGATGCTGTTATTTGTCATTTAATAGAGTAGGATATCATTAAATTTCTAAAGAAAAGATAAACTTTCGTCATTAACCTAACATTATAATTTTTGATCGAATGAAAATTGAAAAAAAGGAAGGGAAGAGAGAGAAAAGGAAATTTGAGAAAGAAAAAAAGGGGAGAAGAGAAATAACTATTTTGGAATTAATTTTTACATTAAACTAAATTCTTTTCAAACTGTGTATTACACTTTGGATTTGATTAATTTAAACAAGTAACTGATTAATTTAGACAACAAGTATATTTTGATCATTTTAATAATAAAAGTTTAATTGAGAAATACTTTAAAAAGAGAAAAAGATGAATATTTTCAAACAATTTTATAATTTGCTTATAGAAAATATGAAGTCAAAAATTAATTAATTCACTTATTCATTTTATATGGTGAATCCTTTCTGAATCTCGAAGAATTTCCAAGAATTATTTACGTATCGAAATGATGGCATATCAATAGCAATCGTTTGGCATCCATTCAGAATGCTTAAAATTCTTTTTTAGCTAACTTTGCATTAAAAAAAAATGTCCAATTTAATTCAATTGAATTTTTTTTAAAATTTCGTCGAGAAAAATTTCAAAAAAAGAAGAAAAGAAAAAGGAAAATATAATGCCATTTAAACTTAAATTTTAAAATTTCTTTTTTTTTTTTTTAAATTAAGTTATTATTAAATTAATTTATTGTTAATATTGCTCCTTTTTCTGCTTCAGAATTCACCGACAAATTTAGCTGTACCGAGTGTTGTAAGGAAAATAGATGATGAAAAGGAAAAAATAAATGAAAATAAAGGTCGCGCGACGGTAAACGATGATGAAAGCGACGAAATTCGCGATGAATCGCAACAAATGAATGGTAAGAAATTCGAAATTTTCAAAACTATTTCAAATTATCAACATAAAGCTGATAATTCTATAAAATTATGTTAGGAAAATATTTGTAGAATTTAAATATATTCTGTTTGGAATGGTCTTTGATCATTAATATTTCTATGAATTAATTTTAAATTATTTATTGTTTTTAGTATTTTTTTACCAGATTTTTCCAATTATTGAATATTAGTATATGAACTGAATCGATGATAGTGTGTGGTATAGGTTATTTCAGGATAATGATTGGTTTGTTTTCTAAAAATTCAAAAAACCAGTTTCAAATTTTATTGAATCTTTTTTTATAGGCTGTAATGTTGCACTATCGGAACAGCAAAATGATGTAATTAATGTCGACAAAGTTAGCCAGGTTTGAACTACAATTTAAAAAAAGAAAAGTAAAAATTAAACAAATTTTTTATTCGTAGTTATTTTTTGGCTTATTTGCTTTCACTTTTTAGGATTTTTTAAACGAAATATTTATCAGAATTTTTAGATTTGAATTTTCATTGTTTTTTAAACGCTTCAGTTCTTTTCAGTTTTTTCCTTTTTTTCCATTTTAAATTTTAAATGTATTTTTAGGAAAGCTGTGAAAATAATCATTCAATTGACATTCCATCATCGAATAATGTTGCGAAGTGTTTCAACAGTAAGAATGATGAAAATTTGATGAATGAAGAGAATATGAAAAAGATGAAAAATGCAGTCGTCATTAAAGAATTACCATCAGTGAATTCATTGAAAGTATCCGAAGCAGTACCAGCCAAAATTCCAACTTCATCTTCTCCATCATTTAAAAATATACCTGAATCATCACTATCATCATCATTATCCTCATCATCATCATCATCAAATAGTAACAACAGTGCAAGCATCGCTCAGGAGGATTGTCGAACATCTGTTCTGATCAAAAAACAAATGAATGAAATTGATAAAGAAATTAATCGGCGTATACAAAATCGGAATATCAAAAAAGTATGTTTTGAATTTCGCATTGAAATTTTAAGTTTGAAAGGGAAAACTAATATATTTTTGTTTTCTTTTAATTAAATGTTTTAATAAACTAAATGGCTTGAAATCAAAAATATTTGTATCGAAATATATCTTCTTATCTCGTACTAACCAAATCAGTTCAAACATTTGATTTGATAATAACAAAATTGATAATAGAAGTTTATCTACTTTTTTCCATTCTACGTTTACCCTTTCTTCTAAGTATACAATATTTGACATATATCAGTGTTTCATTTCACAATTCCCAATTTTCATTTGTTGTATTTGTAGGAAATTTCATCCGTTAAAAGATTGAAGCGAAAAACACCTCGTCGAGATTGAATTGGAATTATTGAAAATATAGAATCCATATTCATGAAGTATTCAATTAGATACTTATGTTGTAGAATTTAAAACACTTATTAAATATTTGATTGAACTGGTATTAAGAAATATCAAAGTGTTATTTTCAATGATTTATTTAAGTGTAGATTTAAAATGCATATTGAAAAATATCGAATTTGATTCTTTTTTTCTTTTCACATATTGATTTCAAAAAGATATAAGTAAATTGTAGTACAGAATTAAAAATCATTCTATTTAAATCGGACAAATATTATAGGGAGTTTTTTGCCTTTTGCATCTAATAGATAATGATTAATTATTGCATCTAATAGATAATGATTAATTAAGGATATTAAAATGAAGTGATAAAGTGATATGACAAATTTGAATGGGAATTTGTTTTTTTTTTCATTTGAAATGCTATTTTATCATTTAATCGTATAATTTGAATAAAATTTTAAAATCCGAAACGAAAATGAATGAGAAATTAGCATTATTAAGTAAAGGAATAGACAAAATTTTCCTTTTTTCTTTTTCAGATTGACGAAAAGAGTTGGCTCAACTTTTGAGTTCTGTCAATAGTTCTAGTTATCAGTCTGCCTGTACCCAACTACAGTATCCATCAGTATATGCTATTTCATCTAATACAACAAAACAGGTTTTACGGAAAAATTTGTTGATTGTTGTGGGTCTTTTTTTCCATATATTTATGTATGTGTTTGTGTATATTTGTATGTGTGTGTGTGTGTGTGTGTGTACGTGTATGTGCCTGTGTATGTGTTTGTATGTATGTGTGTGTGTATATGGTGTATATTTACTGACACTTGATCTTTTATGTAAAATATAATCAAATTAAAACAATTAAAATTTAAAATTTTTTTTTTAAAAATATAAATTTTTTCTTACTCAAAAATTTCAAGATGCGGAAAAAGAAATTCAGCAAAATTTTAATTAATTTTAATTACTTTACAATTTACATGTACATATCATCCTGAAAAAAAGCAAAAAAAAAAAAAACTCTTATAATTCTTTCACCGTTTGATGACTTTATTATGATATGTATCGAGAAAGATATGATAACATTGAAAACGAAAGCCATATATTGAGATATTTTAAAGAACTGAGCGATACTGATATGCTCTCGTGATTAGACGATAAGGAATATTGGAAGCTTAATTGTGATATATCGAAAGACAGGAAATACCGGGAATTTAATTAAACTGGAGGAGTAAGGAGATGAAAACGCATAATAGACTATTACTGATAAGCGCTAACAAACGATATATAATAATTGGTATGTTATGCAACGATAACCAATCCATCTATGATTCAATTGGATATGGATAATTTGGAAAGCTGGCGCATAAATTATATAAAAATAATAACAATTCTCTATGCATAATGCAAAAATATATCTGATAGATAGATAATAAACATGTGATTCTTAGATAGTCTGATTAGTAATAAGTAGATGGGATACTGTATAAATTCTTTTAATTATTGACAAACAGCCTTATCCGATTCACCTTATCCGATGTATAAGTATTTTAAGCATGTGAATATTTCTCATCTTAGTTGTTTGTTTTTTTTTTTCAATTATGAGGATTTCTTAAAAGTTACAGAATTTAAAATGCCTTCCTGTAGAATAATCTTGAATTCTGTAATTTTTATTATTTGAATAATTGTTGCATGTTTTTTTGCTTTCTTTTTTTATAAATTATATTTTGTTTTTTTCGATAATTTTGCAAACTTTTCTCCAATTTTAATTTGCATCAATTTTTTTGATGTCGTTCAGTGATTAAGTGATATTTTCATTTTTTCCTCTTTTCACTATTGTCATGCTGTCCCTTCCCTTTTGTAGGATTTTAGATTTTTCCTATCTTTTAATCAAGCAAAATGACACTTTGATTTTTTTTTTTCATTTCTTAATTTTTAATTTTTTTTTCAGAGTGTTTTACCATTTGGTGTTGCCGAAATAAAAAATCGGATACTTTGCCGAAACCAACTTTGGAACAACTTCGTAATTCATTTGCTCTACCAGTGATATCGTCAAATTCGAATTTCCCATCATTTTCAACACAAACATCATCACCATCATCATCATCATATCATTATTATCCGCAACAACCACCAAAACAACAACAACAACAACAACAACAACAACAACAACAACAACAACAAAACAACAACAACAACAACAACAACAACAGCAACAACAACAACAACAATTTCCATCATTGTATTTAGGTATATCAGGTGGACCATCAACTGATACTACTGCTATGATATCATCACAAAATTGCTGCTCTTCATCATTACCAACTACTATGGAACAATTTACGCATGCAGCTGCAGCTGCAGCGGCTGCAGCTGCATTTGGTACCATTTCACCACAATCATATCCCCAATTTCAATCTTATTTTCCAGCAGTAGCACCATCACATGCGTATTATTTTCCCGGAACGCATCAACATATTTCACCGCAGGTAATCATTATTTTGAAACTTTTATCATTATTTTCGTCATTTTTGAATGATTTTTTAAAATTGTCGTTTTTGAATATTTTCTACAGTTTAGTAGGAAAAAATCATAAATCTTACGATAGATTATGAGTAATTTTTGATTTATAATAACTTTTCTACAAAATTTTCAAATTTTAATTTTAATAAACTCAGTGCTTAATATAATAATGAAAGAAAATCAAGGACTTAGATTAAACATTTGTTTATCAGTGAGTGATAGAGAGTAGAAATTAACTAACAGCTACAATAAAACATTACATCTGTGATTTATTGTATTGTAAAGTTTTTTTTTTCTTTAAATTATAAATTAAAATTTCTAATATTATAAGCTTCATTGTTTTGAACTATAACATTTTCAATTTTCAATATCCAAGCTTCCAATCTCGAAAAAGCTTGAACTTTTCAAGCATAACCTTTTCATATATTGCTCTTTTATAAACCGTATATTGTAGTAAGGAAAAGAAGATATGAGTCTTCTTATCTTTGTTATTTTCTTATGTAGAAATTCTGGTTATTCCTATGTCGCCAATTCTCGCCATTTCTAGGCCCCTAATTGAATCAATATAGATGGTGATAACAATGAAATGGAAATAGGATTAATTCATTGACTTATCTAGCTTACACTATTTTAAAAAATCTTGCTCTAGAATTTTGATATATTTGACATCTGGTGGTTCATTAACAAATTTTTATCCTTCCATTTTTAACCCTATTCCACAGCATCTTGTCATCTAAATCTCTGTTTAGCTTCTTTTATATTCGAGTATTTAAGTTTCATAAAATTACAGAGAAATACATTCTTGTCATTAGGAATATAATATATCCTTTACTATGTTAGATTTTCTCATCCGGAATACTTTAGATCATAATGTAAAGGAAATTATTAAATTAAATTTTAAATTTCAATTAAAAGTCTCACCAGCATATATCGAAAACATTTGATATTTCGTTTGATGGAAGGATTAAAAAAGCTAAAACATTTGATATTTCGTTTGATGGAAGGATTAAATAAGCTAAAACATTTGATATTTCGTTTGATGGAAGGATTAAAAAAGCTAAAACATTTGATAGAATAAAATAAGAAAAGAGCGAAGAAAAAAAATTATAAATTGCTTCATTCGATCAACTTTTTAGCTTTAATTTTTTGCTGTTTTTCTTTCTTTTTTTCTAAAAAACTTTGAAGAAAAGAAATTGGAACTATGTTTGGTCGTCCAATTCAACGGCTATTTCTCTAAAATCAAATTATTCTTTCTATGCGATTTCTCTTTTCTTCAACTTTATCCTAAAGTACTACTTCGCCCATTTCTTCCAGTATAATTCATTCTTTCTTCCCTCATATTCGATAATATCATTTATCAGCTATAGCATTATTTGAAATTATTTAAATTTCTTGCTAAAATTAATTGCAGTTATTCATTTTCACTTTATATTTTATTTTATTATTTAAGTTTGGTTTCTAAGATTAAATCTTTAATAGTTAACTTTTAAAGGGATAAATAAATATGAAATTTAAAAAATTATAATTTCATTTATATTTATACATCGAAGAGTAATGTGCTCTCAGAAATTAAATTTTAATTCGATTTTTGTGAATTGAAAAGTTATAACGCTTTGTACAATAATAGAAAGACTTTAAATATCATTTTTGAGATTCTATAAAAGCTCTTGAATATTTATTATTGAGATTTTGGATACTATTATAAGTAAATGATTTCAGCATACTATAACGTTGAGAGTAAATCGATTTTATATTGATACAGCCTTGGAAAGAAGTAAATAATACGATAAAGAATAAATTATTTATGACTGACGATAATAGCAGCGAATTTCAATGAATTTTTTGGCTTTGATTTGAAATTATAATAATCGTAACTGAATATTGAATTATGGTAGTAATTAATTAAAAGTGATCTTTTTTGTTTTATTAATTTATTTGTCATGAATGAGGAAGGCTGAGATTGGTTTTAAATGACTGTTTCAATCATTTTAATCTTAAATGATAAACGAATATGAAACAAAAAATTCTCATTGATATTCCCATGAAATTACTCGAGAAGTATCTTTTGAATAATTCAATTTTTTCAATTATTTTTTCCAAAATTCCATAAAATATTTGATTTGATCATGGAAGAAAAATGAGATGTAAAATGATTCTGATTAAAAAATAGAAATATCAATATTTGACACATAAGATGGAATATCAGTTTTGAAAATAATGATTTCCGATATGTTGAATTAAGTAAAAATAATTTATTTATGAAATAAATGATTAATTGTTGCAATTATGTTGCGATTACTTAATGTATGAAATTTAGAACATTTGTGAAAATGTCAACTTAGACTAGAACTAATAACTTTCGGATATTATTGTTTAAATTATTCATCTTGCGGGATAAGAAAAATCAGTTTTGATTTGTTGATATTTGCATTGATTATTCCCGAAAACGAATAAGTGAAATTGCGGTAGATCAATCTAAATCTTAAACGATACAAGGATTTCGTTTTATGGATGAGGAATAATTTCAAATTTTGATTTATTTTATCGATTATTCAAATACTTTTCCAATTTTTAAAATGTGTGTCGATTTTATGGTTTTGAATTACTTCAATTTTCTCGTAGTTTTGGAACTATTCAGTTGATCATATTTTTAAAGCAGTATTGATGGTTTCTTTTGAAAACAAAGGGAAAATTTTTTATGAGAGAGAGAACGGATGTTTGCAATAAAAAGAAAAAAAAGATTTGAGGAAATGATCAAAAATACAAAAATTTGCATTAATTTTAAAAATTTCAGTGAAATTGTTACTTTTTTCATTGCTTCTATGTCTTAGATTCTATTCGAAATGTAAATTCAAGTTTTCTAAGTTTTTTTTTATTTTAAAAAAAGAAAATTTTCTTGGCCGAATGGATAGACATAAGGATTTTATGAAGTATTTTTATACTTGATTATATATGTATCTCGAGAATTCCTTTTTTAAATATTTATTCAATTAAAGCTCGCAGCAGCAATTTTACAACATTCTCAACATGGACAAGCGATGAATGTATTTTCAAATTTTTCATTTCCACCATCACAATCATCATCATCATCCGTTGTTGATAGCAATAATTTAATTGCATCTGAAAATGGTCAGCGTATGGAAATACCAGCCAAGACACAGATTACTGATACGATCACACCAGTTATTACTGGTATTAAAATTAGTAATGATGATTATTTGGAACAGAAAATACCACCACCGCCACCACCACCACCACCTCCTGCACTATCTTCAATACTGTCATCATCATTATCTAAATCTATTCCACCATCGTCATCATTATCATCAACAACAACATCATCAACAACAACAGCAACAACATTAACATCAGCACCATCTGCTAATCAAAAGTTATTGGCCCAACAAGGAAATGATACAGAAATTGATGAAGAACATCGGAAATATTCCCTTCAAACGGTTTGCATCAGAAATATTCATTTCCTTTTTTAATTTAAATTCAAATGATACATTTCCTATGAATGGATAATTACTTATTGCAAGAAAATCCTTTATTCATCAAAAAATTTCTTATTCTATTTCGATTATCGATAATATAATATCCATATTGATGTATATAGAATATATGTTTACCATAACTAGAATGTTCCATTTCTAAACATTATTTGAATTAATACACTGATAATCCATATATGTATTCATATCTTATAAATGATAATATTCGATATCTCGCTAAGTAGACCATTATCAGTACAATCATTGAAGAACGAGTGACATTTTTGATGAGTTATTCCAACTTTTTTTTCAGTTACTCTCCAATTGTTTTGGCCATATCGATTACTTATTCAAATATTGTTATATGGAAATATTTATTTTATAGACTTCACAAAATAATTGGCCTGGTGAAACTGATTGGATGGAAAATAGGAAGCATACATCTAATAAAGAAAATACAGTGAAAAATGGACGTACTGAAGAAAATGGTACAGACGGAGAACCTATTTGGGTTATGAGGTATAAATAAATGTACTGTAATACCGTATATATGGTTTACGGTACGCATATATCTTTTATATATTGATATATTTTTTTGTGTACGATATATATGTATTTTCTAAATATCAAAAAAATATGAATTGTATGTTCAATTAGTAATCCTAACTGACTTGATACTAAGTTAATTGTTTTGAAGAGAAGGTTTATTTATTGTTAAGTGAAGAAATATTACTGACTTTTAATGCTGAATAAGTTTTTTATTTGCATATAACTGTATTAGAAATAAATTTATCGCCGATGTTTTATTTAGGTATTTTTGTTTTGAATTAAGATATTTGCATCGCAGCTAATATTTAGCATATAGTTTTACATCACTTTTAATTAAATTTCGAAAGAGATTTTTAGAACTGTTACTATTGCATTTTGGAGTAGTTTTTAAGTTCTAATAAAGGTTTCTATTTCATTTTTCATTATTTGCTTTTTGCGTTTCTTTTCCATATGAAAAGTAATTCAAATATATATGTATTTGAATTTATTAAATATAATGAAATTTTTCTTCGTTCCAGAGATTCATACTTGAAGAGGGTTCAAAGAGAAGAAGAGAGTCACAACAATGAAGAGATTATGGAAGTGAATAAAAGTGCTGGAAGTAAATAATATTGGAATATTTTCAAATGAAATAATTATATTTACAATATGCATCCGTCATTGATGCGTTCTCACTTTTACATTATTAAATATAATTATATTTAATAAATAATATTTTATATCATCTTTTTTTGCAGAATTAGATCGGACTTCAGATGAAGCAATTAATGAAACTGAAAGTTTGTTATCAAAAGATGAACAAGCAGGTGATAATGGTATTAAAACAAAGAAAGGCTCAAAAAAGGAAGGTTTATATTTACGCATTTTTTCATTTGCTTCAATTTTTTTCTTTTTATTAAACTTATATCAAATTTTTTCTTTCGGATAATTGATTGATCAAATATATCAATCTTTTCTATTTAGGTAATTGATTCATTAAAGTGACGATTAAAATTAATGCCAATTAATTGAAGATTTTTTTTATTTTATTTTTTTTTTTTGATGTTTATATCTATATATATATATTAAATTTTACAACAACTAATTTCGCTAATATTTGAATTGTTTTCTTTTAATTTTCTTTTTTTTTCTTTTTTTTGAGTTAAAATGATTTCGATATTGCCTTATTATTGCAGTTATAGTGCATGAGCCAGCAGTATTAATTGAAGGTGTGCTATTTCGAGCCAGGTATTTAGGCTCTACACAATTAATTTGTGAAGGAAGACCGACGAAAGTAAGTCGTATGATGCAAGCACAAGAAGCAGTAGCTCGTGTTAAGGTTAATTTAATTATTTTAAATAAATTTTTTTTTTATAGAAATATCGAAATTATTTAAATAATTTTCAATGTTTTTATATTGTATTTCTTTTTTTAGTATTCTAAACATATGAATAATATAGGATTTATTATTTTATTCAGTTTTAATAAAGTGTATAAATTATTTGGAAATTTTTGATTGGCAAAATTTTAAGATTGTAATATATACGAAAGTAATATTAGTATGTAAAAAATAATTTTTTATTTTTTAAGGCACCAGTCGGTGAAATTCAGCCAAGCACAGATATTGATTTATTTATATCAACGGAGAAGATTATGGTACTAAATACTGATCTTCAGGTTAGCTCATATATATGTATATAATTTTTCTTGCATTATTGACAAAATATTGTATTGTATTTGTCAAACAAAGAGCTTGAATGAAATAAAAAGCAATTTTTATTTCTCTTCAAGTGTCTTCTAATCTTTTCATCTGATTCATTGAAAAACGAATGATCGAGATTTCATCTTTCTTTTAGTAAAAATAAATAAAATAAATGTTGAGGTTTATCAGTGCTTTGATACAATTAAATAATATCAGTATCTTTTATCCTTTCTTTACGAAATAAAATTCATCATTTGTTAAATTGTTTCAGCGGATATCTGATACGGATGTTCGACAGGTATGTATTATCAATTGAAAATTCTCTTTTTTGAATATGTTTACTAACTGGTTCATTACTAATAGTTTATTTTGTGTTATAAAAATTTAGCACTTCTTTCCACGATTTTTTTTTCTCTCAAATTTTCCTCTATAAAACAAATCTCTATAAGACTCCAACAAAGATTGATTTTTAAATTATCTAGGCTCTTAAACTGTCTAGGCTCGAAAGTAGATAATAATCTAGAGACCAAATAAAATTACTGCATGTAATTAGTTTATCTTTCTTGTTAATATGTTTAAACTTTGTTAATGTTAAATTGATCGGATATTAAAATGAATTTTTAAAACTTTTAAATTTCTTTGAAAGAAAATTTGAGGTTTGAGATTTAAAAATTTTATAATGATAAAATTTGGATTATATCCAAATAAATTTCATTTGTTCATTCATTCAAACTTAAAGTTATAAATATTTCATTTTATTTTTCATTCAGTTACAAATATTTCATTTTATTATCATTTATTATTCACTTATAAATATTTCATTTTATTATCATGTTAACCTATCATTTTCAGCGTATCAGAATTTTAACATATCATTATTTTAATCATTCATTAAAACAAAAATTTATATGTATATATATTTACATGTAAATATATATAATTATAAAGTGATAATTTTATTCATCAAGAAATTTTGCAAAATAAAAATTTCTTTTTTTAAAGAATTTTTTGTTCTGTTTTTTTCAAAGATTACCGTTATGTCCTTTTTTGCATAAAATCTAACAAATATTTTACAACTGAAATATATATGTATTGAATTATCGTCACACTAATAATGCGATAAAAATGCCGAAAATTTTTATCACGCGTATTTTATAAGTATTTGAAAAATTTATTCCGAAAATTAATTTAGCATTTTTATTTGAAATCGTTATCTTAGCAAATAATATATATATCTGTTATTGTTGTTGCAATTATCGCTGTTGTTATTGTTCTTTTTTTTTGTTCATGTTTTGTTAAATAATTGAATAATTTTATATTTTCAACTATTCAGTCTATATTGTTTTTCATTCTAATATTACATGTCTTCTTATATCTTGTACAGTAGTTAAAATTAATCGAGATTTATATTTCGTACAGATTTGGAGATGTTTCTTTTAAAGAACTTCAAGAAATTTTCATATTTTTTGACGGAAATTCGAAAATTTTGCATTATTGAAGTAGTTATAATTCTAAATATTATTCAGTTTTATTATTTTATCTAAACTGTTAGCTGTATTTTATTCAAAATATAGTTCCAATATATAATATCTTCATTTCTCGAAATCTTCGAGAGTTAGAGATTATTTTTTTATTGTGCTAACGAAGGTTTTAGTTTAAAATGTACTCTCATTAAAGATTAGAACTTGAATTATATTTTAAAGGAAGAACTAAAATCTTTCTTCAATGTTTCTGCTAATTTTCAACAAGTTTCTATTGCAAATTACTTGTCTTATTTTACTGATTAGTTTATTGAGCGATTATCAGTATTATCAATATCAATGAAGTTATTATATAATTTCGATGAAAAAAGATAACCTTTTTATATTTTTTTTTTTAGGATATATTAATGGATCATGCGTTACGAACAATATCGTACATAGCAGATATCGGTGATTTGGTTGTTTTGATGGCACGCCGAATGTCACAATCATCAAAGGAAGAATCTTTTACCATAAGGTATGAAATCTTCTTAATTATGATTTATGTTTTATTAATTGTGATTGTTAAGAATTATTTAAATGCTCTTTTGATAATTATGCCGTTATCAATGATAATGATGTGGAGATTAAATGATGATGTGAGGACTAAAAATGTTTTGAATTCTTTTTTTTTTTGGTTTGAAAATTAAATATTTTACATATTTAATTAAACATTTTTTACCAACTGATTTATAAGTCATTAAATGACTTTTAATTTTCTAAATTTCTTGGAAAACATACTTTCTAACGTATAGGTTCATTTTTTTCTTTCAGTTTCATTCTTAATTAAAATCTTATTTTTGTTCAAATTCTACTATATTCAAATTCACCCAATTAAATCTTATAATTAACAATTTTAAATATTTAGTGGCATGTTTTTTCATTTATTCCTTATCCAGTGATTTCTGCAAATTATTCATCCTTTGTTTCAGATTTTTGTTCCCCTGTAATATGTAGAATAATAAAAAATAAAAAATAGATTTTTTTTTTTGAAAACTTACTTATTTGGCCGATATTTTAGTAATATTTTAAATAAATGAATGAATTATTTTCGATTTCGCATTCTGTTTTATCATTTTACGATTGATAAGTTGATTAATTACTGTTAATATAAGTTACAACTTAAAATACAGAAGAATAGATCAATTGAATTTTTAAAACCATTATTTCAATTCAAAAGCTGAAGTTCTATGCATTAAATTTTTCAGTAAATTCCAAATTTGATAAAAAGATCTTCGATATTCCGTTTAATTAACTGAAAATTATAGTAACTGAAATTTATCTTGATAAATTAATATTCATAAAATTTATTTGTTTCTTGTGATAAACGATAGTCTATAAAAAATACTAGAAATTCATGTTGACAAAAAAAATTGATAAAGTGAAGTTCGATTAATTGCCAAGTAAAATGCCTTCAAACATTGGCGATATGCTAGTATTATGAAATAATTGATCAATATTAATTGATGGAATTGATTTGATTTTGGGATGGAATACATATTGTAGAGTTAAAAATAGGAAAATAGAACAGCAAGAAGGGATGTTAAGATTCCTATAATAGAATAATTATTATAATAAATATCATTTATCATGCATGATATTTTACATTTTGCAAAATTTCAAGTGATAATTGAAATGTTAAAATGAAATATTTGGAAATATTACAACGTATGAATTATGCGGAAATACTTTACTTACAGTACACCTCGCGTGATATGTCATGTTTTTGAATCGGATGAAGCATCCTTTATTGCCCAATCTATCGGACAAGCCTTCCAGGTTGCTTATGTCGAATTTCTTCGTGCTAATGGTATCGATGATCCATCATATTTACGTGAAATTGATTATCAGGTTTAATCACTCATTTATTGTCTTTTTCCCTTCCTCACATTTTCTGTTTTAAATTAGATTTTTATTATTTTTTATTTTGGAAAATTTTCAAGAAATTATCATATTTTTATTTTTAATGTTATGCAAATTTCTGAAATGTTAATCAAAGTAGAGAGAAAGTTTATGGAATACATAAAATATCGTTACTTAATGCATTTTAGTTTAAAGATGGTTTAAAGAAGATTATCCTAAGTAAATGTAATATAGTGCCATAAAATTAAATTCAAATTTTAAAATTTAAATTTGAATGCAAAACTTCCAGTTTCAATTTGTCCAATTCATATGAGTTGTTTAATTTTTACGAAAATTGTAATTTTGAATGATATGTATATAAGCTGTTAATGAGAAAATAAAAATCTTTCAAAAACTTGTTTTAAATGAAATATAGTAGAATGATTACATTGGCCAAATAAATTTCAATGTTTTCCTAAAATCATTTTATTTTAGGAAGTACTGAGTTCACAAGAATTAATGGGTGATGAACTGGAAATGTTTGCTAAGAAAGAAACTCAAAAAGATATTGTTGTACCGAAAAAAGCTGGTGAACCATTAGGTGTTGTGGTTGTCGAATCCGGATGGGGTTCCATGTTGCCAACGGTTGTTATTGCTAATTTACAACCAAATGGTGCTGCTTGCCGATGTAATCATTTAAATATTGGCGATCAGGTAGAAAATTATTCATTTATTTATTTTTTTAATTGAACAAATGACAAACAAAAGAAGTCATAAATATTTACAAGTTGAGAAATAAACAATGAAAAATATAAATAAAGAAAATGAAGATCAAAAAAAAAAAATTTTTAATTTTATTTTCAATTTTTATTTATTTACTTTTTCAGATAATCGCAATTAATGGCATATCTTTAGTTGGTCTTCCTTTAGTCTCAGCACAACAAAATATTAAAGTTAGTAAATTTAGAATTTTTTCTAATAATGATTTTTTATAATTTACAAAAATTCTGTATTATTATTACTATTTTTAATTCAACTTATTCAAAAATTGTACAATATTTAAGGCGACAAAAAATTCTACGGCTGTAAAATTAACGGTTGTTTCGACACCACCAGTTGTTGAAGTTAGAATTCGACGTCCTGATACGAAATATCAACTTGGTTTTAGCGTGCAAAATGGCGTGGTATAAATTACTCTTAAATTTTGTTTATTCAACTCTAAACTAATCAATTTTATTTTTTTTAACGTATTAGTTGCTATTTAAAGGAAAAATTTCATTTCGAATATTAAAATTGTAATATAATTTTAGTTTTTTTTCGCAGAATTTCAAACAGTCACTGTTCTATAAAAAGGATATAACTTAGTGAGAAAATAAACCTTAATTTACAGACTATTTAATGATGAACTAAAATGAGAAATTAAGAACAGATATGATTTTTAAAATTTTTAGATTTGTAGCTTGCTACGTGGTGGTATAGCGGAACGCGGTGGAATTCGTGTTGGCCATCGAATTATTGAAATTAATTCACAAAGTGTTGTTGCAGTACCACATGAAAAAATCGTCAATATGTTAGCATCAGCAATTGGTGAGATTCACATGAAAACGATGCCCACATCAATGTTTCGTCTGCTCACCGGCCAAGAAGTGCCAAATTATATTTGATATTTTTTAATTTTGTCTTACCCAATCATTTTCTTTTCTTTCTTACAATTTGTTATCAGTTAATTAAAACAAAAAGATATCCCTCATTGTTTGCTACTTATCATTTTTTATAAGAACTTATTATATTTTTCTTTGATCTGTTATAATTTTTGTGACATTGCATTTACGAAACGAAAGTTTTTTATATCGAGAAATGCCGAAATTTAACTCTTCTATATGCTTTTGAAATTCACTAATATAGGAGAATACCAATGGAAAAAAAATTAAAAAAAAGATTGATAATTTTGAAATGTTGCTAAGGTTCATTTCACACTGTCATACAATATATTACATTAAAATATTATCAGAAAAGTTTCTTCCTTATATCTACCATGACGGGTAATGATAAGGCTTTATGCAATGATCATTGAAATGCAGTTTACATTCTATAGATATAAAAAACAGGATTGTATTCGAAAGAAACCTGAAATATTTATTAGCATTCCATTCATATTTTGCCCCTCCCATTTCTGGGCTTTTTTAATATTCGTGGATAGGTTTTATTCCAACGCATTCCCTTAAGATATTTCGAAATGGAGGGTTATTCGTTTTTTCGCAAAAGTTTATTCAATTTATATATATATATTTCACATTTCCTTTATTTTTTTATCTATATTTCACATTTATCATTATGATAACATTTTGATTAGGTATATCATACACAAACTGTATCATTTGCATCTTCCTATAGTGTTAAATTTATAGGAATTATCTTTTTTGTATCTACGTGTCATTAATCTTTCGGTTTTATTTTTTGTTTGAATATATTTTCTCATATAAATATATACTGAAAGGTTGACAAAGAAATGACGGTAACTGACATAACACGTGAATATGTATCTAACTTATCAAAAAAAAAAAAAATCAGTTTAAATTGAGAGAATTATTTGTGATTTATTTTGATACAACAATAATGCGTAATATGTACAAGAAAAAATACACAATAAGAACAATCGAGATTCTCAGACAATCTGAAAAGAAAATATTTTTGCAAATTATTTTCAGGCATGATTGCTGAGAATCATTCCATCGTATTCTCAATTAAGAGAGCTATTTTGTTTGTATAATTTTCTACATATGTATATATAAACATAAATATAAACAATTTTCATGCATAAAAATGAAATTACCAATAATAATCATTGCTGAAGCAGAAAAAAAATATTACAAACATGGTAAATCTAAGTGTTGCATAGTTAAACCTGATAAATATAGATGTATCTTAAATCTTCAAAACATACTGAAGAAAATAATGTCTTTTTATATTGATAGAATTTAAATGCTTTTGGATAGATGGATCGAAGTAGCAGTGAGTAAGCAGCTGCGGTGAAACGATTCCATAATTGCAAAATTATTATGGAACACTCCGAGAAAAATTATAAAAGATAATTTCAAACTCTCGAGGGATTTTCTCCCTTTCATTAAAGAAGTTTTCATCCTTATCTTTACGGTTAAAAAAGATATAATTCCAATTTGAGTCAGAAATAAGCCAGGCAAACCTAATGGCAACATTTGTATTAATTAACAAAGACATATTATATATTCTTTGAGAGCACGATTTAATGGTAATTCCATTATTCGGCGTTCGAAGACGGTAGCAAACATACGGATATCATTTAACTGTCGCCCACGTTCCTCTAATCGCTCCTTTTCACGCTTCTGCGCCTCCTCCGTTTGCAACTGAAAATAAATTAATTTTTAACGAGACACCATTTTGTATTAATCTTTTTGGATGAGATATTCTATTTTAAATATCCCTTGAAATCCACGATTCAAATAATTGTTACAACAAATATGATTTAATTTCAAGATAACTCTACATAATACCCGACATTTCAAAAAAATTGTAAAATTTCAAACCTCATCTCCAACATCAGATCTGCGACGAGATATGGATTCATCCTCCAAGGCATTATCATTTGAATCACTTTCAACACTATTTATAAAGTCATGATTAGAACCCTAAAAGATAAAAAATATATCAGTGTCGATGACAAAACAAAATGTAGAAAATACGAGAATGCTTAGTTCAATGTCAAAACATCAACTGCAACTTATAAAATCAAAACCGAAAAGTAGTTTGCTATCTCTGATTTATTTATAATGCAAAAAATATACTATATCTCCTACCAATACATATAATTAATTTGTTGTCTTTCTACCAATAGGCGTATACTAATTCATTGAAGTATAAAATCCAAAAATCAATTTAACAAATGTTTATATCTACTAGACTTCAAATGGACAAAATATAGGATATTTGTTAATATGAAAAGATACTTGTTAATATAAAAAATTACCTGGCCATCAACTGCAGCACTCATACTTTGTGCTGTATGACGAGCAGCCCGATATAATTTATTTTTATTTCGGGAGCTAATAAGATAGTTGTCACGTTCTGGTTGATTTGCTCGATGTTCAGTGTCGCTCGAGCTACTACTGACATCATCATCATCATTACCATCCCCATCCTCATCTTCGTCACTATCATCCTCATCACTATTATCGTTATCATTATCATAACTAGCATCCTCATCACTATCATCATTATAGTCATCAGTACCATCCTCATTATGACTAGAATTTTCCCCTTCTCTAGCGCTGACAACTAGATGACCATTATTCGTTGATGAATTCCCTATGTTTACCATTGTCCCATTTCTATTATTCGAATCGTATCGCTCTGTAGAATTATCTTCTACTCTATTTTTATATAATCTGTTGTTTTGCCACATGATTTTGTCATTCTTTAAATCTCTATGATTTTTGGATGTAAAATTTTCAGAATTTACTTCCACAACGTTTTGCATCCCGTCAGATTTCCTACAAAGTTTGTTATTACTTATAAGATTGTTAATCCGTTTTTTATCGTTTGCTTCTTTATGTATTTTCGAATTTTGGATTTGAATGGACTCATTACTAGATTTGCTCGATTCTTGGCTATATTCTTCGAGATGATTAGAATCAAAGGAACTGCTATCCAAGGTTGTGCCACTTTGAACTTTGGTCAAATTCTGACGATAATTCCTGCTTTGATCTAAATGAACACTTTTCTCTTGATGTCTCGAAACATTCTCCATTATGATATCTTCACTAGTATCAGCTTCTTTTCTACTTAAATCCTGCATCTGCTCAACCATTTCTTCTGCCCAGCGATCCACAGATTCTTTATTTTCCGCAACTTTTTCAACAAATTTCAAATCATTAGGATTCTTCGCTTCTTCAGAATATTTAGGCACGTTTTTTTCATTTTTATAATTAGCATTCTCTTCCAATTCCATCAATTTTTCTTGAGCTGTTGCAGCTGATCCACTATTTGAACTGCTTTTACCCCAAGATCCTGCTTTGGGATATCTTGCACCTCACAGACAACATCATTTTTCCACTCTTTATCTGTGTGACCATCATCATCATCGTTATCATCATCATCATCATCATTACGTCGTTTAGCGCTCAAACTGCTTTCACCTTCATGTTCTATGCTAAAATTTATTTATATATAATTCAAAAATGAAGAACGAAACATATAAAAACTAAGTTGGAAAACTAACAGGAAAATAAGAAAGTTATTTTTCTAGTTACACCAAAGTTTTTCCTATTTTTAAAACAATATTATCAACTTGTAACTAGATGTATTTTTACGTTTGTCATGAAGAAAATTGTCTGTTATCGCATTTAATATTCATCGGAAATAATGATACTACTGAGAGCTATTTGCCGATAATCACTTAACTTATTTCCAATAATCTGTACCTTTTATGGTTTTACGGATTAAAAAGCGAACTTATCTAAAAACGATCTTTAGTAAACTTATTTAAAATTTTCGGACACATGCCTCATCATGTTATACATCGTCATATGAAATTTCATAAATCTTCCAAAAGGTTTTCTTTTTTCCTTTTGGAGGATTTATGATTTTCTCAGGATCGAACTAAAATTAATGCATCTCAAAAATTTATAATGGTTGACGAAATTTTTTGTCACTAGTTGACTAAATCTAAGGTGTACCAACTTAAACTGAGCAAATGATAACTTAAAACAATTAACTGAATGGAACTATTGAGCGTATAAAATCTACACTGCTGAGTGTAAAAAACTCAACCATTATAAAAGATACATGAATAATTTACTGTGAGCGTTTCTTTGAGCGCCCAGTCATTGAAGTACAGTCACTGTTTGATTCGGTAGCATCTAATGATGCATCAACAGGATCACTATTAGCTAAACTTGAACTATTGTATCTGCAATAATATTAGAAATAACAAATAGTATATTTTCTAGTTTCATATATTATTGATAGATTAGACGACAAATAATTATAAAATATATTATCAGATTTGATGCAAATTCAGAAGTTTAAAAAATTTAAAATTTGGTAATCAAAATCAACAGTAAATCATTTGCTGAAATAAAACAAACTCTGAATTATTATTCCCATTAATAATTTCGACATCGCTGTTTTGACCATCTCCTGTTTCAGCATTCTCAGCTTCTTGCGCTTCCATTTCAAGTAGATGACGTCTAAAAGTAACTTCGAGGGAAAAATATCTACTTTTTGCAAAAGAATTTTTTATTTAAATTATTTTTTTCATATGTAAATTATCTGCATAAACAATGATTTCTATTCAAACGAAAACTCCGAAAGATTTAAATTTGATTTTAAGTTCATATCAACTGTCAATATGTGTTTAGAATTTGGTAGCTTGAAAATATAAAGGTATAATAAACAAACAATATGAAATCCAACCTTCTCACAACTCGATTAGCAATATGTGCACGGAGATGATGCCGAAACCATACCATTCGAAACCTTTCACGAGCCAAACGTCTCTGCTCCGGCTCAGCTTCTTCCACTTCATTATTATTTTCATTTTCAGCAACCTGTCAGAAGTATCACTTTTTCATTTATGTCAATAATATTCAACTAGAGATATCGAAAGAAATTGTTACTCAACACAACACATTGTCCTTTAACGAAATGTATATACCTGTCACGTGATGACATGTGACATGTGTTAAGAAACTCAGATAAGCTAATAGGTCATGACAAAACCATCAAGCGACCCATCATCTATCTCAATTTAAGGAAATGAGACGAAAATCAATTACAAAGTCTGCTCCAACGATGGCTAATATTTCACGAAATCGAGGCTGCCGATTTTCGAAATGTGCTTGTTGTGCTACTGGTTGCTCACCATCACGAAATTCAACGACGACATGATTTTCACGTATTCGTTGTGGTTGTTGACTAACCTTAAGAGAACATTGGCTGATTCAAGAAACAAGTAACAGTGAAGTAAACTAGCTTTTTTTTGCTACACATCTCGAGATGACTAATAATTCTCGAAATTACTAGCTTAATCATTCCTTACTTACCTAGATATATATAATGAAACATGTTAACCTATCCTTTGCTCACATTTTATGGGAAGTAATCCGTCTCATAATAAATAGAACATTAAAAAATGCTTACAAAATTTCGGATATGTATTTTATGATTTACAGCAACTGCAGAACGAATAATTTTACGAATGGATAAGGCGCATAGAAACTGCAATGTAGATATCGATTTAAATGGTGGAGCATCCGAGTAGAGCTCTTTTGATCTTTCCTCTTCAGTAGGTAGTATAAAATCCGAAAATGAAACGGAAGTAATTATTTTGACTTCGAACACATTCACTGCTTGACGACGTACTTGTAGCAACTAAAACTAATACAAAACTTTTAATATATATATGAAAATACCAACTATACAGTTAGGGGTTAAATCATAATTGTTGCTGCTATATATACGCGAACTGATTAAATCAAAGCCTTTGTTATTTAAATATGTTTGACCATAAAGATACCAAAAATTCAGAATGAAACATAAACACGATGCATTAACACGAACTTCAGTAAAGAAACAAGAATATTTTACTTCTGTTGTCATTTTGAATAAATTAGAAAATAGCAAAAATGGATGTTCCAATCTTAACCAATACACTTTAATAATTATCGAGAAGCATTATTACCTGATCATCATAAGGCATCACAAGAATACCATCAATTTTCAATAATTCCCAAAGAATTCGCCGATGCGACGTCGGAACAGCAGCGCCACAGTATACACGATCATATTTATTATAATGAGATGGACTAAGATGCAGTCCATTACCACAAGCGAATTCCGGAATTGCCCAATCATAACATTGCGTTTCCGGACAATGCAATGTTTCGGCAACTAAATGAACGTGCGTATTCTACAATATTTGGATGGATTTCAATACCATGATTAACGCCGTTGCTACCTGCAAATGAACAAAGACATATTTAGACTATTAGTCAGTTTCTTACTATTTAGTCAGTGCATGAGATGCATAATGCATAAATGACTAAACTCTGCTGAAAATAAACAAAACAATCTTTACAAGGAATACTACAATTACAATATACAGAAGATGAAAATGCATTTCAAATACAAACGGCACACTATAAATATTATTTTCTTAAAATTGTAATCAACTTCCGCTCCCGCTTCATATATTTTATCGATTTCTGATCATTTCAGCCACGACTAGTGAAGTCCTAACAAGCAAAATGAAATTTTAGATTCTCAAAAAATTTAAAAAAAAAAAAATTTTCCTGCTTACCTAATAAATACCCAGCAACTGTGCTGAGATAACCCGTACCAGAACCAACGTTAAGGAAACTATTGCCTTCTTGCAGATTCAAACATTCCAAAACATTGCCATATATACATGGAGCAGAAATGTGTATACGACCAGGAGATCCAAAATCACTCTTCCAAGCCAAATCCTTGTATGCTATATATCGGCCTTCCACCGGAAAAAACCGGCGACGATCAACCAATCTTAAAACATAAAAAACCTGGCACTTACTATCTCTTTTAAATGAGATTAATGAGATTTTAAATGAGATCAACTTAAAGAATAAATAACTGATTAACAACTATGCCTTTAAAAAATTATTAACCCTCTTCGGACAAGAATTTAGTTCAAAAATGTTTCGATTTACATATGACGATATTATTAATAGATAATACACTAACACAAATGCAACATCATCAGTTGCATGCAACATGCACCTCATTAAATTAAAAACGAAAATTACTTACCTTAAAGCAGTTTCAACTCGATGAGTAACAACAATGTTAGCATCAATAAGCTTGTCTATTAAATCATCGTTATCATTTCCCGAACTTGCTGCCAAACCCATGACTATAAAGCTCGAGCAAAAACAAAAATAAATATCTATTACATAGCGAATTAACGAGTCAAATTATAAACAGTAATTTATAAACAAGCCATCTTACCCATCAATCCAGTTAAAATTAACTGAGATTTGAGATACATTTTATGCAGATGAAAAAGTAAATACGCTATTCGGAAATGAATTGCAGGAATCCGATGAGTAGCAAAATGAAAACTACATCAGTATGTGGAATTGATGAAAAAATTTGCACATATACATTAGAAAAAATTACCGGATGATATTGAGCAAAAGTTTATATACTTTTTGTACATGCTTTAGATTTACCCATCAAATTAAAATAAAAACAAGAAAATATATTCCAAGTATACCTAAACTTCAGATATATTGCTGCAACTTGGATATAACTATTCCAAACCTCGTCACATATTATCCAAGTGCTCAAAATATTTTGCCACTTTTCGCATTTAGAATCAGATTTTTGAAAAACATTTGACAAAGAAAGCAATTAATTTAATAATAAAAAACTTGTTTCACAGTAATAAATGCTTAGCATACAGCGAAATGACGAATTATTTTTTCAGTAATTCATAAACAAGTCATTTTGCTTATCGATTTCTAGTTAAAATTATTTTTTTCACCTTTTTTTCAGCCTAATCAAATTGCAACTAAAAACTTATTAAGAAAGAAATCCATTGCAAAAATTATTACAAAATGATTTCATTCTGAATCCTATATCATTCACTCCAGAAATTCTTACACCATTCATTCCAGAAATTATTACGAAACGATTTCATTCTGAATCTTACATCATTCACTCCAGAAATTATTACAAAATGATTTCATTCTGAATCTTTCATCATTCATTTCAGAAATTCTTACAAAATGATTTCATTCTGAATCTTCCACATTCATTCCAGAAATTCTTACACCATTCATTCCAGAAATTATTACGAAATGATTTCATTCTGAATCTTACATCATTCACTCCAGAAATTATTACAAAATGATTTCATTCTGGATCCTCCATCATTCATTCCAGAAATTATTACAAAATGATTTCATTCTGAATCTTTCATCATTCATTTCAGAAATTATTACAAAATGATTTCATTCTGAATCTTCTACATTCATTCCAGAAATTCTTACAAAATGATTTCATTCTGAATCTTCCATCATTCATTTCAGAAATTATTACAAAATGATTTCATTCTGAATCTTCTACATTCATTCCAGAAATTCTTACAAAATGATTTCATTCTGAAATCTTCCATCATTCATTCCAGAAATTCTTACAAAATGATTTCATTCTGAATCTTCCACCATTCATTCCAGAAATTATTACAAAGTGATTTCATTCTGAATCTTCCATCATTCACTCCAGAAATTATTACAAAATGATTTCATTCTGAATCTTCCACCATTCATTCCAGAAATTATTACAAAGTGATTTCATTCTGAATCTTCCATCATTCACTCCAGAAATTATTACAAAATGATTTCATTCTGAATCTTCCACCATTCATTCCAGAAATTATTACAAAGTGATTTCATTCTGAATCTTCCATCATTCACTCCAGAAATTATTACAAAATGATTTCATTCTGAATCCTATGTATATCAAATCTGCAAAGCAGTACAAAAAGAACTTAAGATTTTGCTGATTATTGTTAATTAATACGATACGACCACGTAACATTTCATTTCTTTTTTAGCACATCTGAAACCCACCAATATTCATACACATGTGATGAATACGATATATTTATTTATACTTCTGTACGTACGTGTATTTGTAAATATGTCTACCTGCACGTTTCATCTTATTTATGCATGTAGACCGAGAGAGATAAATCCACGTATGTGTTCATTCGACAATAAGCGTGAACAACACATGTGAATCGATTAAAGCAATGCTCACAAAGTAGCTAAATCAATGCTTATCATTCATGTTGCTTCTCAAATACATTTTGCAGCTCCCCGGTAATGTTGACGGCTGCAAAATGTGACGTGACGGAATATGAAAGGATGGGAAAGAAATCAATAGTGCTATACTTCAATATAGAGCTTAGAATTGTGCTACCATACTTGCTCAGATAAAAGAATGTACAACTGTTAGCAGCAATCATTCGCGTATATGTATTATTTATTATTATTTGTGTTTCGTTTATCATTAAACAGAGTAACAACAACGGTGGACTATTATGTAAAAGACAACAAAAATTATACATAAAATTCCATGAGTAAAAGATGACATATGATCGAATAATCAATTATTTCCTCTTTTTTCTCGATATCTATTGATTATTTTCAATCAGGGCAGATCATTTGTCAGATTAAGCAGAAACATTCGTAGCATTCGACAGAATATGAAACAAGAAGAGTAAGAAAGATTTAATGAATATTACATAGACATGACTGAATGTTAGATTTTATCTCGATTAGCATTAGAAGTCAAAGAGCAAGTATGTCTCCATCATTCAAATTTCTACTTATCCCTTAAAAGAAATGATAAAGAAAATATGACGAGTCAGATATTCTCTTATTTTCTCGATATGTAATTCGAAATATTCCGCATAGAATATCGATTTTCCCGGAATTCTTCTTTAGAATATTAATGTTTGACCTTTAAATTACTCATTAAAAACTAGCACAGCTTGACAAAATTACATTCAGAGTTGGAACATATTATTCCTAATAATATAGAATCTAGAAATCTAAAAAACTTCATGGCTCCGAAATTAAAGAATCTAAAATCGAAATGATAAAAATTCCTTCCTATCTTTATATTGATCAGTATATCAATGAGCCGATGAAAAATTGGAAAATGACAGCCCAGAATGAGAGAAACAAAACAATGTTTTGGGAAGAAAAAAAAAAGTTTCCAAGCTACGAAATAATTTACATCAATGGAAAAAAATTATATCACGTGAATACGTGCAACGTGGAATAATAGAAAAAGAAAAAATTTTAATAATCAATCAAAATTGTCTCGAAATTTTGCATATTAATTTGAAGAGCCAGATTTGAAGGTAAATACCAGTATGTCTGTCTCATTTTATCGATTTAGATTAATGGAATAAATTTCATTTCCAAATTTAGTAGTTTGAAGGAATGTTAGAAGGAAATTTACTAAATTTGAGATAGAAGAAATGCAATAGGCGTAAAATAGAAATCTGATAAAGTTGAAATAGGAATCTATCACTATGATAGATCAACCATTTCTCATTCAAGATTCTAGGCACAGAATTTTTGAGAGAAAATAGGTAGAAATATACCTGTTCAACTGCATCCAAGTATTTCTTCCCCTCTCTCCTTCTCTTCCCTTCGTACAAGTAAACAAATAGAGAAATGAGTGGTGAAATTGAAAAAGAGAGAGCATAAAATAGATTAATGAAGATGGAGAGTACTGACCTGAGAACAAAGTGTCCTATTGAAAATAGACGGAAAAAAGAGAGCGAAGATAAATAAGCAATAGAAAGAGTGAGGAATGGATGAAATCGATGTATCTTCTCCATTTTCTGATAAATGAATAAATTCTTGCTTTCTCAACTCTTCAAGAAAGAGGAGAGGTCAATAGGTCAAACTATTTTATAAGAGTAATAGTTCAATTTGGGCGTATTAACTCTAGGAATGACGGACGGAATTGACTTCTTGCTTGAGAAAAATAAATATTTCGCTTCGATGAACATTATCGAATTCAGCATCAGTAATCGATCGTTCGTCATTTTATATTAAAGCTTCAGAACAAATCAATAAAAAGTAAATAGATTAATCGATACCGCATTATATTACTTTAAAGCAAATGCTTCATTTTCATTTCCTACTCCTTTATAAGCAAAAATAAATTATTTATATTGAAATTTAAAAGGGAAAATTCACAGCAGGAACATTAAATATTTTAAGGAGAAAGAAAGATTATCAAAGAGATATGTTTTTGATAATTTTTATCGATAAACTTACTGAAATCACATATCAGAGTTAATCCATCCTGTCTTAGCTATCTGCTCTCATGTTTTATGTGTTGACGAATCCGCGATATCACGGTATCCAATTTACTACACTTTTAAGTTACCAAGAAGGAAAAGCAAGTTACTGGAAGGAAACAGAAAGTTATCGAAGAAAAGAAGAATTACCGAAGGGAAAAAAAAACATATCGAGCGAGAGAATTACCGGAAAAAAAAAGTTACCGAGGAGAAAAGAGAGAGAGAGTTATAGAAGGAAAACAGACAAATACCGGAGTAAAGAGAGACTTGAGGGGAGTAAAAGAGAGAATAACCGGAGGAAGATAGTGAGTATGGAATGCACGCTATGAAGCTGCAATAGTTGTAAACAAATAGTGGATCTGGAGGTTTCGCAGTTGTTGGTTTCCGGGATTTAGATGTCGGGGGATAAGATTTATTTGCTTCTATCAGCTCTCATTTTAGAATTGTCATCAATTAGTTGACTCTCATTTCTTGCAATGACACAAAATAAAATTCGATTAATTTGAATGATGCCCGATATCAACATAGTCAATCGTAACTCGATAACTGAACTGCAGTATAGTAGTATCAATTATCTTGTTAAAAGAACAACAACCGCGAAGCCACATGATGAATTTTATTCCAAATATTAGGATCGCTTTGAAACAATTTTGATTTGTGATATTATAGCTAAGGATTACAGATCAGTAATCTGAGATCTTATCCTATCAGCTATCATTTGTTGGTATATCACAAATCATTTCTCTATATAGTGTTGCTATACTATTGTGTCAGTGATCGAGTTATGATTGCGTATGTTATTGTGCTCAGTGGTTTTGATAATTAAAATAACTGTCTAAGTCCAGTTTTTTCCATATTAAATAATAGTACTGTATTGTCCTAATTAATAGTAATTTTTTGATGATCAGTTACAGTAATCTTTTGATATTACCATTAACAACAGTTCCAGTTTTATGATCTAACATAATGATTATAATTATATCGATTATATTTGTTTTAAATCATAATGATTGATAATTATAGCTGTTATTTTTTCTCGCTACTTTCATGAATATTAGTTTTAATTATAATCTTTAAAAAATTATCCAATAATTCCAATTATTCTTTATTTCTCTAAGTTTTAAGATTATCATAAAAGTTAAATTTTTTCGAATTTCTTTAAAATTCAGTTTTAATTTTTGCCTGGAAAAAATTTTCTGAATTTTGATCTTTTATTAGTCGTGACCAGGAGCAATCAGTGTAACAAATTCAGTCGTATGATGATTACTCGCACTTTATTATTGAGCTTCATTATTGTCTTCATAATCTTTATTGTAATCATTGTTATCTCATGATTGTTACTATTAATATCATTATTATTTTATAACTGTGTAATTTCCACTTTCAGTTTTGCGATCAGTTGCGTCATCTGAATTTATATATGTCAGAATATGGGTAAATTCTACGAATAATTTTTAGAAATTATATTAAGCAACATTATATTATTAATAGTAATGATTAATAATTCTAATATTTGTTAATAGTTATATTCCTTAATAATTACTCTCAATGTTATAGTTGTTTAATAATTATTTTTTAATTATTTCTTTTAATGTTATAATCGTTACTTGAAATCTTTTCACTCCCAAATTATTGCTGTTATTATTAATCATTACTATTGTTACTGTTAATAAAATAATAATTATGATTACTGTGGTACCATTTCTACGGTATAGTTATGTCATTAACGATTTCATGAAACGAAAAAGTATGAATGCTTGATAGTACGTTGTATAGAATTACTTTTTAGCATAGAAATACGGACGATCAGTGCGACAAGGACATAGATCAAGTTTGGGACATCAAAAGTCCGTAGGACGAAAACGTTGCATCATTAAATGGTTGAGATGCGAGATGGATGCCCGAAAGCTGAGGATATCCTTCATGTGTTACGTGATCGTGTGGCCTTATTGCCTGGTACAAGAGATAGGAATGGTCGGGCTGTGATTATCTTTCCAGCTCGGGAAAATACTACACCGATCAACTCTGATTATATTCGGAATATACTTATTTATCTCCATGCTGTTACGGCGTTAGTTTTTATAAAATATTTAAAAAAAGTGAAATCTTAAAAATTTCAAAATGTAAGACAAATTTTGAATAGCAAACTGAGGTTCTGGTAGAAAAATTACATTGATTAAAGTTTTCGAATGTTTATAACAATTAGAATAATTTGATACCTAATATATTTATGTTTCTATTATCAAAAATTCGTACATCTTATGTCAAATATGATATTACTTTATCAACGCCTTATAAGAAATCGTATTATTAAAATTCGCTTTTGTTCATACAGAGTTGACAAAGCTACTGTTCATTTTGCTTTTAGAATGATTTAAATTTTTATGACTTAATAAAAATGACTAAAAGGTATCATAAAAAACAAATTGCTAAATAATTACGTAACCAAGTATCTTTAATGATCATATGAGTTTTTTAGAGATGACTATAAAGATCGTGGTTTTACGATCATCATCGATATGCGTAAAGGCACAACATGGAATAACGTTAAACCGATTCTCAAATGTATACAGGTAATTGAAATATCGTATTTATAAAAAATGCTTGTAAACAATTAATTTCTTTCGAAAGAAATATTGCTTGCTTATTTTTCGGAAAGAGAGACTTCAAAAATTTGAAAAACATAGAATTGGAGTGATAATTGTAATCTTCAAATGTTTTGTCCTTTATCTTTGAAATTATTTGATAATTTTCTGTTATAACTATGACGATGGAGGTTCGGATGATTTTAGTTGCTGAATTTGATTTACAAATTATAGGAGCATTTCCCGGCTGAAGTACATGCTGTTTTAATAATTAAACCGGATAAATTCTGGGAAAAGCATAAAACGTCGGTGTCAAGTGGGAAATATAAATTTGATATTCAAATGATTTCGGTCGAAGGACTTACGCGATATGTAGATTCATCGCAATTAACGCGTGATTTAGGTGGTTCATTATATTATGATCACGATGAATGGCTTGAAACAAGAATGGTAACTTAGCTTCTCATTAAATTTTCCAATTTTTACATATTTTTAACAAAAGATGAGAATTTTATTTCATTATGCATCATTATGCACGAACATTTATTCATTAGAGTGCAAATTTATTTCATATAAATTATTATATCACGGCTATTTTTGGAAAAAGAAATATCAAATATATAGGAATTGGAAAGATTAATATGGCAAACGATTGATGTTATGCACAATTTCGAGAACTTTCGTGACGAAATAAAAAATGGTGAAATGCCAATTGATGTTGCAACAGCCGAACGTGCCACTACAGCACATGTTACGTTAAAAAAGAAAATTTTAGGTGCACCAATCGAGCGGATTCAACATGACGTTGAACGGGTAGGTACATGGGAATTCAATTTACTATACTAATTATATGTTAAGTATAACAAACTTTAATCTTTAGAGGATTTCACGACAAAAGAATCACTATTTTCAAGTATATTTTCCTTTTTTTTAGGTGCGGCAGAGAATATCAAGTTCTTGTAATGGGACACATGAAGATAGTTGTAATATATCAGATGAACCAATTAATCCAGATCTTTCTGCTGCCCTTCCTCATCTTGCATCTCTTATCAATTCGCTTCGTACTTCAAAGTTTGTTGAACTTTGAAAATATTATACTGTCAAATTGGTCAGAGATTTATTGCTTAATTTAAACAAATGAAAATAGAATTTTCTTCCCTTTTTTTCTTTTCTATATTCATATTTTGATGTTTTTTTTTTTTAATATGATTTTTTCAGAGATGAGATTTTTGCGCAATGGGAAACACGTCGACAGAAGCTGGATCATTGCTATCAACTCAAACTTTTTGAACAAGATGCAGATAAGGTGTACATTTTTGTGATTACTTTTCTCTTTCTCTTCATTATCTTTTCTCAGCCAGAGTTCGCTTACTTTTCTAAAATATTTTTTGTTTATTTCTCATTAAAAATTCATTCATTTAGATGTTCGATTGGATTCGAAGTCATTATGCTTTATCAACGCAACGACTTCTTGAAATCGGCGATTCAGAACAGTCAACTTCAATGTTACTCACAGAGCATCTTGATTTCATCACGGCAGCTAATGTTGGTTTTTTGAGATTATTTTTGATTTCCTAATTGAGATTGAAATAAGAAAAATCTTGCAAATAATTTAGCTTTCTTCTTATCTCTGTTCTTTCTCTTATGCATTTATGCATTTTTGAAATTAACACATAAGATACCCGATATGAAGTGATGGATGAATTGTACAGAATACTGAAGTTAATGTATCACACGTGATGACAGTTGCCAAGCGCCTTCGCGAAATTGGAAATTATGGAAAAGTACAAATTGAAAATGTAGCGATGCATTTGGATGAAGAATGGCGACGATTCAAACAAATTAATGACCAACGATCTCGCCTTCTTGATTTGGCGCTTTCTTTCCATCGTAAAAGCCATATTGTAAATTTCTGCCATTTTTGCTCTAGGATTTAATATCATGTAATTGTCATGTTCTGCAGGTGGATGATATTTTGAAAAAATTTGTTACGACTAGCATTTTGATTACATTTTACATCTTCAAACTTTTTTTCGATTGCATTTTAGGTTTTCTAACTTGGTCGGTAGAGATTTTTTGATATAAAAGAAAAACGAACTTTTCACTTATTTGTTTTATTTGCTTCAAATAGCAGTTTATTTATATTGCAGTATTTGTCTAATACACCATCATGGTTGCATAGCATTACATTGGATAATAGTAGACGAATGGGTCAATATTCTGGTGATGAATTAGAAGCAGCAATAGCCGAACACGAACGTTTTGGAGAAATATTCTTGCAAACATATGCTGAAGTAAAACTGACAAAATTTTTAATGCAGTTTAAGAAAGATGTGTCAAATAATCATCCGTAGTTCTTTATAATTTCAATGAAGAATCATGTAATTTATATAGTAACTGACACCCTAATATGTTTCTTCTGTTTATAAAGAGGAAAAAATTTTGCTTTGTTATTCCTAATTATAAATACATTGCTTTTTTGATTGAGTTCTCATTAAATCAAATTAATGTAGATGTTATTATGTATTAAAATCAGACATTATTTAGTCATGGGAACACATTTCTAAGCAGATAATGAAGCTAGTTTAAATACATTATGATGTACGAGTAATTAAACAATCATTCTAACTAATTTTAAAATGAATAATCATTGCAGGCTATTGGTGATGGTCGTTCTTTAACACAAATCCTGAAAACATTAGCAAATGATACAGTTGGCCAGAATAATGCCTACAAACATGTTGTTGATTTAATTCAACAAATAACTCGAACACATAAAGAATTACATTCTCAGTGGCAGGCCAAGAAGCTACGTTTACATTCCAGACTTGCACTGATTGCTTTCGAAACAGATACTCATAGAGTTGGTTTATTTCTATGGTTTAAAAATTCCCAGACGACAAAGACGCTCTTACATGCCGATCTTCTATGAGCAAACATTTCAGACTGTCATTTAACAATTAAATAAGCTTGATTAAAATTTTTTTTGAAAGACTGACATATAACTTGGTTTATTTAATTTGAGGATGCACCGAAATGAGTGTATGGTTATAAGAGAAGCAATTAAAATCTGCTTTATTGAAATTATATGCTTTTGATATTCCATTAACTCTTTTCATATCTAGTTATTTAATTCGCTGTTACGGAAAATTTAGCATTCCACTTTTATTATTTGTTTTTCATCTAAGTTGATTTAGCACTTTGCTAAATAATAATAAAATTATATTTGTTCATTTATATATGATATATAATATTACATACAATATAGATGATATGTGGATAGGAATTATAAAAGATACGAGCATAGCATTTTCTTTTTGGTTGTTTTAGGTTCTTCAGTGGTTGGAAGAACATGGTGATGCGTATTTGAATAAAAATACTGCTATTGGTAATAATTTATCACAAGCAAAAGTTTTGCAAAGAAATCATAGTCATTTCCGATCGGTAGCTTCTAATACTTACTCAAATGCAGAAAAATTATTTACCGCATCAAATACTATAATTGAGTCTGGTAAGTTTTTTTATTCCGGATAATTTATCATTTTACATATGACTTATAAAATTTTAGTAATGTCTTGAAGACTACCAGGTGAATTTTATAATGGTGAAATGTATTATTATAAATGTAATTGTGAACCGTTTCACTAGACTAAACTAGTATTGCCCCTTAAAGTATTCCATTTATTCACTTATATCAGTGTGTTTTTCAGTAACTCGAATCATCTTTCCACTGATAAAGCAAACTTAAATTTCTAATTTTATACTTCTTAGTATGCTTACAAGAGTGTGGGTTCCGTAGTATCTTTAAACATTGCTGCTGTAAAATGTCATAGATCAAATCAAATTAATAGTAAGTATGTTTTAAGCAATTTTATTTGCGAAAAATTTGCATGAATTAAATTTTAATAATTGCAAGTTTAAAAAACAGAAATACTAATTTCAGGTGAATGCGACGTGCAGCAAATGAGTGTTGTAGTGGAAGAATTGAGGAGGCGAATTGAAGCTTTTTCCACTAAAGTTTGATTTGTTTCCTTCTTCTTTATACCGGAAATACTCAGAAGCATCATTTTGAAACATTATTTGTGTATTATAAATGAAGTGAATTATTTGTAGGTTGAGGCGCGGCGAGATTTGCTAAATAAATCGGTTCTGTTTCACACACATTACAATGAAATTATGGAGTGGTATGGACGAATGGAAGTGAAGAGCAGCCAGTACGATTTTGTTTCGACAAACGTTCAAGAAGGCGAACGTCGTAAAGAAGAATGGATGATTGAAAGTGATGCAACAGCACAGGTTTTTCATTGTGCTAAATACTTAATCAAATTCATTTTATTTTCTTAACGAATATAAGTTGATGATTTCTCTTTATGAAGTAGAGCTTGCTTCATTTAAAAACATTTCCAAATTAATTTTCCTAAATTAGATACTTCGAGAAATTTAAAATTCCTAGAAATCTTACCACCTAACTTTATTTTAATTCAGGCATATGCGACTACAGTCGGTGAAGGAAATCAGCTGATCAAGGCATTGGAGCAACAAGCTAAAATGATGAATATCGATAATCGCGAAGCAGTTACTGTAATCGAACATTTAATCAATGATATTGGTGAGTGTTTGTTTATGATTTATTTCAAGTTTTCAGTAATTCTACATTGAGTATTTATTAAGTTTGGAAATAAATTTTTCTTTTCTATTCAGAGTTGTCAATTTGCAGAGCAACGGCATACGAAGCTGGCTGATCGTTGGCCACATCAAAGAAGATCTCTCCAACTTGGTGTGAAATTTGCAGCTTTTATTAAAGATTGCAGACAGATTATTCAGCAGCTTAAGGTATGAACAAATTTATATGGTAGCTGAAGTTTAATGATTTTGAAGTCTCTGGTGTTATAACCGGTGATTCACGTGATTATAAATTTTCATTTTCTTCCTTTTTAATAATTTGTGTTTGAATTATTTAATATGAAAATAGATGACGAATTCGTTTAACCTTCGTTTAAGCCGTTTAAGCCTAATTTTAAATTCGAAGTGAAAACAATAAAATTTTGGAGCTTTAGCATGAAAAATTAATATTTACAGAATTGGCGCGAAGATATGTTGGCTTTGGTGAAATCCAATAATTTTGCTGAGCGTGCAGAACATATTCTACCATATCAGGATGATAATACTGCCCAGGTCAAGAATGCCGTCACTGGAGTGAAAAATAATGCTGCTGAGTTGCTGCAGGTATTTAATCACAAAATATTCTTCAGCTAAAACAAATGAAATAATAGCAAGTATTAAGTCAATGATTGTGGAAGAAAAAATTAATTTGTCATCTAGTTCAATTCATTTCTCTTGATATCGTAGCGTCGGAAACTAATAGGCATGATGGCTTCAATTTCGACTTATTTTTCTGTAGAAGTTGGCCTTTTTTCTTTGATTTTAATTTCTTATCATTCGGACATCAATTTTACGCTTATTTGATAGTTCTACGCAGTAATGTTTTGAAATGAAGTTTAATTCTTGATGTAAATGATTCCTTACATAGTCAGTGGGAAGAATTATGACCTTAAGATAAATTTCAAGTCCAATATTAAATTTTCTCAAAAATTTTATTCTCTAATAATAATATTCACTAATTTACCATAGCTATTAATATCATGAGATTTTCTCATCTTTTTACTATTTCTATATTTTTCCAATGTCCTATTTATTTTGATTGCTAATAATGTTATTGCGCTGCGGAACCATTCATCACTCCAAGTTTTGGTTAACTTGTCATATCATAAATGATCTTATGTATAGATCCACAGGTTGAATGCCCATCCGTTATTGTGAATTTGATGTTATCAAAGATGAAATATTCATCTTGTATGCGCAAATGTACATGATTGCCCAAATCTGCTATCTTTCGAAATCGCTTACTAATTCCTGATTTTTATGTTATGAGTTGCCCCAGTGATCCACGGCTAATATAGTTTTTCCATAGTTATCTTAATTTGCAACTGCCATATTTGTGATTGCGCTTTCTTTTTATCTATTTTCCTTTTTACAGGTAATTTGGTGAAATATTTAGCTCAGAATCTTTTAAAAAATTACCAAATTTTAGGCCTAGTCGTTTCATGCAAATTCAGATATTTTCAGTTATTTCTGCTTTAGAATGTTGCATAAGCAGAGATGAGCAATCGTTCTAATTCAGTAGCTATTCCTCCTATGAAGTTCAAATTTTTGTTATATACTCAGTTGTGAAAAGCCAATAACGAATAATCCTTTTCTAATCCTTTAAGCAGTTTGGTGTTAGTTTGTTTGTGAATATTTTCCGTTGTGCTTTAGTATTTCATACTGAGAAAAAAAATTTTTTTTTGTTTTAAGAAACTCATGGAAAGTGAATACTCGAGTGTCCGATTATTCGTTTTTCTAGTTATTTTTCTTTTTTTTCTAAAGCGTTAAAAAAGGGAGAAGAATGCAGAGTTGAAGGAATGGAAAGACTAATTAGAATTGGAAATTTTAATCTATGGTTGATATTTTATGCTCAAATTAGTTGATGTAGTAATTGCAGAAATAATGGTTGACATTGCAGATGTACTGGCCAAAATTTATATAACTTATTTTGAAAGCATAAATTTATTCTATTTAAAGGCTCTTCGAGACAATGAATCTACACTTGTTAATACAGAGGGGTATTTTAGCCACCGATGTAATTATTACTAGCTTACAGCAACTTACTGATTGTCAACGTGAAGTAATGCAGGTTAGTTATTTGTTAGCAAGATATTTTTATCGTTATCATGATACTTTGTTATTACTGTCAAAAAAACCAATCAAAAATTGTTATTTTTTAATGGTACTACTAGGAATAATCGAGAAGTTTTGGCAGTATGGGGTTTTGTTAAGTATAAAATATTCTTATTAAATCAAATGCAGTAATTCGTTTTTTATTATTAGTATTTTTGCTTTTGATCACTTTGATAAAACTGTTGTAGAATAGTCTTGAATATATCATCATAATATCTAGAGAGAGAGAAATTGTATGTTTGTTATTAATTGTAAGTAATTCAAGTCATTTTCACAATAATTTTGATAATGACACTGAACAAATGAAGAAATTTCGGTTTATGGCTGTCGATTTTATTTTTGTTCTATCTTAGGTAGCGCAAGAAACGCACCATCGAATTGAACAATGCATGCAGTTTAATCGTGCACGCGCAATGGCAGCAGTTGCAATTCAAAAAATGCAGTATGAAGAAACAAAATTACTTCATATGAATACAATTCCAACTTCATTAGAAGAAGCTTTAGCTGCTCAAGCTGTTCATAAGCAATTTCAACATGCTGTTGAGGTAAATTGTTAGATGAGGCTGAAATCAATTTCTTTAATTTTTTCGAAAGATAAAAAAACATTTTGAAAAATGAATTTATTCAAGTCAACGGAAAATGAATTTTTTCATTTGTTTGTTTTCGTTTCAATTTGATTTTTTAATAAAGGTAGAAATTCCCAAATTAAGTGACTAAAATTTTCTTCGATTAGAATAGGATTCTAATGAATTGAATGGAATTTTTGGAGGATTGAATAATTCATATTCTTTTTGGATTTTCTCTTTATTTTAATAATACTTTTAATGAACTTAATGGTTACTATAACTTTGGTTATTCCTATCGTTTTATCTTATCTGTCTAAGCAATTTGATATAATTTGATATTTTTTTGAGAGCTAGAATTTTCATTTTTCTTATTATTCTTGTTATTAGAGGTTTTTAGAGACACTTTAATTATGGGCATTTTATATTACTTTCGACAGCTTAACCACCGAAGTCAAAACTTGATATTAGCTAAAATTTAGTTTTTAAATTTTGAATTCATTGAGTGGTAATCAGTTCGTTTTCATAATATTATGTCGACAATTTTAGTAACAATTTGATACGCAGTTTTTTCTAAAATTAAATTTCAAATTTTCCATTATACATTAATCATTTATGAGTAATGGTAAGTTAGGATCTGCTCTAGTATTTGCATAAGGAACTTGTATTTAAAAAAAATAGAACTTGCATACAATTTTTACTGGTGTGAGGAAGATCTGAGGAATTATCTAAGTCTTCTATAAAATTATAATGTCTCGAGCTCAATCACTTGTATGATTTTTTTGTTAGACTCTGAAATATTATTTCGGAATTCAGTTTTCTTTGCAATGTGATGTATTACTTACTAATACAAAATTTACAAATGCTATAAAATATTGAAAAATTAAATAAGTCATTAAGTACTTGAATCCCGGCAAAGGATTAAAGAGATCTGACATGGAATCCCATGTGAGATTTTTTCTTAAAATTTATCCAAAATGTTTTCAGAATCTCAAATATAGTAAGTTTTAGAGCATCAGTCGTACAACAAGTACATTTCTGAATAAAACCGATCAACTAATTAGTAGTGGTGGTGTTGATGTCCGTTCAGTTGATGATTTAAATGAAGAAGTATTAAATCGTTGGAGACGACTAGTTGGTGTTACGGAAGAAAGAAATAAATTAATTAAAGCAGGTGTAGTGTGCTACAAAACGCTACATCAAGGAGTCAGTTTTTCTTGATATTTCATCTTTTTTAAGATTCTTTTAATTTATACATGAAGATTGGAAATTTTTCTGTCGTCTTTAATAATATAACTGATGACATTCAAACAAATTTTAAGGAAAATTGAAGTTTATTAGATAGAACCTATGAGTGTATCTCACTGATAAAGATCATATCATGTGCGGTCAAATAAATGTTTTTATGAGCAGAAAAGAACAATTTTTTTACAATATAAAATCGTGGGAAATTTAAAAGTTTAAATTTTCTTGGCAAATTCATAAAAAATTTTGATAAATTTTAGCTTTGCACAGCTTCATTAGTCGGTGTGATTTCATGTAATCGTTATCAATGTGTATAAAAAAATTAAAATGTACAAACAATATTAATTTCAAAAATAAGATATTTTGAATGTTGCAATTGATTGCATTTTACTTAGTCAAAAACATTTTCATTTGTTCTAATTGAAAGTTTTAAACATTTATAATGAAACATAAATAGATCATAATAATGGAAGCCTGAAATATTAGTTATAGTGTGTAGTATAGAGTAATTTTTTAAATAATTGTAGGTCATGCCAATTTTGGACCAACTGGAAAAAGAATATAGTATGAGTTCAAAAGATGGTGCCAAATTAGAAATGGAGAAGATGCGAAAGATCGAGCTCATCATATATCAAGCTTATTATCAAAACATATGGAATATAAGGAAAGATTTTTAAAGGTTTGTTCATATTTTTTGATTTCAGTTTTTGTCTATCGTAAATTGTAAGTTACGCGACTCACTGACGATAATAGATTTTTTTTTTGATCCTTATTACCCAAAAAGAACTATAATTATATAAAATGAAGTACAATATTTAAAAATAAAAAGTATTAAAATTACAGGGTTGTTCTTATGGACAAAAAACATCGGAAATGTTCCTGAAATATATTCGACGTTGCGAAGCATCTTCAGAACATATAAGGTTGCACGAAACACGGCTGTTGGCTCTCAAGGAAAATCTCCGTAAGCGGCAAATGAAAATCCTGGACTTATGGATGCGGAAAAAGCAGCAGCTTGATCGATGTCATGAAGCATGTCTTCTTGAAGCTACGGCAGCTGAGGTATTTTTCCTTTTTTTTTTTTTTTTTAATATTACCGAGAATTGTAGTTCCTATTTCTAATTTGAGAAAGTTAATTTTTGCAGAATGCTGAATGGATAGGTAATGAAGGTGAAGCGTTTTTAAAACACTGTTTGGAAAGGCAATTAAACACAGCAGATCGAGAAAGTCTAGAAGCATATATGGATGAATACATGATTTTCAAGGCTGAAGCGAAGGTTTTTCTTTCTTGTTTAACAATAATAAGAGTTTATGCCAAGTAATTATTCATTTATTTATTGCGCCGTTCGTTTTTCTTTTTATGTATAACAGTTTATCCTTTATCTTACTCATTCATGTAGTGAATGATTGGTTATATATGAGTTTTAGGAGCTGAGTTTTTTTATGGACAAGTACAACTACAAGTTATAATTAGAAATTATGTTTCAATTTTTCTATTATATAAATATATACTTCTATAATGCAATAATATGTATAAATATGAATTTATTTGTTTACCGTAGTAATAAATAAGCTATATTTTAACACTAAAGAAACAATAAAATTGGCAAAAAAACATAGGTAGAGTATTGAGATTAATAAATGATATCGCCTGAACAATATACTAGATAAGAATAATTCATCTCGGTTTTTATGCACTTTTTTCTTCAGCAAAAAAGATTGAAAGTTCGAATGATGCTTGAATTAGCTGAAAAATTTCTATTCACGCTAGATCATCATTGTAATGCTATTGAACGAAAAATGTTTGATGTACGATCAAGCTATGAAGATTTTTCCATGCGTCTTGCCAACTACGAAAATTTACTTTCTGAAGCACTTGGACGAAAATTAGATGTAAATAAAGCGGTTCGTTAATCAAAAATGCACTTATTTAATTATATCCCTCTATCCTAAATGTTCAGTATTTCACGTAATTAAGCGGTAGGCGGCATATCAAATGAATTATATTAGAAAAATTGCAATCGTTTACAGAAGGACGAATTTTCGTTGGACAGAAAAAGTGATTCGAATATTGAAGCAAAAATTGAAGTGGAACGATTAGCTAATGAAGAAAAACGTAAGATGAGGTAAATTAGTAAAAGTTTTATTTGATTGGAAAACTGCATATTTGCTAGCATTTGTATGTTACTTATATCTCAAAGCTTTATTTGGTGCTTTATGCTATTCCGAATGTTTTTTTTTTTTTTTCAAATTTAGAATCTTTATGCGTATTCGGTATATATTTTGGAATTTTGTTATGTCAGGAACTATGCTAAATTATTATTCTTAGTATCATTTGTCTTTTCAGGGAACCAATGATGGAATTAATCAAATCTGAGAAAGATTATATTGAAGATTTGTATAAATGTATAAAATATTACTTAAGCGCATATCATGCAGCAAACGACACATTGCCCTTCGCAATTCGAGATAAAGAAAAGGAAATTTTTAGCAATATTGAACAACTGTATAAATTTCATAATGAGTAAGTTGATGTTTTCAGTATTCCAACAATAAAAGTTATTTTTTTTCAATTTAGAAAGGTAACTATCAGCTTATATTTACTAATGTAGTTTAATAAATTGTTTTATTCATTATCCGAAAGGCTAGTAGTAATACTTTTTAAAAAGTTATTTTTTTCAATTTAGAAAGGTAACTATCAGCTTATATTTACTAATGTAGTTTAATAAATTGTTTTATTCATTATCCGAAAGGCTAGTAGTAATACTTTTTTTAAAAAGTATTACTACTAGCCTTTTGCTGTCAATTAAAAATTTTTCTAAGCCTAAAGAAATATTTGTTATGCTTGTTCCATTGATAAAAAACTGATTTATCCATCTATTTATATAAATAAATTATACTTTTACCATGACTAAAGAACGAAGATTTACTAATCCTAGAATTTGGAACACATTAAATTTTGGAGCGATATGATGCTTCATATCACCTTATTTCATCAAATGGCTGTTTCATGGAATAAATGATAGAAGGAAATAGAGTTTATGGAAATTCGTTAAATTATAATTGACACTTTGTGGGGAAACATTACATTTGTATATTTTTCATTTAAACTTTCCGAAATAGAATTATAAATGGTATATCTTGAAATCAATATTTTTAGCATCTTTCTGCCAGAACTGATCAAACACGAAAATGATCCGGAAGATGTAGGCTATTGTTTCATATTTTCTGTCGAAATGTTAAATACTTTGTATACGGAATATTGTGTCAACAAAGAACAAAATAATTATATTATTGCATTACCGGAAGCTATGCAATTCTTCTCGGTTAGTATGATTTCCATGCATTTTTTCAAAATTAAAATATTTTTTTCTTTTTTAAAGTGGCAATAAGGTAAGTTAAATGAAATTATAAAATTCTTTCTGTCATAGATAATACTATTGAAGCGATATTCACTGATTACTATTTAAAGAAAAGAAAATAATTATATTCAAAAGGATTCAAAAAATATTTACTTACTGCAGATGCATTTTGTTTGAATAATCAGTTTATTTGCAATATGCTATTAAATTTTGTCATAGAACATCAATATTCAATATGTTGAAGCAAATATGTAGAATGAGAATCAATACTCGCAATTATTATAAGAAAGTAATTCATTCTATATTCAAATAATTATTTTTCATTGAAAATTTTCAGTTCTACTTTTTTATTTAAAATTTGAAAAATTTTCTCGAAATTCCATACTGTTTTTTACTAGGAAATTCGTGAAAGAAATGGTTTGGAACACAGCCAGGATTTATCATCCTTGGTTATCAAACCTGTTCAACGAATTACACGATATCGTTTAATGCTTGAACAATTGCTGAAAAATTGCAAAAACAATGTTGATGAAATTAGGGTATATTTTTTTGATTTTTTGAATATTCAGTTATGAAGAAAAAATCTGACTAAAATATACTTTTAGAACACTGCTATTAATAATAGACTATTGTAGTGGTTCAGTCGATGAAACTAGAAAAAAGAAATGATTATTTCTTTTCTTATCATACTAACCGAAAAAAAAGGATGAAATTGTAAATGTTGAAATCATCAAATACATTTTTCATATTTGAAAAACATTGCGGAAATGATTTGCATTAATACTACAATAATTTGTGTTATCAGATAAGAATTGATAAACTTGCAATGGGATTATTTATAACAAATATCAAAGGCCGTTTTTCCAATAATTTGAATGAAATGTGTATCTCTATTTATTATAAATGTTGCAGGAGGCTTATGATGTAGTTGTTAGCGTACCGCGACGAGCTAATGATCTCATGCATCTCGGCAATTTCGAAAATTATGAGGTAAAGTTATTTTTTTATTTAAGAAATTATCCTATGCAAATTTTTTAACAATATAGTTGTATATACTGTTTTTCTGATAACTGAATTGTAATGAAGTTGGATCGAAATGTAATGATATATGCCGCATTTCAGTTAGATTAAAGAATCTTATATACTAAATGAATAGCTGTTAAAATAGCTTAACACATAACTTTTAATTGACTACTCAGATTACTGTGGAATAACGCGTTATTTGAAAAGAAATTCAAATTGTTTTATTTAAGAAGAAATTCACTTTTTTAAAATTTTCTTTAGAAAAATCTCAGCACTGTTTCTATACTTTGCATTACTCATTTCTTTATTGCTGAAGCATTATATTTACACACAGTCACATACCTGGCACAAATGTTTAATATTTTTTTTTTTTTTTCTGTGCAAACTAATTCAGTCATTGAAGTAGAAATTAAAATGTTTTCAGAAACTTGGTGTTCTTGGTGATTTTGTCATGCAGGAATCATTTCTGGTTTGGGATCCAAAAGCATATTTTAAAAAGGGACGAGAACGGCAAGTTTTCTTGTTTGAGCTATGTGTTGTGTTCGCCAAGAAAACGGAATTGTCGAGTCGAGCAGTTAAATATACTTACAAAACCCATCTGATGGCAAGCGTTTTTATATTTTGAAAGAAAAAAACAGTGAGGTAATCCCATATCGAAGGTATAGAAAATGCAAATGAAATATAAAGAAATACTCCGACTGTTTGACTTCATTTTCATAAGATTTTGAAATTTTAAGCTATTTTGTTTTCATTTTCTTTTTCAAAAATAGTTATTACATAGATTAACTTGATCTTGGTTAACGGCATATCCTTTCATAATATTTTAGATAAGTCTTGTTTACTATCTATTGCCAGTCAATAGTATTTAAGAAAATTTAAATATTCTGAATAATTTATACCCGAATATAGTGTGTTTTGGAAAATTTCAAAAATTATCACGCTATAATATTTTGTATCTAATCAAACTATTCTTATCATTTTAGAATTGTTTCAATAATTTCAGTTGGCTGAAATCAATGTTTGTGAGCATGTTGAAGGTGATTCAAGTAAATTTGCATTGCGTCAAGGAAATGAACCAAATACAGAAATGCGTACGGAGCTGAAAGCAGCTAGCGAACAGTGTAAAGTACATTGGGTGAAAAAGATTCGAGAACTGATGCAAGGACTGATGACTGCTAATTTCGGTATTTCAGTTTTCATTTGATATAATTATTTTATTAGCAATTTTTCCAGAAATTTCGAGTGAAACAGTCAACTTGCATTCTCCGTAGAAATAGTTAAAATCAAAACCTTTTTATCACTGATCATGAAAAATCTTTCAGATATGAGGCAAATATCTGCTCGAAATTCAGGCACCACAACTACGACGTCGGTATCAGATCGAACGTCGAAAGATAGTGACAGTTTACCGACAAGTAACGAGGATAGAAATTCCTTGCGTAGTTGCGCTTCATCAAGTAGTAATCACAAATTTAGAGGTTTGATTCTTTAGCTGCAGATCTTTTTTTTTTCAAATTTTATAATATTATTACTGAGCAATGATTTCATTATACTGCTGCATACGTAACATAATTTTAAGCTTAGGTAACAAATTATAAACTAATAGAATTATATTAATATATTAAATCTAAAAATGAAGAAATAAAATTACAAGTTGCTGCAGCTTTATCCTGCATGCTAGTAATGTTCCTTATATTTCAATTAAGGTTATCACTGATTGTGAACTAAAAGTTAACGTGTCTTAATACATTTATTAATGCAGTATTATACATTTCTAATCATTCACAGTTAGTGGAATGTACATTTTTGATTGACTAATAAGTGCAAATGTCCATTTGCTACCTGCCAATGTTGAATTAGACATTAGAAATGATTCTGAATTTTTCGAATAATTGTTGAATTCTCACGATGAATGGGATTTGCGGCAAATATTTTCTGCATTTTATTGATTCATTCATTTAGGGCATCTTCTAATGATAGGATAACTCACTACTTAGTGTCCAAATATCGTTAGAGCCATAAGTTTTCAGATTTTATGTTTTAAAGTTTGTCATTGTTGACTATACCATTGCCTTTCTTCTTGGTTTCCTGTTTTGCAGTCGATATAAAGGAACAGAAAATAATGAGTGCATGCCCAAAAATTTGAGGGTAGTTCATGATGTGCCATGTAGGCATCCAAGGACAGAAAAACATGAGATGGAAGAGGATGAACAGAGCAAACCGAAGATCAGAGTTACATAATTGAAAGCTTGATTACAATTTGCAAAGAATTGGAGTGATATAAAAAAAAAACGGTGAGAAACTACAAAGTATTATTCGATAAGTTGAGATGTCAGACATAACTATTATTGCTTTTCATCTTTTCAGAGTTTATAACATTTTAGGATATAAATGAATGATTTGATGAGATATTTGTTTAGTTAGTTTCTCATCACTTATTTATTTTAAATTGAAATGAACGAAAAAAAAGGAATTCATTATTTACATATGATATAATTAGCATTATGACTTAAAAAATATATAAAATTGATTTTGATCGTACAATTGATTTAATGTGAGAAAAGAGATGCAAGATATAGGAATTTTTGAAATCATGAAATATGTTATGATAGGCGCCGTGAGTGGGGTTGTCCAGAAGCCGCCGGAGCAGCTGTTTATGTGTTGGAAGTGAAGAATGGAAAAGTCCATTAGAATTTGGATCTTTACTTACCATATTCTCGGGATTGAGGATTGATGTAAAGTGGATGTGGATGGAAGGATGGAAGGACTTGTAACGTTTACCACTTATTTACTGCTTTACTACGTGAGAAGAGATAGTGGCAGGAAAAAGTGAAAGAGAAAAAACAAAAAAGAACGAATTAATGAATGAATGAGAAATAGCCGAAGGAGAAGAAGCTGAATTGGCCAGAAGTTAAAGTGAAAAGGATTACTTCGTTTCTTTCTTTTTTTTTTCATCTCTTTGCTATTCCCACTAACACTTCTATTCCTGTTTTTTTGATGAAACAAAAGGTTCATTTCTTTACAATTTTCCTTTCTTACTCGTTTTTATCTCTTTGTTTTCTAAATACTCATTCAGGAGTTATTAAAGTGAAAATAAGTGCTTATCATTTATCGATAACTTGAGAAAGGCGAGAAAAAAGGTATTAGTGAAGTATTTATTACAAAATATATTATATAAGAATAAAGAGAAATGAAAAGGGAAGGTGAAAAGGATTGATTGTAGCTAATGAGAAACTCATTCATTGATTGATCAATTGATTAATCGGTTGATCAGTTTACTGGCTCATTGATTGATTGATTGATTCTATCATTTACTTAATTAATTCATTGATTTGTTTATTTTGGAATATGAAATATAAATAATAAACAATGAGAAAGTGAAAAGCAAGGGTAATATATCATTTATTGATGTCGTAATTTATTCATTTAAAGTTATTTGCATTATATAAAATTTACTGAATGTCTAGACATCCATGTGTGCTAAAAAAGAGCATTAATGAAAATTGATAATGGGAAAAAGTATGTTTTAGCTGGAAGGCATTTGATAGTTGATATGAGAGGGAATAAAAATATTAACTTAAGCGAAAAGAAGGAAAGAAAAAGGGAGGAAGAAAAGTTGATGTATATGGGAGTCAAATATATAGTAATGTTTTTCTTCCGGGAAAGGGAAGATTTGTTTTCGGGAGAAAAAAAAGTGGACGGAAAGGATGAGCATCATTTTAGGAAGAAGAGAAGATAGGATAATATTGAGCTATTTATCAGCGTCTCCATGAAGGCTAGTTTGGTTGAAGCTGAGTTTGATGAAACGAAGCTTAGTATGGTCAGGCTTGGACTTATATTGACATCACAGTTAGATTAAGTATTCGATAGAGACCAAGTCTTGCTATAAATTGTTTTGCAGCTCTTCTTTTCAACAAATGAATGCTGTTATCCATCTGGCATATTTTAATTATTCAAGCAATTTCAATTTCTTATCCAAAATTTCGAACTATCGTTGCACAGATTTTTTGCTTTGCATTTGCAATATTTCTTATATCACTGATAGCATAAAAATTTATAGCTTTATCAGAGCGTAGTTATCTAAATTTATGTGATTATTGTTGAAGGCATAATAAAGCAAAGATTATGGAAGGAATGTTAAGTAAAAAATGGAAATGAAATTGAAACAAAGTGTTAATTATTGCTTCAACCTGACTGTATTAATATATCTGTTGATTAGCAGTAAGTGTTCGTTATTCATCCTATTTATACCTGGTGGATTATTGGTGCTATTATATAATCAATTTGCGTTGTGATTCGATGTCACTTTCGCAAGATAATTTACTGCACAATAAGCAACGCTCCTCATTAAGACATATCAGGACACGAAAATTACCATCACCATTACGACTTTTCTCATCCTTGCTGCAACATTTCTGCCATAAGCGATCTTCACATCATGATCATAATGTTCCACCGGTTTGTTTATTTATCGATTTGTTATAGCTTGCTTTAAATAATCAAATTTTGCGATTTAATAAATAAATTGATTTAATAAATAGATTTGTTATAGCTTGCGAAATTTGAAAATTTAATTTTGTTTTTCTATACGCAAAGTTTGATATTTTCATTTTTTTCGCTTATTTTTTTATGGAAGTGGCGCCAATTTATTAGAATAAAAGATATTATTTGATTGAAATAAATATATTAAAAGAAACATTGCTAAGAATAGCAATGGACTTGTGAATATTTGAGAGTAGCTTTAATGGAAGTTTTTTACTTTATTGTAGCAGCTATACAAAGCATTACACTGTTTTTTTTTCTCAATGTTGTTTAGAGATAGAATATATTATATATAATTCATAGCAAGATTATTGCAAAAGAGATAGTACTGTCTTCATTTGAAGAAAATATAAACGGTTATTTTCGAAGTAGTTGAAGGAATTAAGCTTCAGGAAAATTCTTAAAAACGAAACAGTGGAATATATAAAATTTTGAAAATTATAATTAGATTTCAGAGTTTTTTTTCGCTAATATTAAAGAAGGTAGAAAGAATAAAATGTAATTTTTAGAAAATATTTTCGGTAAAAAATAAAAGAAGGAGAAAAATTAATTTTGCATTTCTCATTAAGTAATAAAATTTGTCATTAATTTTTTTTCCTCTTTTAGAATACATAAATCGTTGTTGTTTAGGTTTTATATTACAAAATTTATTACTTTATTGTAAATTATTTTATTTATTGCATTTTATTTTCATTTAATAATAAAAAAAAATTATATTGATAAAAAATGATTATTAGTAAAAAAATAAAAAAAAATTCATTTAATAAAAATATACTGATAGTTTTTCTTTTTTCATTAGATTAAAATAGATTTGGGATAACAAAAATTATAATCTTTAAGATTTATAGAAAAAAATGAAAAAATTAAAAGCTTATTTAATAATGATAGCTTGTATTTCCCTATGATATAATAATGATGATATAATATTATGTCATTCTTATAAATAGTGTGAGTTATTAATCTACTGCTCGAGAAAGTAACGTTTTTTTTTATGTATCTTTTGATAAATAATAATGTAAATTGTATGGCTTCTTTTTATATTCCAATACTCTGCAATATATACTTATTTCCCAGTAGACCACAATTCTTCCTGTAATAATAAATGGATAGAAATTTTACATCGAATCATTTTTTTTTTCAGAAGCGATAAATAAAAGGAAGAAAGTGGAGTTTGCGTAAATTAGTATTTTTGAAAGCTTGATTTAATAGTAGTTTTATATTATCAATGAAAAAGGGACGAGAGATTAAAATGATAAATTATCCTAAAAACAAAGTGAAAGAAGAAAATAGTAAATCATATGCTGTTGTTGTTAAATAAAAGAAATTGTTCAGAATGATGATAAGCAAATTTGTAATTGATGTGATGTTGTGAACAAATGATAATTTGATTTTCTCGCTAATAACAATTTATTCGTAATCTCATCTGAGGTAGGTGATTCATTAAAAATCAGTGAAGATTTAGGTAAATAGTAATTAAAGAGTTTTATGAAATTTCTGTTAGAAGAATAATGCATGAACAAAAAAAGATGTGAATGACAAAAATGAAGGATATGTCAGACAAATTATTACTGGATAGGACGATTGATTTAATAATGAATTTCTCAATTGCAGTGAAATTCAAATTTTTGAAGATATCCTAGATTTTGCAAACACTGATTGTTTATGAAGGAAATGAAAGTATGGAATGCATATAAATACGGTAGGATGGCTTTTGGGTGTGAAAATAAAGCATATTAAATGTCGACTGTGATAAACGCTAGCTTTTTATACTAATATTTTACGTAAATTTCAATAATGCTTCGAAATTTTGCTATTTGCTATTTTTTTTTGATTTTTTAGCTTTTATTGATGTTAGAATTATTTAGTTTAAAATTTTATATTAATGCTTATTCATTTTATATTGATTGGATCACCCACATCATAAAATATTAAAATAATATCCAAGAAATTATGATATTTATTGATTTTACAATTTTAGCGGAAGAAAGAAAATTATTGTTATTATTCTTATTATTATTTATTATTATTATTATGGAAGTTTAGCTAAATTTTATAATCTAAGGTAGTTGATAAAGTGGATAATGCATTTTTGAGCGACGATATCTATTTTAAATAATAGTATTCTAATCATGTCACTTATATTACTTCTTTACTTATTTACTTCTTATGAATCTTTAACATTCGAGTATATTTATATTACGAATTCTTATATTCAATATTTTGCCTATTATTCCAATTCTTCGTCCCTTTTGAATGATCAATTTTTCGTTTGGAAATTTTTTGAGTATTTCGTATTTTCAACATCTAATGTTCTGTTTCAGTTATCAATATTTTTTATTAGAGTTCAGTGGCATTTAAAGCAAATAAGAAGAGATTTAATATGGAAATTTGGTTAGCAAATAATGAGCATTTTGATTAAAGTTAGTTTTTAATTAACGAAAATCAACTGGGAATTTGAGAACTGAACGCAAATTTTGGAAGAAAAAAGGAAATGAATGAGTCTAGCTAATTAAATAAAGTACTCGAAAAGTTTTCATCTTTTCCTCCAAAATTTGTAAAAATCAAATTAGATTTTGAAAAATAAAGAAAAGTGAGTTGTTATTGACAAGGTTAGTTAAGAAATTTTCAATTAGTTAAATAATCAAAAAAAAAAAAATATGAAAAATTAATTGAAATTTTTGGAATCGAATAGGAAATTTTATTGTATCTAATTAAATTTTTGAATAATAAAGTGCTTAAAATGTTTTGATTGCATAAATAAACTTTTTTTCAGAATACTTCGTGAATAACAGATCTATTCTATCATCAACCGATGAAATATAATTATTATAAGTCATATTTTATTATTCAATTCTCGGAAAATTTATTTACTAATTCATAGGTGAAATAGTCGTGAAGAATAGTCTCTCTTCTTAACGGTCGCTATAAGAAATGAGAAGGTTTTGATAAAAAAACAAATTTTTAAAATTTATGTACCATTAGATATTTTGAAAGAATAATAAGGACTAAAAAAGTGGAACAATGAACATTTAAATGATTGTTAGCTGTTCATGATTGATTTCTTAATTTTCATTATTGACTTTTGAATTGAATTTGTTTTTATACCACATTTTGTGGTCTGAACTTTAATTACAGATTCTTTCATAAATGGATTTCAAACGAATAATTTCAAGACATGAAGAATTATTAGGAATTTATCTGAAAAAAAGATTCTTTAAATTCAATTCATTAAATGATCGATGATAGTTTGTCATCTCTTTCCGAATCATTTATTGCTAATGACAGTTTCATAAAAATATATAACTTTCCATTTATGTAGATTGCTGAAATGACTCGTATTTTTGTCAATTTTATTAGGTTTATCTGATCTTATCAAGAATTTTTAATTGCCAAGTCTAATAAGCCTATTAATATATGGATGAATCACATGTCAATAATATGACAGAGTTTTTTATTAAATGAGAAATTTTATAATTTCCATTTAGTGCAAAATTAAATTAATTATCCAGTTTGATGAATGCCAAATAGTTTTTTTTTTTTTTTACATTTGATACTGAATGTGGTGAAATAAAAGCTCAATTTTAAAATAAACTTATCATATATTTCTGCTATTATATTATGAGCTAGACATATTAAAATTTGCTGTAATAGTTGCTTCTATCAGTTTTTTATGAAAAAAAAAAAAAACACAAGTAGAGTTAAATAAAAAAAAAACGAAATGACTATGAAAGCATGAAACTCTCGTAATTTAATGATTTTTAGATATTTCAAATAATTGAAAACAATAAAGAGAAGTAATTTTTAAATCGAAAATATCAATAAGTAAAAGGAAAATATAATAATAGAAATACTTGTTGAATAAAGTGGAGCAAATGAAATACTTTATATAAACTTGAAATTAGCGTTTTTAGATAAAAATTTATTGTATATAATAAATAAGTTTAAAAATATTGGAAATCTTCTATAATTTTTTTTTTTGTTTTGTTTAGAAAGGAAATAGTATTTTTTAATCTTTCGCTTTTTTGTTCTTTGTCTTTTGCTTGAGTTTTTTCATTTTATTCTTTCATTTTCGACAAAAAAAATTTTTTTCTTAAATAAAATTTAGCCATTTTATATTTAAAATTGGAATTGTTCATATTCAGTTATTGTTTCTTTTTTCCGGTTTCATATTTTTTTTCATTTTTCAATCTTAATAATTACCTTGGATTTCATTTTTTTCATAATTATCTTAGTTTAAATTTATTCAATTAATATGTTCAGCAGGGTTAGGTGTCAGGAAAAAATATTTTAAATTTCCTATCATGATATAAATATGCACGCCACTATCTAATAAATATAGGTTAATGATTATAATTATTAGCTCGAAGAGGTTTATCACTCGTAGATTTCTAGTTTAGTTAATAGTTAATTATAAGTGTATCGTCATGGAATCCTACTGCGATTAAGGCTAACTGGCTTTTAAGGATTATGAATTACTTAGGCTATAATATTTATTCCATACCTTACTCATCCTTATTATTACCTTGTTATTATTACTACAATTATTACTGATACTATTATTACAACTGCAACTGCTGCTGCTATTACTGCTGGAATTTTTTGATGTTGTTGCAGTATTCCAAATCATTCTGTTTGCTGCATTTAAAGTTTCAGTGAATCATAGGCAATTTATTTCAATTGAAAACACTTCATATATAGGCTCTCTTTTGTTCATTTTCTCATCGTCGTTTTCATTTCTAACAATTTATTTATCGTATTGACTACTACTGCTATTGCTGCAGTTATTACTGCTGCTACTGCTGCTGCTACTGCTACTGATGCTAATCCAATCGTATAAATATGAAAAATGTTGAGTAGTATATTGGCTATGTTGGTGTGTTTCATCACTTTCCATACAAATTCTATTTCCCTAATTAAATTTCACCACTTCCCTTATCATTAAAGAGGAAGTAGAAGTAACAGGAAATTATCTTTCATTTTTGCATATCCTTGATAAATATTATTTAGTTTTATATTCAAATCCAATATAAAAATGAAAATTGATAAATGGAGAAAAAAGAAGGGAAAAAATGAAGGGAAAGAAAGAGAGAGAATTAATCTTGTCATTTTTCATCAATTTTCTATCCTTTCCAATAAGAATTAAAACAAGAAGAAAGGCTAATGAAATTCAATTATTAGTAATAATTAAATCTTTATGCAATTATTAGCAAAATTACATTTTGAAATTCCTAAGTCATATTTTATAATTTAACTTTACATTATAAGAAAATCAACTTAGCTATATTTATTTATAAGTCTTGTCAAGTTGGATTTCTGATTTTACGAAATCAAAAATTACAAAAATGTTATTTAGGAATTTCAAATATTTTTACTAACAATTAAATTTTACAATTTTTTTGCTTCAGTGTTCATCTGAAATTTTATGAAATTATTTCTTGAAATAGATAATTTATGTATCCTTCTTTTTTAACGATGTTACCATTATGATGTGATAAGTATTATTATTATTATTATTATTATTGTTATTATTATTATTATTATTATTATTATTATTATTATTATTGTTATTATTATTATTATTATTTATTATTTATTATTGATATTACTATTATTATTATTGTTATCATTGTTATTATCATTTATTATTTATTATTATTATTATTATTTTTTTAATCATTACTATTATTTTTATTAATTATTATTATTACCGTTTTTAGTTATTATTCTCCATTCACATATTTGTTTAATTTAAGCTGAAAACGATATAAGCATCTGTAAAATTTTAATCCTTGACAAACTATTTAGATATCTTTGATATATCGCTTCTTTATTACAGTCAACTAGCTGATGTAGTTGGAACCGAATATTCTAATATTCTCATTTTTGTTCTTTTTTGGCATAAATTGGAATTAAATGAAGGAATTTAAGTTTTCAAGCTAAATCTATTGCATTATTCTTAGTCATATAATTGAATGTTGCGTTATTCGAAATCAATACGTTCACGTACGCAGTCATTATATCGAGATGCTAAACGACGTTTTAATAAATCAATTGGATGTCGTCGATCAAGTGACAGGGAACTGGTTTGTTTGTTTATTCACTTTTTGTGGATTTCCGAATTTTTTTTTATTTCCTTGATTTTTTTTAATAGTTGATATTACAAAATGTTTTCAATAAACTTTCCAGCTGTCGTTTTTTTTTCAGAAAAATTAATTAAAAATATTTCTGTTTGTCCAAAGTTTTCATGCTAATGCCAATGAAGGGAATATAAAGATAAAAAGGGAGAAAGAGAGAAAGAGATAGGAAAATTATTAGTTTGTAACTAAATAGTTTAACGTAATTGAGGACATCGAATCCCAAATTACTCAATTTTTAATGGGTATTGTATGCTTTTTGAAAAATGATACACTTTAATTAGCATACCGTTGTATTCATTTATCATGAAAATTTGCACTAAAATTAATATTATATGAAGGATCAAATTATATCTTCACTATGATGCCATTAGTTCGTTTTTCTTTTTATAAGAGAGATAATTGAGATTGAAAATAAGGATGAAATTCATTTGGGATGGTTAAAAATTTAATTAGTACATATTTATCTTATATTCATCATTGTATTATGTAATTATCCAGAATGGACATTTAAAAATTAAATTTTTTTCTTCATCAACTTAAACTTATGATGACGATAGTATCAGTTAAAAAATATATCAGTTTAATATGTTATGTTGTTATTATAAGAAAATTTCTTTCACTTAAATTTATAACTTTTCTGCATAAATAGATTTATACTTGAATTGTACTGTAATGAAATTTTCTAATTCAAACGTCACTTCGAAATGCGGTAGTAAATGTGCAATAAATGTGATGAGCTGTAGTTTATAATGACTTTTTTTTCTTTTTCTTTTTACATAAATCTGAATTGATATTGTTTCGTTTTTATAGCTTAAATGCCAGTGCTTATGCAAATATTTTGAAGTGCCAAGTAATCATGGTGGTTTGTTATCGTTGCATTTTATCATTTCATTGAGGATATTTTGAAGATTCATTTCTAGAAAACAATAATTTTGAGAGTTAAGCTGATGGATCAGTATAATAAATGATATTTGTTCATCAAAAATCATTGCTCAGTGAATAATGAAACTATTTAATATTTAATAATAATAATAATAATGAATAGAGAGGCATTGTTTGCTGCATTTATTGCTTGGCAAATAAATGGATTATGTAGTAGCAGTGAGAATATTGCATGCATGTTTATTCGTAACAGATTTGATTGGAAAAATAATTAAGAAATTTCGAGAAAAAAATTCACCTTGGAACAATGTGATGTTTATTTTTAGGGTCATAATGAAGGTTGTATAGCTGTTGGTGACTTCAAAGCAACGGAGAAGGGACAACTTTCCGTAACCAAGGGACAGCGACTTGAGGTTAAATTCCGTGTGTGTTTGTATGTGTATGCCTGGCTACATCTATCGTAATTAGCTGTAAAAAGATATATTAAAAAAAATAGTCATATACTTTTTTTTTTCTCGAATATTTATGATAATGCTTATTCTTTTTATCGATTTTCTTAAATTCATTACCTTCCGAGTATCTTCTTTAGTTTTCAAAAAAAATTTTTTTTATTTCATATGAAAAATTCGATTTTTTAAGTAAAAATTTTGATTTTTAATCTGCTAAGTGAATCTTGATAAAGCGAGAAAAAATTGATAGTTTGCTAAGAAGAAAGAGAGGTGTAATAATGAGATAAAAATTTTATAATCTATACCATTTTTTACTTTCTATTTTATATCTGTGTGTTTTTTTTCTTATTATTGGAAACGATGCATAGTTTAATTTGTTTTTTATTAAAAATTTGCTTTATATTATGTTCTTTTCCTTTTTTTTTCAGTAAAAAAATAACATTATGGCCCAGTATGATCATTATAATTATAGGCTATTTTCTTTTTTCTTCTGTTTTGAAATTTCCAATAAAACTTTAAATTAGAAAAAGTGTAAATTATTTACGAGCAAGGGAATTGTTTTAAAAAATTTTTTCAGCCTTTAAACTTTTCATTTCTTTTGTTTGGATTGATAGTTCGCCACTTCCTTTCATCTTTATTTGACCTATGCAGAATTCTTTATGAATATTCAGTAATTGAAAAAACAAAATCTCAGGTGGTAGAATATTGCGCAGATGCTCCAGAATGGGTACTTGTTTCGATTACCTGGGAAAATGGTGAACAGCAACGAGGACTTGTACCATGTTCTGTTATTTCATCCATAGAACCTACAGGTTAGATTTCATTTTCATTGTGGATTAAGTGATTTTTGATATATTTAGTCATCGTTTTAAAATTTTCCCCAATTATTGATTAAATATTTCGGAGAAAATGATGAAGAAATTATTTTATTTTATAACAGCAGTTATCAAATAATATTTGTGGCAAAAATTGGTTTGAATTGCGATTGCTGAAAATTTTTAAAGTGGAAGACTTTTTTCTAAATATACCATAAGCTGTTGAAGTTATAATACATTTCGGAAATGATGTTGCTTTCCAAATTTGCTCTTTTTTAAACTATTTTTTCATATACTGCTATAATTATTGTTTTTCGAACATTTCAATCATCAACTATAAAACGACCGATATATATTTTTAATAGTTGTTGAAGTTTTTAGAATAATTTAATTATGTTTCGATTGAAGTAATGAAAAAAAAAATTAGTTATTTTAGTTATGATTGAAGAAAAAAGTGGAAGGTTGAGATAAGAAATGTTTGTTTGAATTCTTGCCGTTTACATAAAAATTTTTCTATTTCATTGTTTATTTTGATTTTTTTAAGCTCCCATATGCACTTTCAATATTACGGTTAGTTAGCGGAGATAACTGATAATCTGGTAATTTCTGTTTCTATTTACTGTAAGAAAAGAGAAAGAGAGAAATGTTATTGTTGATAGATTAAATCATCAAAGGCAAAATGTCTAAACATTTCGAATTTTGTATTTATTTTTTATCCCTCACCGCTATCAATGTTTACGATTGAATTTTAGCAAATTTTAATGATTTTCTTGAAAACAACTGCCCAATTTCTCTTTTTTTTGGGTTTCTTCTTTGCCTTTTCTTTTTTTTTTCAAAAATCTGACGAAGAGCTATCAACTTGTAGATTGTAATATATACATCGAATGAACTTCCTCAGTTATATGGACTTTCGTCTGCAACGTTCAACTATTACATTAAATGAAAATTTTAGCGAAATCGGAGTCAATTTTTTGGTCTTTTTAATGGGGCAAATATTCATTTAAAATTTCAACCAACAATGGTGAAAGAAATTTTCTCTTCTTATCATTTGTTACCCTGAGATTGTGTCGGATTTCATTTGTAACTCATCTTAAACTGCAACAGAAAGAATTGTTTTTTGTTTTCTATTTTATCATATTTTATCCTTACTTTTCCCTGCATTTCACTTTTCTCTTCATTTTTTTTTCACCTTTTTATCATTTGCGTCTCATATGAGTGATATTCGTTGAACTTACTCGATTTCTCACTTCTCACTGCTTGTTAAGTTCAATTTTTAATTTGAATTGGCATTTATTTATCATTTTCTCAATAAATTTTGATTTAAATCTAATAATCTTTATACCATTTTAGATATTTCCTATAATGTCCCACTATTACTCATTATTCACATGAATATTATTATATGCTATATATTATATATCCACTATATCCAGTACTATACCCATTATACCCAATATATGATATCCAGTATTACACATTATTTGTTAATATATTTACTCGTTTAACCAGTTACCCATTTATCATTGCTTATTCCAAGGATTTATTTATTCCATAGATTATGGATTATATTTTTTCCATGGGCCATACACTTTGACATTGTTTCAATCAGTTATATCTAAATTATCTACATACTGAGAAATATTAATAAAATAATGAAATAAATTATGATCAGTAGATGTAGTGGACAACATCTCACAATCGTCAATTCTCTTAAAATCCGATAATTAAATTATGAAATAAACAGCATTTATTTATAAACATAGGATGAATATATTTGATATATTTTGTGTTTAAAAATAATATACATAGTATTCAAATAGATAAATTAAGATTCTGGCGTTGCTAACCAAGTTTTATTTGGCAAGTTGTTTTACAGCATTACAAGTGCTGAAAAAGGAATAATTAGTACTATAAATGTATGTTTTATTGATTCATTTATTTCCAGTTTCAAAACTTTTATTGTTTCCTGCAAATTATAATAAGTTAAATATGTCTGATCATTTATACCTATTTTTTTTTGCCTAAGATTTTGCATTAATAACTATTATAATTGATAAGAGTTCATTTGGCCAGCAGAAACTTCGATTAATAAGCAAATGGATAAAAAAAGTAAGAAAAGATTTGCAATAAATTTTTTTCTGAATATTTCATTAATATTCACACTCTTAATAAGTGTGAATATGAAATATTTGATAGTATCATTAATAATTATATCCTTTTTTTCCCTTTTTTGCATTATTTTTCTTTAAAAATTAAGGGGAAGAAGAAAAGAAAAAGGGATTTTGTGGATTGCTTTCTCTTCCTCTTTCTCTTCTTCTTCCTCAATATTTATTATTCAATAGAAAAATGCTGCTTTTTAAAAAGAAAAAAAAGATTCTTTTTCTCGAATTTTTCATCCACTTGCAATGAAAGAATCAGCTTCTTCGAGACTCATTTGTTTCTCGTATGTACTGTTGTATTCTTCATGTTTTTTTTCTCTCATTTCATCTCTTTTCATCTTCTATTTCTTTCTTCCATTACATATTTTAGTTTGTTTCGCATAGTTTGGTGAACATTTTTTTTATCTATCATTGCCAATTCATTTCCGCTTTTTGCGTTAATTCTTTTCATTTCATTTAAAAGGATGAAAGATTAGTGGGACATTTGTCTTCTTTTTTTTGTTTTTCTTTTGTTTTTTTGCCTTGTTAAAACTTTAAAATCATACAAATGTTTCAATACAAGCCAAGTGAATAAATATGAACAGAATGCTGAAAATTCTGCTTGGTCATATTTTTTGTTCTTTATTGAAATTATAAAATTTTAGTTAAAATAAGAAGCGAATGGTTATAAAATTATGTCTCAAAGTAATAATTAATTAATTGTTTTTGAATACACAAACAATTTATTCGTTTTATCCATTATTCTATTTCTTCTGCTGCTATCATCTTTTTAAATTTTATAATGTTCTTTTTTTATGTTTTATTGTAATTTATAAAGAAAGAAAAAAGTAATTGCAGGACATTTCCTGAGATAGTCCTTTTAATTTAAGTATTTTTTTTCCTTTCCTTCTCTTCTTTATTCTTCTATTTATGATGTATCATTTTGTTTGAAATATCCTTATAGTAAAGTAATATGAATAACTTAAGATTTTTAATTTTTTTTTTGTCATCGAAATTTTATCTGTTTGCAGTGTTTTATGCTTTTTTTTCCCTTCCTTTTTTCCTTTAAGGATGGATATATAATTATTTAACAAATATTGAAGAGAAATAAAAAGAGAAAATTTTTTGAGGTAATTTAATCTTAGCTATATTTTGGGAATTTCCCAACATCATCATTATTGTTTTCAATGCTTGATCAATTAATCGCTTCGTAAATGTTCGATTTTGATTCACGCATATATATTATCAGTACAGTGACAGGTAATGATGAAGCGTTCACATACGATAGGATCAGGAGAAAATGCTAAACAGTCGGGGTAGATCATCCAGTGCTAGTCGTATGCAACGTTGGTCATTAGCTTTACGTCGCAACTGGTTTTCATTTACTTCGGGGAAATATCAAAAAAGTACAGATAGTGATTTTAAAATTATCACTCCCGTGAAGATTGCTTTTGATGCATCTGAAAAGACACTTCCTGGATATTCATGTAATGGTTCGTCTTTTTCAAATTTATTCCTCGTACATTTCACCAGTGATTATTTTGTGAGTAAACTGTGATGTTATAGTTGTTATGCATTCTAATATAGTAGTCGAATTTTAGGATCGACGAGAATGGGTAGTAGTATTAGTAGTAGTAGTAATCATATTCTGTTTCTAAGTTCGTTTTCGTAATATTATCCAAACCAATAGATCTTTCTTATTGCGCGAATTATTATGATATGATTTATTTAATGTAGAGTTTTCATTTCGATGGATAACTCGAAAGAATTTGGGGAGATAATGATTTCAAAGCTTCTTTTTTTTGATGATCATTTTATTCCAAATTTTTCGTTTCATTTAAAAATTCCTTCGAAAATTGTTTTCCTTTACTCATTTAAGATCTATCGATAAGTAACAATTATTCATTCAAATAATGGTGGTATGAATTTAAAAAAAATGCAATATATATCATTAAAAAGAAAAATTATATTTATCTTTTGAATTTTTAGCCAGATATGTATAGTTGAATTACTTCTAATTAGTCTGATACATAAGGAATAGGTTGAATTATTTAAATGGACTTTTATTTACTACGCACGCGTATATGTATTTTTATGATCATATTTGCTTACATTTTATATTAATTTTTATTTGCAAACATCAAAATTTATGTTAAGAATAAAGAGGTAAATGTTATAATAGATAATAATATCGTTTATATTTAATTACTTTTAGAGATTCGATATGAGATATAGAAGTTATTATTCTTTTGTTTTAAATTTCCTTTGGAGTTTTTCCTTTTTTTTATCCTTCTAACAGTGATTTGAAATCGTATGATTTTTTTCCCAAGAAGTAAATTTGATAGTGTTTTCAAGATATATTTATCAGAGCTATTTAATCTAGTGGTATTGACATTATGTTATATGATAGTATTACTTTATCTTGAAAAAGTTGTGAGAATAAATTCTAACATTTTACATGATGCTGCAAGATTTTTTATTTCTTGTATCATCTCATCTACGGAAATTATAAGTTTGCATATTATAGAAAAATCATAGACATTATGCTTTAAAGAAAATGACGTGAACACGTTATTCCACTATATTCACTCCATAATTTTTTTTTACTTTTATTCTTTTTTTTACTTTTTTTTAAAAATAATGAATGAATGATGATAGTTACGTAGATATCCTAATAAAGAATCGAAGAAAATATTAACCTGGTTTTCGTTTTTCTAGATGGCTCGTCAGCATCTTGTTCAACAGATCGTCCATTGGTAGATCCGTTATATTCACTCAATAATACCTCTTCTGCACAAAATATCGTCAAAAGGAAAAGTTTACGGTTAGTTCAAATATTCGTTTCTTTTTCTTTTCTTTCTTTTATTCTTTTCTACGATAAATAACATAGAAATGATGAGATTTGTCAAAATGTGAAATATCGATAAACAATGAAGATCATGTGATATTAACAAAGGAAATATTTTAAAAAAGAAAAGGAATAAATAATTTTTGAACAATGAAACAAGCAAAAGAATGGGGAAAGAAAAAATGTTGAGAAAGATGAAATTTCCGAATTGATTTGTTAGGATATTTGTTTATTGTCGAAAGACTTCAGTCCTGCTAAAATTTGCCAAATTATTAACATTAATATCTATTCTTTAATGACAATATAAATTGAATAATAATAGAATTATAATTGACGACGATTAGTTTATGTTATTATGGTTTTTCAAATAATAATCTAATTTTAATAATTGCTTTATTCTGTTTTATTACTGAGTTATGTCATTTTTAAATTGTTCTATAATAAAATCGATTACTGACCATTGCTCAAATTCAGAACTAGTCAACGATCTATATATTCTTCCTGTTAAATCTTCTGAGCTCATTTTAGCCATATGTTCTTTAGCTGAAAAGCATATCATATTTGTTTTAATTAATAGAAACGTGTTCTTAAACGAAAATTTATCATTTTGAAAACCTGTGATACTGGAAATTGATAACTCCATGGTATTTATTGCATATGATACAAATAAAAGTTATGCCTTGTAGTTGCTGTATGAATTTCTCAAATTTTCCAAACAGCATCACAGCGAGGTAAGGTTAGTGCACATATAATAAAATTTCTAAAATAATTTTAGAATGTATCAGACGTATCGATAAATAATCCTTGGCTTTTTTATAAATTCTGTACATATATATGTATTCAATCAATAATAAATTAAAAGTATAATATTCGGGGCAGTTGCAGTTTATTGCAAATGAAATAGTTCATTTGGTGATAATGAGTAGCACAGGGCAAATGATAATTAAATCCTCAATTGGGAAAACAAAGAACAGCAAGTATGTAAGTATCATAAGTTTCTAAAAATCAGTAGATCCATGTACAGTTCTGCGCAGTTTGCATATATTATTTATTATCGTATTATTCTTATCATTAATTGGATTATCAGTCTGAAAAAAAAAGATAATGTGATTAGAATTTTGCTCTTTACTCGACAATTCCTGCCGTAAGATTGTTTTCCTCAGAAATTTGAGAACAGTATTTGATTTGTGGATAATATTAAATAGTTAATTGCGTTGCAAAATTTCATTTGTTATTTTCACTGTTATCAAGAAGTAGGTGCCAAGGGATTCTATATCTTCTCAAAGGAAATTGTTGTCGAGGATGATTGCGTTAAATTGATTTCCAGTTTTTCTATTGTATAATGTTTACAATTGAGTTTTTATTTTCCCATTTAAATCTGATTTTTAGCCTTTTTCTCTTATTCATCATCTCAATTTAAAGTTATTTTAATTATATTTAGACTTCCATATTGTTAATTAATAAGTTCTGTTATGCGTAGATTTACTGTAATTTCTTGTTTTTTCAGGCTCTCAGTTAATTTCTATTTTAATTCTGTTTTTTAAATTTTTTTTCTTTTGCCATTTTGCTATTTTAATTCTGTTTTTTTTTTTTTTTCAATTATTTTCAAACTTCTTTTGCTCAGTGTCGAGCGTTAATTAAGTTTTCGAACTTTTTTTAATGTTTTCTATTACGTTTTCTTTATCTTTTTTTGATTTCAAGTCATTGAGGCTTCTTTAATTAATTTCACATGCGTAACTATATCTCAATTAAGGCCTCTTTTAGACGTTTCTTCAGTAATGGCCAACAACAACAACAACAGCAGCAAGGGTCATCATCAAGCATTAGTCATTCGCGTCCTCAGTCGGTATCATTGGTAACACGGAAAGGTAATGGCCAACAACTTAGACATAGTACAGCAGATCCATTGCACTCAGGCTCTTCTTCCTTAATTGATCAAAAGCAGCAGGATCACGTGTTATCCAAGGTCTGTTAGTTGATTTAATTTATGTACTAATTTTAAGACCGGGTTTCAAAATCGAAATTGTTTGATAATTGATCTTTTTCTAGTCTTCTCTCCAAAGGAGAAATAATTTCTTAATGCGTCAGTATATTTTATGTGCTTTAAAGGATGTTTAACAAGAATCCGTCTATTATTCCATTTCATTTGCTAGTTCATCAAGTTTCAACTCATCTCTTTTACTTGAATAGATTGTGTTTTATTCCCAAATGTTTATTTGATATATATTGATTAAAAAAGCTGACTGAATAATCCGAAAATACCATTCTGCAAATTAGTTTTCTTTGTAGGATTGCATATTGAAATTTTTGATAAAAAATTAATCGGATTGCTTTACCATTTGCTTCACTTCATCACTTTCATATGTAGATCGTTGTTTTAATTCTGTTTTGTTTTTCGAGAATATTCTCTCCATCATATTCGCAAAAGAAAATAATAATAATGATAATAAGGGAACGATTTAACATCTAAGCTTGTTCACGTGTATTTCTGGATTGATACGATCGTTATGTGAATCCACAGATTTCCAGTTGTATCTTCTCATACTGTTAATTCATTTTCTGCAAATATTTCGATTTTCTTCAAAATTCAGCTAACAAACAGATATTTTATAATTACTGCCTTAGATATCATAATATTTTCTTTTTTGCTCCAGCATACATTTATCTATATCATTTATATTACATTGTCTCTTTCTTCGATTAATTATTCTCGATTTCTAAATCTTTACTTCTCTGATCTTTGCTTCTCCTGTTCCTTTCCGTCATATGTCAAATGACTTATTTTTTATTGTAAGCGATACCTTTAAATGATGTATTTTTTACTTTTTTTAATGATTCATAATCGCATTAAATTTCTAATCAAATTCATATTCTCTTTCTTTTTCTTCGTTTCTTTCTTCATGTGTTTTTATTATGCGACCTGTTGTCTCTGTGACAAAAATACTGTGCTACATTCCACTTAAAATATCCTTTTTTTCTTTATGCTACATTATCTCTTTTCTACACCATCAGATGCAACATTTGATTTTTTCAATTTCATCTTCTTTTCCTTTTTCTCTTTCTTTTTTACTCCCTTTTCCTCTCCTCTCTCTTTTTTTATTGTTTCCCTTTTTTATCTTCCATCAAATTCGAAAATTTGTTTTTCAGAAAAATGAATATATGCAGATGCAATCTGTTTATAATAATTACCATTACTTTCCATATCCGTTTTAAATTAATCAGTCATGCATTCAAATGCTTTTTTAGTTATATATATATGTATATATATTTGATGTAAACTGATTAATTTTTCATAACTTCATTGCTCATTGCGTAATGTTTTTAACAGGTATTCAATGACTTAGTTAATTACGTACTTATTTATCATTCCATCATCATCACCACTTCTCTTTGTCTTTTATTTCATTTAAAAATATCAATTTAAGAAATAATTTCTGGAATTATTTCCAGGAAATTTTTTTATGTCTTTTTTTTTTCCAATATTTAATACGAGTGAAATTTTCTGGAATTATTCCAGGAAAAAATTTTTTTTATGTCTTCTTACTGAAATAACTGTCCTTTTCCTTTTTTTTCATTACATTATCATATTTTGAATGAATGAGTGTAAAATTATTAATTTCTTCATCCCTGTATTATATTCATCCATTTTAGTTGTGCTATGATATTTATTTTTATCCTTTTACAAAAGGATTTTTTTCGGTAATTTTTCAGAATTTTAGATTAAATATTGGGAAAGAGTTAAATAATATTTCAAAGTTATAATCGATTTCGCCAATGATATTATCACAATTATTAGATATCGCTTATCATACTTTGTATGCATGAAATAGATTATACGATAGGCATTAAATTTTTACCCTTTTTTTTTATTTTTTCTTATTTTTTCCTTGCAAAAAGGAACAAAAGTAAGTTGTAATGGGTAATTAATTTTGGACAGATAAATGCTGATTTTGGAATATTTAATTTAATCAAAAAAAAGTTCTTTTCATGAGGCAGTACATTTTTATTTATCAATTATCATTTAGACGGAATAATGTAACGGTTGTTCAATACATCCACATTATTTTAAGATTCATTAGTTGCATAGAGCGAAAGGAAAAAAGGAACTAATAAATATAGCAGGAATTTTTTTTGGTTTATGGTAATACGACAGATGAATTTTGGATTATAATAATTTGAACAGATTTGAAACAAAAATTAATGGTGAATTAACGAGGCTGTTTTTTTCCTGTCATTATCATCATTTTTATCATTTAAGAAGGATGTGGTAAAAATGATTTATTGCATCAGTTATTTCATTCTCATTTATAATGGGAGAGGAATTAAAAAATAATAATAATAATGATGAAGTTTAACTGGAAAAAACCGTAGAAATGTATAAAAGATGATTTAGTGAAGGTATTGAATGCTTTCATTTTTCCTCTTCTTAGTTTGCTTCTCTTTTTGTCTATTCAATATTTATAAAAATGCGTCAATGTTTTTATTTTTTCTCTTCCTTCTTAGTTCTCTTTTTCTCTGTTTATAAAAATGCATGACAAAATATCATTGTTGGATTAAATTTCGAACTTAGTACCAAAAGTTCAGTATTTTCCTGGAAACATTCTCAAATGTAGTTATAATTGATTATTACAAATACCATTATTATTTGTTTACAGTTGTCGTTGATGTGTTTATTGTATTTAGTGATTCAAAAGTTTTTTTTATTTTCGTTGTATAATTCTTGTATTCAAATGCAACTCATACTTCTGGAAACAAGTGTAGTTTCCTTTCTGTATTACACTCTCTTTTTAATAGAATCATTTTGATTATAGGAATAAGCTATCATTTTTCAGTGATAAGTTTCTAACTAATTAACCTAATCTGTTTCTTTTTAAATCTAGTAAATATATCAAGAGAAAAATTAAAATGAAGTATTAAGGAATAAAAAGGAAAATTCGAATTCATATGATTTGAATCAATTTCAAAACAACTTTCATTATAAGTTGTTCTTTATTAAACTATTATCTCTAATACTTCACCATCAGTTATATCAATCACTTCTTTCGTCCTCCTTTTTTTGTTTTTCCATTTTTCAAACTTTTATATATTTGCGCAGAATTTAATTCAAAAATAAGTGAAATTTTACGAAGCATTTAATAAATTTATGCATAGAGAAAGATGTAATAAAAATGTAGTAGTTAACAATTATTACTAAAAATTAAACTTAATTCAGTAAAAGTATTTAAATGAAACTTTATAGTAACATAATTGTAATACTTCTTGCAAATTGCTAATTTGTTCTTTTTAAATTTAAGAAAAAAACTCTTGTAAAGGAAAAAAACAGAAAAAAACAGTAATACTGTGAAGGAAAGGAATTGAAATGGAAATGAGATTGTACCGAGAGGAAACTTTCAAGTGTTCTTATTAATATTCTCATCTTCCCAGTCATTTCCCTTAAACTTTACTTCACAACCTCATATTCTCTAATTTTTTGTAGCCAAGTCTAGTTATAAAGCTATCCTGTTAATCATCATCAGGATAATAATCGATATGCTTACTTGTAATTTTGAGTATTCATGTTAAATTAACGTGTCTCTTCCTTTTGGTATCTTTTTTACCTATCCTTTCTCTTTTTACCTCTTTTGCATCCTTGAAAGTTTTTCTTTTCCTCTAAACTTTATCATTCTTTTAGTCTTTCCTTATTGCCATCTTGAAGCTTTTTTATTCTGCTACATCAAATAATATATTTATTCCTTCATTACAATCCTCTTTTTTTAGTCCCTTTTCTTCAAAAGACGATCTTTTTCATCCTCTATTTTACATGCCCAAAATGAAAATGATGATGTTTTTGATGAGGGAAAGAAATGGCAGAGAGAATTGGCCTTTCTTTTTAATTACCTCATCATTCATTCATTCATTCATTCATTCATTTCTTTGCTTGCTTATTTACTTACTTACATTGTTAATTATTTATATCATACCATGAATAATTGAATTAGTTCTTTTTATTCTGTATTTGTTAGCATTCTTTCATTTATTCTCTTAATTCTAATACAATTCTCTTCATTTTAATATTTCTTTATTATTATCATTATTTTATTAAATTATTTATTCTTTATGATCATTTCCATATTTCAGTTTTTTCATTTCATCACCATAGTATTTTTTGAAAAAAATGCATTCCGTTGAAATACTGCTTTTTTCTCAAGCTCTATTTTTTTCATATTATTTTGAAACAAGCATATTTGAAGGACAGTATATCATAATTAACGGATAAAAATAATTTCGAAATGTGGGAAGAAAATTAATTGAATATTTGAAATAAATTCTATAAAGTAAACAGACTTGTTTAAATAGCAATCAGTTCTTCAAGTAAGTGTTTATTTTGCCTGAATTTTCAATCACTAAAAATAGTTTCAGGATTTAGTAGAAACAGATTTAACAGCTGGTACACGTTAGCAGGTGGAGCTCATAGTGTTTTTCATCGTGTGACGATCAAATAATTCAACAGGTGAGCAAGACGAGAGACAACCGCTGGAGGATTACTTTCGGTGAATCCTCGATTAATTGATCCAGCAATTGAATCAACAGCAACTTTCCGATCAAGGCGAATTTGAATTACCACCGCCAATGAGTGAATGAGTAGTGTCGTAGCTGATGCTGCGCATCAAGAAACGCATCAGTAAGTATTGTTTATTTTATATTAGATAATTAGTTTTTTTTTTTTCTAAATTTAATTTTCCTTTGATTTATCGCATCTTGAAATGCTTCATTTCTTTTTAGTTTAATCGACATCACTTTAGGATATGTAAGGTATATTTAAGTTCATTTTAATTTTTTTCAATTCTATTTCTTATCCTTTCTTATTCTCTCTCTTCTCTCTCTCTCTCTCTCTTTGCACATATTTAATGTTCCATATAATTTGATTAATAAACATTATTATATAATTCAAAAATCTAATTACATTTTTGCATTTTTTAATAACTGATTGCAAGAAAAGATGAAATTATTCGTAAATATTATTAAACTTGGATAATTTGTTAGCGAAAATTAGTTATAAAACATGTTTTTTCAATTTCATCACCTTTTTATATGATTTGTATTTATTTATATTTTCTAACTATTTAATAAAAAGTTCCTACAGTGCTTTTCCCTTTTCTTACTATTCATTAAGTAATGACTGAATAAATCCAAATTGTATTGTCTTTTGATTTTATGTATTATACCTTCCTCCTTTATCTTATATTTTTTTCTAATTTAATTGATATGTTTAATGTTTGTAGTTGGAAGTAAAAAAAATAGTAATAATAATAGTTGCTTACGTATTTGGATTTTTGTCGAAAAATTCATATTATGACTGACATATATTGAATTTCATCAATAAGGAATAATTCAATTTACTAATTAGTAAGTTCTTATTATAATGAAATGATATTATAATTTCAATATTACGTAACTGGTAACGAACCAGAAAAAAAAACAAATCACCAATTAACTAATTAAAGCAGAATATTATATGATAGATTGGAGAGGACATTGACAGATTGATCATCATCATCACCAATTGAATATCATCTGTATTAATTGTTAATTAATTTCATAATGATTGATTAATTGATTATCTGATTGATTTGACTCACTTTTCCCTTCACATAGATTTTGTTTACAGACTCTTCTTTTCTTTTCTTTAGCTCAGGTTATTTGGTTTTCAAATTTGTTGCAAACTTCGTTTAAGAGTATAAAATGACGTAAAATGATAACGAAGAAACTGAATTGATCTAAACTTATTTCAGTTTTAGTGAAATTCTTAAAATTTCATTTTCTACTCAATTTTCTGCGTTTTATTTTAATTTTTTCCAGCACATTTTTCACGTTTCATTAATTCTAGATTTATCCATTCGATGAATGTTTTAATTGATAATTTGATAACATATGATATGGAGCATGAGTATGTATGGAATTTCCAAATTTAGCATACGATGCAAATTAAACTGTTCCGTTTCATTTTTCACTAATGTTTTAAAAAATTAATGATACTGAAAATTTAGACATTGAATAAGTTGCTAGTATTATCCGGGTGAATGGACCAGAAATTGGATTTAAAGATAGGTGATGAAATCGACTAGTATTCAATGATCGATTATCAGTGACAATTAATGGGGATTGTGAATCGTCATTCTCTAAAATGATGTCATAGAGTGATCTTTTCTTTTTCATGCTAATAATCTGATTATCCATTTTTAGATTCATTTTTGGAGTGGTATTTAAAGAAATATTTAAAGATTTAAATACATCATATAGAAGATATGAAAGTTTTTCGTTATCAAATTTAGCAGAAGGGGGAAATTTTTGAAGCAGTTTTATTAAACAGCTAGAAAATAATCATATAAGAGAGGAGAGGAAAGGGAATGAATTTTGAGAATGAACGAGTGATAATGAAGCGAGATTGCGTAAATTGCTGCCTTTGGTAATGTAATTTTTATGCTTCTACGTAAATATGTATTATTATAATATTTCCAATGAAATAGGAAATGGATTAGGATGGAATGAGGAGGTGAAAGATTATATATATATATATATATATAGTTGAGGGAAAAATAATGAACCCAAGCCCAAGCGATGTTATTTGGAAGAAGAGATATGCAAAGAAGTTGAAAACAAGATTGACTCTCATCCAGACCAGATCGATGGTGAGTCAAACTGATTAAATGATGGGAAGGCAAAAAAGGAAGAAGGACAGATAAAATCAAATCCCAAGAGGATGTTGAAACTAACTCTACACACCGTATACGTATAAAATTGTGTAGTAAAATTACTGAGGAATGGATAGGTAGAGATTAGGCTAATATGATGTATTACATCGAATTTCAGTTGTAAGTAGATGGGCAAAAAGAGATATTCTGGAAAGGGATGGAATAAAAATATTCTACTTCTTATGCAAGACTGATTAGTAATTTTGCTTCAACTAAATATTATTCGTTTTGGTTTAGAAACAAAAAAGAAAAAAAAATGAGCAGCTTTGTCGTTTATACATTCAATTTGTATCTAATACAAATGAAATATCATTTTTATTGACACTTATTTTCTCATACTATTCTAATAGGATTATGTAATTTTTTTCTTTCTTTTTCTCAATTATATGATCAAGTTAATTATGTTAATTATGCGAATAGGTTAATTATATAGTATTAAACAAAGTGATTAAGTTAATCATATAATAATATTAAACAAATTCTTGTTATTCATTATTTGAGAAAATTTTATTAATTTAAAAAATCTTAAAAGATAAAAGAAATGGTAAGCAGCATTATTACATATGATAAAGATAGATGGATGTTATATCTAATATATTTGAAATGAAATTTAAATAAGTATGAATTAAAAATTACTTGGTTTATTTTTATTTCATCAAAATTTTCATCATAGTTTGATGGGATAATTTGAATTATGATTTATAATTTATTACTGATTTTTGCATAATTTCAAATATCCAGTATCTAATTCGAAAAAATTAAATCATATAGAATATGATTTATTGATAATATCCTGAATTTGAAATTTTTATAAATGTAGGATAAATTAGCCTTGTTGTTAGTTGCTGCGAGGCATCAGACAGCAACTATTTATTCGGAAGTGGATTAGCGAACAATACAGTACAATGCAACTTAGTAATATGATATAGAGCATAAAATGAAATCAAGTAGGTAAATTAGGGCTAGAAAGACGAATAAATATTAGGACAAGGAAGACGAATAATTTTGAAAAAGAACGAGATCTGTAGAATAGATTTTAAGGATATATATATATTGCCCATACGTGGATTGACAGTATTATGTAAATTACATGAGAAGTGACAGAATTGGTTTGTTAAATAGAAAACTACATAGGAAATAATTTTAGCATTCTCATTGTTGTATGTGAGATTAGAAAGTTTTCTCACTATTGTTTGTGAGATTTTGTAAATAAGATAATTCTTTATTTTTATAGATTTGACAGATGCGAGAATTTTTATATAGAAAGAAATATATCTTTTGTACAATCTAATTACGGGACAGCTGACTCATCATCATATAAGGTGATTGTCATTTATTTCGGAAGTGATTTTTTTTTTCATAATGAATTCTCTGATGTTTGTGATATCATTATATCTTTCGGTTCTTTCTGATTGTAAGTATACATAGATTGATATAGTGTATATTCAAATTTGAGGGAAAGGTAGTAAGTAATAATATTAAAAGTATTGCCTTTTTTTCATTTTTCAACTTTACTGTTCAGTGATTTGCGCTATAATGGGATAAATTTGTAGAAACTGAATATAAGAAAAGAAGAAAAAGAGTAAGAAAAAATCAGAGATTAAAAATTTTGTGAATTCCTTTAATTCTATCAAGTATACAATTATTAAGTTTATAGTTACTCTGTTTCTAAATATTGATAGCTTTATTTATTTAATCCAGTTTTTTTTTTAAATTATCAGAATATTGCAAAGTAACATACTTTACATCTTTGATCTTTGATCATATGATACATATAGTAAATAATGTTGTTAGCAATAGGTAAAGTAAACATGAAAAATGAGATGAGGAAATCAAAATAGCAATAATATAGTAGTTGTGTTGTATTATCTAGAAATTATCAATTTTTCTTTTGCAGACTTTTGTTCATGTCTCTCACTCTTTCATTCTCTCTCTTCCGTCACTTTCTTTTTCTTACATTCTATAAAACTTTTCGGCAGAAAATAACCAGTAAAAGAAGAGAAAGAAAGAAATCGAACGAACAGTTGTTGGTTGCTTAGGGAAGCAGTGATAACATCGAGATAAGAAGCAATAAATGCGCCTTCTGAAGGATTTTTTATTAACTTTTTTTATGTTTCCCTTTTTTTCCAGATGTTTTTCATTTTTGAAAAAATTTTTTTTCACACTCTTTCCCCTTCTTTTCCTTTCTCTCTTTTTTTTTTATCAAGATGAACTTGAGAAGCAATAAAATACGGTTATAAGAAGAAAATTAGAAAACTTTTTTCCTTCGGTGATAATTTCTGAGGGCCAGATTTTTTCCAGGCCTATTTCAACGATGCTATTAATTATGATATAACAGCAGAGAAAAAGATCGTACTGATTTTTCTTTTGCATAATTTCGAAAAAACAAAGAATTTGTGTGAAGCTGTTAAAACAGACGAAACGAAAGTTTAGAAGAAAATTTACTTATAATTTGCTGCTTGTGAAATTTTTTTTATTCAATCATTTTAAAGGATTTATGCAGAAATACCGAAGAATTATATGAAAAAAATTCATTTATCAAATTTTCAGCAAGTTTTAATCTCTTTGTTTTTTAGGTATACGTAATATATTTGATAATGGAATTATTTAAATAGTACAATTAATTAATTATGATGAAGTGTGTTTTTGAATTTACATATATATCTATAAGCATGATGATATTGTTTTGAAATGATCACTTTAGAGTTTTTTTTTTTTTCAATGGATATGGTTAAATTTTTAATTGTTGGTTGATTTCAAACGCTAAGCATTATAGATGGAAGACGAACATGCAAATGATGTATTAGTTGTTTCTCCTGAAACAACGGAAGATCAAAATGGTGATTCAGAAAAGGAAGAAAAAAATCCTCAGGATATTGCAAGGCAGAAGCGACAGTCCGTTTTTTTTTTTTTGAAATCCATTTAACTTTTAATTTTAACAATATAAGTATAAATTTCATTAGTGAAGTTACTCTTGCGAATTTAAAATTAATTTCTTTGCGCATTCAAATGATGATGATTTTATTGATATAACTGTAGTTTAACTAACAGTTAGTTCCAGTGATAATAAACTGTAGCAGACTTAGTATTGGAAGGATGATGGTTATATTTTAACTATTCAATATTTTTACGGTTTTGATTAGCCTGATTTAATGATTGATTGTCGTAGAATTCCTCCTCATACTCTTTAAGATTCACATTTTATTTTTAATTTCAGATATGTGCTGATGGAATTGGTCGAAACAGAACGGGATTATGTGAAGGATTTGAGTTCTGTGGTAGATGGATATATGGCAAATTTGCAAACGATGGAATTGCCAGAGGATTTGGTTGGCAAAGATAAAATTATCTTTGCAAATATCGCTCAGATTCTTGATTTTCACAAAACGTAATTTATTAATTTATTTTATTTTTATATATTTTTTACTATATCAAAAAATAATTTAATGTAAAAAAAAGATTATTTTATACATATTAACAAACTTTTCCATTTTTTCTTCTTTTTGCAGATTATTTTTAAAAGAAATTGAAAAGTGCCTTGATGATTATGAAGCTGTGGGTAACGCCTTTATTAAATATGTATGTTAGCATTTTCCGTTTTTTCGTTTTCAAACAGAATTTTCAGTTTAATGAAATGTTCCTCATCGTACTCGATCGAAATATTTAATGTCATTATAAAAATGTTGCTAATATGAAAGACATGGGATTTGCATTGGTATATTAGTATCAATCATCTAATCAGTGTCCCCTACCCATTTTAATTTTGTTTTATCTGAAAATCTCTTTGATAAACGTTGAAAAACTTCATGTTTCTTTCATTTAATTAATTGGTGCTTAAATCATATTGATCATTTAGATCTAGGAAAATTTTAAATTGCATTTGGAAATTTTCCACGTGTCAAAACTTCTTCTCTTGTCGATAGTATAAAGAATTTTAAATTCTATAATTGTAATAAGTTTCTTATTTCATACGTAGATAGGTCCATCAGTACATCCGATCACTTGTTTGGTCTCTGTTGTAAATATTGAGTAGAAACTGAAGTTGTTTAATTCGAAATAGATGTCTTCCTCCGTTTTGTAAACAATTGATTTATTGCAGGAACGAAGGTTACATACGTATTATGTGAAGTATTGTCAGAACAAGCCAAAATCGGACTTTCTAATGGCACAAGATGATTTTGAGCAGGTACCTTTACATGTATCGAACCTTTTTTATCCATTTGTATTCATTCTGTTGTCTCCTTTTAAAAAAGGCACAATTTAATTTCTAGCTTTCGATACATGCTAGCATCATCATCAATATATAATTCTTCAAATTAGCATTTTCTTCAGTTTACTTTTTAGTCAAAAATTTTTTTTGGTAGAACAACTTGAAATGGCATCTGTTTGATTCGTATGAAAAGAGAAATTTCCATGCATTATCTAATTTTAATCACAACTTGAAAATTATTTTGAAAATGAATTGTGTCTGTCTCTTTTTTCATTTTTTTATTCAATATGTTATGTGTTTACTTCCCCTACAGATGCTAATTTTACTATTGCATTCGTAAAAATATTTAACTCAATGCTAGAATTGTAGTTTTTCGCGGAAACGAAGCAAAAATTGGGTCATAAGATAGCACTATGTGACCTATTAATCAAGCCAGTGCAACGTATAATGAAATATCAGTTGCTAATGAAGGATATTTTAAAATACACAGAAAGAGCAAATGATCGAACGGATGTTCTGGAAAAAGCTCTTCAGGTTGTTTATTTGTCTATTGAATTAATATTGGTGTTTGAAATATTATGTATGTAGACAAGTCATATTTCATGAATCGTATTTAACTTAAGATGAATAATAATCTGACTTTAAGATTTTTTTCTTTTAAAATTCGAAGCAGTTAAATCAATAAACGATATATTCAGTCGGATAATGCAAAACTAGGTCACTATTATTTCTCTATTCTAAATGCATTATGATCTGTATAGCACTAATATGATCATGATGATAAAACAAGGATTATGAATTTTATTTCCTAGGTGATGCATGTAGTACCAAAAGCATGCGATGATATGATGCAGGTTGGCCGATTGCAGAATTTCGACGGAAATTTAAATGCTCAAGGGAAATTGATATATCAGGTCAGATCATTTTCATATGCATGACAATATTATAATATAGTATGGAGCGATTTCTTTTTTTTTTTCAGTGAATCTGTTTAATTAAAGCAGAGAATAATTCATACTTATATGATGTAATTTGCATGGCATGATATATATGAATTTTATTTTAGGGAACGGTGGCAATCTCAGATAATGCTCCATCACAGCCTTTCAAAGGAAAGGATAGGCGAATATTTCTGTTTGAGCAATCTGCTATCATTGCCGATTGTATTTTGCCGAAGAAAGAATTTGGCAACCCTACCTATATTTTCAAAAGCCAAATTATGGTTAACAAGATAAGTTTACGTTAACTTTGCGTAAGAATGTAAATTTTTCGTTTGTTACGCAATCATTTATTTTCAGTCTTATTCTTTTCTACTTATGATTATAAAACATTATGAGCTTATTTTATTCTTTAACACTTTGCTGATCCCAACATTAAATTTTGGTTTAAAAAAATCATAAGATCTTTATAGATTAAAAATTGGTGTATATCCTTGTAAAAATCTCCTATCTTATATCTGTTATCTATTTTCCTATATCTCATATCTTCAGTGTTCTTATTCCTAATTTCTACAGGGATGAAATTCGGTTTTCTTATTTTCTGAATAATAATGTCGGCATTTTTTGCTCTCTTTCATCCCTTCTCTCCCTTTTTCCCTTCCTCTAGGCAGTTTGTTATGGTATTTAATATAAATAAAAAAATAATAATTTGTAAATGACGAAATAGATAATCAGTAAAGTGGAAAAAAGAAATATTTTGGTGGTTTTATTCTGCCATATAATATAATATGATATAATATTTATCATTAAGAAGTAGGAATTTAAATACTTTACTATTACCCTGCAGTATAACGTATAACGAACATAAAGAACTCAGAAGCTTAAATAACAAAACAACTGAACATAAATAAAAAAGAGGTATAAAGTATAAAAAGTAAAACAAAGGATGATATGACAAAATATTTTAAATTCATATGATCCTATTCTTTTATCTTATTACTTTTGTATCATTTAATTAACCATTTATGTGACATTTTTTGAGAGCAATTCAAACAATCTTCTTCATTTATCGATTATTATGCATTTCTTCTTTGTGAAATGAAAATGAGAATTCTTAAATATAAAAAATATGATAACATTCTAAAAAAGTAATGCTTTGCATATAGGAAGGACTGAGAAGAAGTGGAGAGAAAAGAAAACATATGAATTTTATTTCCCCAGAAAAAAAACATTTAATTTCATTTGGTGGTAATATGCAGCATAATGTGAAATTGTTGAGCTTCTGATCCTTAATTTCTAATTTTTCAAAAATTTCTTTTTATCATAGATAGTTTCTGGTTGAAGGAAACATTAAAAGATGGTAGGGAAAATGCGAAAGGAACATTAAAGATGGTAGGGAAGAAAGATTTGTTTTAAAAAACAACTTTTTAAACTTATAAAGGAAGAAATGGTAAAATTTTTTGAAAAATTTGTGAAACGTTGATTTATTCTGCTGATTTCTTCATGAATTATGGTGAGAGAACGTATGAATATAATAATGACAAAGAATAAATGATAGCATCTTTCGATTCCTGCTTCAGTTAAAAATGAATAAACAAAAAAATGTTTTTTTTTTTATTATTTTTTCTAAATATAGCAAAAAAATATTAATTTGAATAATTTAAAGCTGTGAGCAGTTATTTTTGGATTTATGAATTATCTATCGCATTAATTATATCTGATTGGAATTTTCCCAATTATGATTTTTTTTCTTGCTTACTGAAAAAATATAGTTAGTTAGCAAAGTAATTATGGGAAAAAACAAGTTAATTTCAGTATCTTGAAATTTTTTGTCTTCTTTTCAAGGAAATATTTTCATTTTTTCTTGACTTTCCACCACGATCGATGTTTTGTTTATTACTGAATAGTATTTGTTTTGTTTTATTTTTTGTTTTTTTTTTTCATTTTTCTAATGTAAGTTATTAGATTAAAATTTTTCATATTTTCGTTTTGACTTTAGATGGTACTAGAAGCAAATGTTCCTGATGAACCATTGCGTTTTATCCTGAAGAGTAATGATCCAACTCAACCGAATGGTTTCTTAGCACAAGCAAATACCATGGAAGAAAAAGATCAGTGGATTTCAAAAATAAGCAGTCAGTTGGATCAACAGAAAACTTTTTTAGCGGCTTTGGTAGATCCCAAACGTTATCAAAATCAGCTTGCTGGAAGTGTGAATTCATTATCATTGTAAGGTTCTTCTCTTTTTTAGACAAAAACTGAAGTTTTTGAACTGTTCTGGATCAAATGTATCATTGAATCCACTTTATTTTTTGAACATACGGTTTCTTTACCGTTTAGTTCCATTGCAATATTTGGATCAGAATCATTGCGAGCGTTAAACTATGATCTCTATAACTTGGATAAAACTGTCCTAGGTTTTGATACATGAGTTCCAACTACAATAACCTCTTGCCCTATCGATAAGTGAATGAAATCCTTTTTCTCAAATCTGCGCATTAGTAGCATCTTTCTGTAAATCCAATCACCTGTTCTTCAGTGGGATTTTTTGCTTTCATATCGATTTTTTTATTAAATTCAAAATTCTTTTTTCTTGTTTTCTTTTATAGTCTTAATCGCAATAATGCCAAATTCTTTGATAATATACTAAGTAATGATGCTGTAATTTAATTGAAAAATCAGTTGATTAATTGAAAATTAGATTAAAAAATTGGATCAAATTAGTTGAAAAATTAGTTTATCTGCAAGTTATCGTGAAGCCAATAAGTTAATTGAAAATCAATTTTTCATTATTTTCTTCCTTATGAAGCAATTTTAAATATGTTTCTTAGATCTGTAATAATTTTTTTTTGGACGCATTTTGAATTGCTCGTTGATATAATCTTCCGTGATAGTTATATTTTCATTTTACATAGATTGGAAATTTTTCAGCCGTTATGAAAAATGAGGAAAATTTTTTTTATCCTTAACGATTAACATATATATAATATATTTTTTTTTTTTTTTTGTAATAATGTAGTCGGTACTTTTACCTTTTTTATGACCATTCCTTTTTTTACTATTTTATGCTTTCCATTTTCAGAGAAGAAATGGAAAAAAAGAAAGCGTTATTTCCGAGATTAACGGGTAAGAATAAAGAAAGCAGTAATAGTTCTTCGGGCGCTTCTTCATCCTTGATGCATCAGAATTCTAACACTCAAGTACTTTCACCAAAGAGTAATTCAACGGCAAAATCATCGAAATTGTTTGGTTTTGGGAAGAAAATGAGCCCAGCAAATAGCAATAAGGCAGCAGCTGGGTTATTTCCGGTAGGTAAATTAAAATAAAAATGAAGTTATTGCCGAATAGATCAAAGAAGCGGAAGAAAAAGTCAATGTTGTCATTTAAATTACCAAGATTATTATGATTGATTGATTTCATTCTCATGTTTTTCTGATGACAGTTTTTTACCTTTCAATCATGCTTCAACTTCTGAAAACTAATTCCATAGATTATTCAACCAGCGGTTTGTCTGAATTATTCAGTTGATTTATCGAAAGTAATTTTTGTTTTTCTTTTGCATTGTTCGAGCAGTTTTTTCGCATGTTGAATTAGCTTTAAAAGTTAGTTTCCCAGATTTCTTCTTCTTAATCATCAGAATTTGATAAAACTTCCATCTGTAATAATTAGTGCATAGTCTGTCAGACTTTTCAAAAAAAAGGTTAGATAAAAAATCAGCGATTTATTATTTGGTATAGGATTATAATGAAAATTTTCTTTTTTACTGATGTACTGCAAAGCCTGAATTAGTAACTTTGATTAAAATCATTTGCATTCTGACAGAAGTTTTAGGTTTTTAGTGTTGGATAATAAAAAAAAAAAAATTTAGACTTCCTGCCTTTCTAAAATAATGATGGATTCATATTGAGATTTGCAAAAAATTTTATGAGAAATTTCAGATTGTGTGAAGAAATTCCTTGAAATCTTTGTGTTTTGATTTGGCAGCTTCTTTTTTTATTTTTTTATTGATTTACTCATGTCAATTTTTCGCTGTTTTTGAATGAATTTTCTTGTTGTGCTATTTTTATTATGGATAGCTATTATATTTATGTGAATAGAGATTTGTTTCAAAAATAACAAAAACTTTTATATTGTACTAAGGAATTACCAGAAGATATGATGAATATTATTTGTTTTAAAATCATTCATTGTTCAATTCAAATTTGCTTTTGTATACATATATGTATAAATTACTGAAGTATATTTATATGACTTGAATTATACGATACAACTACAGTAAAATCACTTCTTTTTTCTTATATTTGTGTAAGAAAAATATACGGTTTGCAAGAATACTCGGATTCGAGCTTGCATCCAAAATTAAACGGTGTTTTCTCTTCTTTTTTTCTCTTTTTTATATTCATTTTCTTTTCTTCTTTATTTTATTTATCATTTCATTCAAATCAGTGCCATTTCAATTTATAGATTTTTCTCACTTCCGATAATTTCGGCTTTAGTTTTTATAAAATTTCCTTTAATACAACTATTTTCTTACTTTTTTTATTTCTCAGTCATTTCTCTTCATTTCATTAATTTGTTTTTGATTTATGCTTCGAATATTATTTTTTTTTCATTTTTCTTTCACTCAATATAAAAGAAAATGAAAAAAAAGGAACGAAGATCATGTACATACTATGTTGTCATTATTATTACTAATTATTAATTGTTGTAAACATTTCTTAGTATGCGTTTTTTTTTCATTATATTACACTTTTTTTTATTCGGCAAACGAGCTTACATATTCTAAACATTATACTCTTTTTAAGTACTACTCCTAATTTTGAGATGAGAAAAAGAAAAGATAAAAATTTTCTATAGTATCTAGTATCTGTTGAACTTTCTCTTTGCGATATTTTTTTTAATTTTGTTGTTTAAAAATATCGGATTTGTGAACTGTCTCGAAGATTTTTGTGTAAATAAGTAATAATAAAAATTCCTATAAGTAAAAAAAAATTGAAACTTTCATTAAACTCTTTCCCTTTTCTTACTTTGCCATTTGGTCAAAATTGTAATAGTTGGCGGAAATAGTATATTTTTGTGTGCAGATATTGATATCTATTTGTCTTTTTGTGTTTTCTGTTCAAATTAGGTTTAATACATTTGATATAATCATGAAAAGAAGCGATTCGTTCATTTTCATGTTTCATTCATTTCATTTATTATTCATTGATGTTCGCAATTATATTAAAAGTATATAAAATATTATCAATTAAATGATCGATCATAAATCATTCTGAGGAAAAGAAATGGACGAAGAAAATTGAGAATATATGATGATAGTATATTGATTATAATAATTTATTACTACCATTACCTAAAAGTTTTTTCATCCCTTTACATTTTTTTCTCTCTCTCACTGTTGAATTATTGTTTAAATGATTATTGATTTATTATTACTGACTGATTGAAAGATCATATACAGTGCTAACCCTTTCAGTTCCGGTTTTCTTGTATTGATTATTTCAAAATTTCAAATGAAGCCTTCTGAAAAAAAGATATTCGTATCAATATTTGGAGTAGAAGAGGACAATTTTTTTATCCATTCATCTTAGGTGCCTAGTTTTTTCCTTTTTTTAAGTAATTTTCTAATCCATTCCTGTATTCTTTCTTATCATCGTCATCCTCTTTTCTTTTTTCATTCTTTGCTTGTTTTTTTTCCTGGACTTCCTAGGTTTGAATTTTAAAAATTTGAAAGAAATTAATTGGCAATATCGTTCAAGTATTTTTTTCTTTGATCTCTGCTGTTTTTTCGTTTTTTTAATATTTTGCTTTTTGGAATTTATATTTTTGCAATCAAAATAAATATTGCTTCTGAACATTAACTGTTTTCGACCACACGAATAAAATACATAACTATAATGCGACAAGGTTTTGCATTTCATAATATTTGTCAGATGTAAAATAAATTCAATTTTCCCGCAGCAAGAAAGGAAAACAATGGAAACCACATAGAAATATCTGAAATAGTGAAACTGCAAAATTTCTGATCGAGAAACGAGAATTCTTATGGCATTTTTGGAATCTGGCAAAGAGTCGAGTACAGTAGTGTGCAAAATTTTAATGTCTTGTGCGAACGATATATATATAAATGTTTTCTAACGGTAGATATCACTTCATAGGTATTTTCTCGGGAACGGAAATTTTTCGATTTCGGAGAAAGTATAGTTGCAGAGTTGAAACTTAAAGAAATTGACAGAAAAGCAATACCTGAAGTGGAATTTGTGGCTTAATTTGACTCAACACGAGAAAACCTATCATTAAAATGCTAGAAATAAATGTTCGTTGATAATCATTAATCATTAATAAGGTCTCTATTAAAGTCTCCATCACAATTATCAGTTTTCAGAGGTTTGGATTTTCAAAATCTGGTTCTTTGGGGACTCTTCTGTAATAATCCCGTTAGATTAGAAATTATACTGTCAAATTTCATACATGCTATCAAATGATTAATGATTGATGATGTTCAATGAGGAAATGACTCAAAAGAATGATTTCTAAAATTAATTGAGCAAAAGATTGAAGAGAAATTTCTGGTAAAAAGCTTTAAGAGATGATGATTTATTTTTTGAAGAGAATCATTCGATAAGGAAAGGATTTGAATGAGAGCAGTTCTTTTCAATTTTGTTTCAAAACAATCTGTTTCAAAAAATCATCTCAGTAACCGTCATGTTCTTTTTTCGAACATATTTTGAAGAAGTATAAAAGATTCTTTAGCGAATAAATACTGAAATAATACTAAAGAAATTGGAGGTTTAGGTGATAATGTATAGTTTGTAAGCGACCAGATTGAAAAAGTTTTTATGTTCTGTTAAAAAAGAATCAGAAGATAAGCAATGGAAATGCCGATAACTTACTCATTCTCTACCTCAGCTTTCGGCAGTTGCTGTTGATTGTTGATGGGACAATGACGGCAGTTTACGACGAATAATTCAAAGGTTCAAGAAGAAGAAGGGAGAAATATGTAAACCGGAAAATATGCCGGATGACACGATGACGGTAAGCTTTATTTACGTTTCAGACTGATTGCTATAGTTAAGCTCTCCATTTGCATTTATTTATTTATTCATTTGTTCATCTATTTAATCTTGCCGCTTCTTACTAACGCCATGAAATGGATGATAAAAATTGATTTTTTATTTATTTAGTAAGTTTTTTCCTTTTTAAATTTATAATTCAATTAATCCTACGACTCTCTGAAATACGATCCGAACAATTATATCATTGCAATGCATGGAAATTTCTGAAAATACCGCTTATTATCACGAATATATTGTGAAAAAATTGAAGAAAAACCAAAAAGTCATTGCATATGACAGCTAAGTTGATTGGTCGCTTTGAATAATCAACAATAACTCAAGTTCATTGAAATTGACCTTTGAATAATCAATAATACCTTTATCCATAGGTAGGGTGAATACCTCAGTTAGGAACTACGAGTAACAATACAAATGTTCTATGATTATTGCTGGATGCATATGCTAAAAATAGAACAATTTTGATGAAATAATTTGAATTTATCATCGCGTTGTATAATTATTAAAATTTATCAGAATTATTCATTCTTTTAATTTAAAGAAAAACAAATAATAATTGTCATAAGAGAATAATCTGTTAATTCTTTAATTACATTCAAACATATTAAAATACAATTGGAATTTTAATCCAATATAGTTGCCGTCGTCTATTTAATATTTGAAAAATATTTGAGAAACATTTTCCATTTCCAGGAGCAATCATCGGTATCGGAAGAATTTTTGAGGAAAGGATATGCCATAATGAATTGTTCATTTAGCGCGGTGGAAAAAAAGCAAATAAATGGTCATCGGGGTGAAAAGGTTTTTATTTTTACTGTTGTTATTGTTGCTATCCAATTAAATAATATCATTAATTAAAAATTAATTTTACATAAATGAAATTTCACTAATATTTATATTTTCAGCAAAATGATAATAAGAATTGAATTACATTTATTGAATTACATTTATGTGGAACATTTTTCCAGAAATTTCAAATAAATTAAAAAGATAGTAAGAGAAAGGATAAAAACTAATTCTAAATAAACCAAATAAGTATTCCCACATTGAGAACACTATGATAATTCTAAATTCAAATTAGTTGTTTAATTATCGACGAATTTTAAGTGATAAATATTGATTTTTAATATTTAAAACTTCTTATTACATAATCTAAATAGATACATGTCTGAATCATATGTAGTATGACTGGCCTGTATTTGGGCGCGTAACTATTAGTTTTATCGAAATAATTCGTAAATTTCTGAAATTATTGCGAGTAATAAACTATGAATTCTTTATAGGTAAAAATTCTAAATATTGATAAAAAAGGATATGCAGAAATTGAGAAAGAAGATGGTAAAAAAGGTTATATTCCAACTTATTTTCTCGATCTAAATACCGTGCCAGGTGATAATTTTGCCCAACAAATAAGGTTTGTCAAAAAATATCACTTTTCTATGTTTTTTAGCTTTGCAGAGTTTCAAATGACTACTATTAATCTAATTTATGGGTATAGAGTAAAAAAGGGCTTAATTGTCCCTAAGTAATATTGTAGTGAACTTAGATCAGAATTTCTCTTTCTTAAATCGGAAGTTTAAAATATCAATCAAGAAGAACAAATTCCTTTCTTTGTTCTTCTTCGTCGGTATTTCAAACTTCACGGAGAGATATATGTATGATCTTTTTCGCCTCATCGCAAATAAATATTAACTTAATATCATATGCATTACATTTTTGTATGATATTTATTTAGAGTAATATTTATGTAAAAAAGAAAAATGTAGTCTACATTTCATTTCAGATACCGTCGGGAATGGTATCATTTGATGGATTCTGGTCAAGCAATAATTTTTAAAGATAATCCATCTAATTTATTAAATAATATTTCATATCTAACTAATTTAATATCATTTTTACCTGTGCAAAAACAATCATTTTCATTAACATTTTCTCGTTCATATAAACGACCAATTTGTATTGAACCTTTGCAAGATATGAGAATAAAATTGGGTGAACGAATAATTTTGATGTGTAAATTTTTTTCGGAAGAATCTTATACGATTACTTGGCGTGGTCCAGTAATTACAGCTAAACGTCAATATGAAATTACCGTAAGTATAAAGCTTTTTTTTATTTTAATTATTGCCAATTAAGAAATTGTAATTAATAGGGTTACCAAAATTTCGCTAATAGAAGAAATTATTATTTTAAATTTGAAAAGGAATAAAAAGTAAGAAATGAATGATTTTTTGCGCTGGTTCTCAAATTTCGATGAAAATCTATTAGCATTAGGTATACAATGACAAATTTGGAAAGGTCAAATTATACAAATTATTATGAACATCAATTTTTCTCTAATTTTTTTTATCTTGTAATATAAGATAGATGTATTCGAAAAATATACATATCATATGCTTGAGAAATATATCAGAGAATATATTTCTCGAATATCAAGATACATTTTTTGAATATTAAAATATATCTCTTTCGGAAATCCTTTCTATCAATAATTTCAATATTGTATTGTTTATTTGTTATATTGCAATTCATTTGTCCAAAATTAATTTTTATTAATACTCTCAATATCAGTATATACTTTTTTCTTTGCAGACAAATGAAGAAGGCTATTCAATATTAACAATTAAAAAATGTATAGAAGAAGATAATGGACAATATTGGGTTCAAGCTGAAAATATTTTTGGTAAATGTCATACCGTCGCATGGATTACGATCATCACATTACCCGGTATTACTCATATTACAGCATGTAAAGCAATTAATCGAAACAGTGTATTGTTACAGTGGAAAAGTGCAAGAAAGGGTAATTCGAAAAATGTCTACTATGTTGTAGAATATAAGCGAAAAGGTATAATTTTCATGATAATTTTAAACACTAGTAATATTGCAATTTATAGGAATTAATCAATTCCTAGTCCAGTTTTTAATTTACTAATCTAATTTTAATTTCTCACTAATATTTATCCTATTTTTAATTTGATTCTTTGGTTGTTCGACTTAAATTTACTGGATTACTTAATCTACTAGTTTGCTTTTATTAACCAGTAATATTCTATTTTACTGTTAGCATATTTGAAACTGGTAAGCAAGACCCATAAACAAATGCATATTCATTAAGGTCATGGAACACTTTATCTTACTATTGTTAGAATAATATTGTTTAGTATAAAAATAAAAATATTATATTACACTAATTTTTTTAATTTAAAAATACCATAAATTATTATCAATTTTTTTCTTTGATTAAAAACTCATATTTATTTTTACAGATAAGAATGATTATAAGATAGCAATAGAAGGTATTACTGGTACATCAACTATTATCACAGATCTCAAATCTACCTCCTATTCTTTTCGTATTTATGCCTTTAATGAATATTTCAAGGGTAAAATTGGGTCAGTAAGTGAGATTGATTTAAATTTGGCTTATTCACTATCATCATCTGATTTCCTTGGTGATGCTCGGGTAATCAGTTCATTTACAATTGCTTTCTTTCTTATCATTCCTTTATTTATTTCTTGATAACTGGACAGAACAACATCTGATTTCATATTTTGAAATATTAAATTTGATTTTTTCATATATCACTTCAATTTTCAGATATTTCATTTAGTTTTCATTATTTAATTCATTGTTCTATGCGTTGCTTGCTTTTCACGTATGTGAATTATCTTTCACTAAGAAAAGACTGGACAACTGATATTCTGTTTATCTGATTAAAACTTTTATTATTTTGATTTTTCCTTCAAATTATATCTTTATAATTTTTTAGGCAGAATATATTGATGAAGCAACGTACACTGAAATTTATACTATTGTTGGCGTAGTATATAAGGGTAAATTTGCTGAAGTGAAACAGATAATATGTAAAAGTAACAAGAAACAATATGCAGCAAAATGCTTCATGCGTGAATTCACGCAACGTAAAAATGAGTGGGAAGATATTGAACGTGAAATTAGTATCATGCGTTGCATTCGGCATCGTAATATTGTTGCTTATCGTGAAGCTGTTAAAATGAATAATCAGCTAATCATGATTATGCAATGGTAAGATATTTTTATTCAATAAAAGAATTAATTACCATTTCGGGTATTGTCTAGAAAAATATAGGAAAAACTATTGCTAACGAAATAACTAAATTAACTATAAGAACAGCCTGGAATAGATTTCTAATAAAGTTAATATCACTAAGATTAAATATATTACCTGGATTAGTTTGATCGTTTATCATCTGAATTAATTTAATTATGAAAACTATCGGAAATTTTCAATAAAATGCATACAATTGCTGTCAAAGATTCTTCTATAAAAGAAAATATTAATATTTACTAAAAAAAAACATTTATGAATATTTTTAAATATGAAAATTTCTATTAAAATATTTTATTCCTCTTGATGACATACTCGATTTTTCCTAATAAATATTTTTTTTTTTAAAAAATAGAAATATTAATAATCCGTATCATATAGGAATTTCAAAAATTTTGAACTTGTAATTTTATCTTATTTTTGTTTACATTTCTCCGATGTTTTTAATTAGTAAGTGTTAATAGGTTAAATGGTCCACATCTACTAGATTACATTTTACGCCTGGGGTATATTTCCGAAGCTTTAATTCAACGATTCTGCAGAGATCTCTTATCAGCATTAGAATATCTTCATTCTATTCAAATTGCTCATCTCGATATTAGAGTAAGAATTTTTAAGAATTTGATTTTTTCATTATAAATAAATTTTTGAAATATCAAATTTTTTATATTAAAAACTTTTATTAATTTCATTATAGCCGGAGAATTTATTAACGCATGTGAGTAACGTTGTACGACTTGTGGTAATTAATTTTGGTTCTAGTCGACATTGTAATGATGAAACAATTATTTGGAATTATGATGCAATTGATTTTGCTTCACCAGAACAAATTTCTTATCGGGAAATTACAACAAAATCAGATATATGGTAATTAATTAACTAATTACTGACTTAGAATCATAAATGTTTGATATTATGAATGGCAAAAGTTGTGCGTTTACATACATATATTTGTAAAATTCTTTTGAAGTACAAGAAAATCAGATATAGCATAGTTAATTTAACTATTTCCATAATTTCACTTCTCACCCTCTCACATATTTACTTCAATCTTTTAATGATTTTAATTATGTTTATTTGATTCATCAAAAATTTTTTCCAATATTTCCAATTTTGATTCGAAATCAGATTATTATTATGATATACAAGCAAATCTACATGATGCTGATTTCTTGATTTTCGATTTTTGTTACATGAAAATTCAATTTTACTAATCTATAGGAGTTTCGGAATTGTATTATATATTTTAACGACCGGTAGAGTACCATTTGACGACGAATACTATGAAGTGATGCGCTTGAAAATCCTTTCTAACATTTCGACAATTGATGATATAAAAAATTATCGAATTCATTCACAAGCAATTATTGCATTATTGAAATCTGTAATTGTTGGGGATGCAAAGTAATTAGTTTTCTTTTCTACCTTTATTTTTACAGCCTAAATTAATTTTTATTTTCCTTTTCAATTTAATTAATTTTTTTTTCTTTTCAATTTAATCATTATCTTTTCTAGTCTTAATCTTTCATTTTGAATCTTTTTCAATCAATATCGGTTGATAAAATTTATACAACTAAGAATTGAGTAAGACAGATAATTTGAAAGAGGAAAAACGAAAAATGAATTCTATAAATTGAAAATGTTGACTGAAATAAGCTTGTCAAAGTTTGCTAAAGCTACAATTATTTTCCTTTTACGAGAACAAGAGGATGATTTTTTTTTATTAATATTTTGATCCTAAACTTTACTTGAAGTCTGATAAAAAATCGAATTCGAAATTTGATAAGAATTAAAATCAATCAATAAAGCATTTACTCAAGTTATTATCTCTTATATCAGCTGCTATCACGAATATACTCGAATTTTTAGGAGTCGATTTTCAGCAACAGAATGCCTGAAAAGCGAATGGATGCAAAATGTCTGTTTTTTGATTTCCTAAATTAAAATTGGAATTTTTGAATTGAAAATAATACTTAATGTTATTAAGTTCAAAACGTTAATTATTCAAATATTGGATGACCACTTTACTCTTAAGAAGAAAATATAAAATTAATAAAATGACGAAGAGCAAATACGTTGTTACGGGATTTCTCGATCTAGCGGTAATGATGATATCACTAAAATTTAGAATGATATGATGCAATCATCATAAACAAATTAACTTTCGACATAAAAAAATCATTAAATCAATGATAACTTAAACAGCGATCCAGACAAACTCCCTTGTAACGCAATTAAAGTTATAGTTGTTTATAAGTTAGAGTTTTGTTTGCAAAAAACAGTTAAAATGCTTCTTATTTTCTAACTTTTCCTTTTTTCTTTAATTATGAATTACATATAGCAAGGAAGCGAAGAACTTTTCCTCGTGGATTATTTGGAAGATTACAAGGAACAGCGTAAGAAGCAACTTCAAAGGATTGGTAATTTGTTTGAAGATTAGAAAATTTGACATCTACCAAATTGCATATTTACTATTTAAAAAAAGATTTAAAAATAAAAAATAAAAATTCTCATCTGACAAATAAATTACTTATAGGAAAAAATAGAAGGACTTTTCCTCATAGATTATTTGGAAGATTAGAAAAAATGGAATAGAAAATCAACTACAAAAGATTCATGGATTATTTTAAAATGTGAAATTGTATTTACAGTTGAATCGCATATTTCCACTTTTTTTATTTCAACTTCATAAAATAATTTCATAAACTGGTGGAAACAAAGGATAAACAATGCACAGACAAATATTCATCAACAATTCAATCTTATAAATAAACGCTGAGAGTATAAATGATTTTAATTTTCTAGTTTACTACAGTTATATTTAAGTCAAGTAAAAGAAATACATTATAACGAAATTGAAGCACTTCATTAATATTTGAACCCTTATTACCGAATCTTTTTAAATTTCCATATGCTATATTATCAGTCCTTTTTGAAATCCATATTAAGAACAATATATCCAGCTAAATTTTAATTCTACCAACTGTTTCATTGAATGCAATGAAAAAACTGAGTGTATACGTCAGGGGAAAAAATAATTCACTTCCATTTCAACAGCCTACATTAAATATCTTAATTATTCAAATCGAGATTTTTTAGATACAACAATTAGCAGGAACATGAATCAAACAAATTCACAAACAAGAAACAATTATGCTAATTCCGAAAAAAAAATAATATAATTTCTGAGAATAAATAATCACAACAATTTCAACTTAGTTTTTCCTTCTTTTCCTCTCTCATCCCCTGCTTTTTCTCGAAAAAAAAACCTAAATTTGGAAGACGATTTAAAAAAAATTTCATTATTTTAAGAAGCTATTTAAAAACTTCACAGTTGTATTACCATTATTTGTTGGAATTCATCAATTAAACCTGCAATATATTGCCGATGAATATGCAACCAAATTTATGCAATATTACCGGATCATAAATCCAGCTTGTAACATTGCAAAATGTTAATGCTTTGCAACTAAATTGCTCTTTTTCGTTTTGCAAAAAAGAAAGAAAAAATCAATAAAATTTCTTTCTTTGTGAAATATCAAGGTAATAAAAAAGAGCAGTTAAATATTTCTAAAAAAATTTAATTCCGAGATCAAGAGAAATCTGGAATTTTCACAATTCAATAATCATGCAAGCAAATTGGTTAACAGAATGGACTTGTCGACATCAGTATGAAATGAACTTGCCGACATTATCATCCTTAAATTGGAGAAATAAAATGAAAATAACTAAATGATATCCGCAACAAAAAAAATAAAACGAAAACAAACTAATCCAAAAATTGATTTCATCTCAACAATAAAATTATTGCACTCTATGAAACAAACAAATAATGACTCAACAATTCTAAACTGTCATCTCAAAAAGAAAAGACAAATTATACCAAGTAAACTAATATCTTTCTAACGTTTCGTAATATCTCACTTACACCAAAAATTCTCGATGTATGTTCGGTATCACTATTGACATTTTGCAAACCCAATAAAAGCTTCGAAAAAAAAAATTCATTCATAACGATGTTAGTTTAAGTAAACTTGATTATCATAATCACGGCTTCCATAATTTCAATAATCCATCTTCTGCATATGATGCTATCAGATTCTGATGTGGATGATGACATAAACCATTCACTCGATCATCATGCAACTATAAATGAAAAGGAATTCTTTTTAATTATATCAAATTCGGAAATTTAATATTAAATATTTGTTTTATCCAAAAAACAACTAGTTGTTTCCATTCAACTGTATATTTCATCCGCCAAATTATTCAACATACCGGTAATGTACTTTCCAGATTGCCAGTAATTAGCGAAAAACAATAAAGTACATGATCTTCACCAACACAGTACCACCCAATCACCACGTGGAGATAAAGAGCATGCAACGAAATTACCATTTTCGGTTTTACCCGAGGTCATTGATTTGACAATCTAAAAAAAAAATTCATGTAAAAAATATTTGAAAAATTTTTTTAAACGAATATTAAATTTTTGAATACGTTCGAAATTATATGAATTATTAGAAATTGTATCGTTTTACCTGTCCTCGAATATTTACAATAACAATCGTATTTGACCGATTGCAAATAATGAATTGATTATCAGACTTTGGGATTGGATTCACGCTATTCACAACTACATCACCCGCTACTCGTACGGTGTTCACGCATTCGCAAGTTTTCAAATTCCACACTCGCACTGTTCCATCACTTGAAGCAGAAACACACATATGGCCGTCCTAAAAATCGTAAATCTGAAACCTCTCTTGAGATCAGTAGTGTAAACCATAAAAACATAAGAATATAGCACGATTAATTCCCTACAATATTTATATATTTTACAAATTTCCATCACTAAGTTTTTCTGCTATACCTCTGTATATTTAGCATCATTCACATAATTTATATGTCCTCGAAGTTCTTTCAGACATTTGCCACTCTTCAATCCATGAACTCTGCAAGCAATATATGTTAGTCACAAGAACAGATTGAAATGAGTACAAAAAAACTGAAGCAAATTTCGACAGTTCATGTAACAAAAATAACGGATTTCAAAATTATAGAAATTAAACAAATCCTTTCTATTCATTGGAATGTTATAATAACGGAAAGTTACATAACGTACTTACTTCACAAGTGTATCAAATGATGCAGAAAGAACATGAGCACTGTCTTTGGAAAAATGTACACTAGTAATACCCATGTTATGTGCTTTCTCGATACGTCTTAGACACTGTCCCGTCTGTATTTTCCATACCTAAATTGTTATAGAAATGCCATGAAATCTACTAACTAAACATTTTCAACAAAATATTTTTGGGCAAAGATGTGTTCCTTTTAGTCGATCATAAGATGGGTTCAAATTGTAGCAGTATTTTGAGACGGATAAATATAAATGTCAAACCATCAATTCAGATTACGAAGTATGATATTCTAGATATTCCAGAGGATAATGGAAAGGATTTATCGTTTGCTAATATTAATTAAAAGTTTTACTAAGGGTTAAACTCCTTGTTATGTCTTAAAATTAGAATAAAATTTTAAGACTAACATTTTTTCTGCGGTATCTTTACAAAAAAAATTAATAAAATAAAACAAATTAAAATAAATCGTACAATTTGCATAGAAACGAACCTTTATTTTACCTTCCATGCTGGCTGTAACTAACATTTCCGAATCACGACTGAAACATAAACTTAAAACTAAACCATCCATCATCATAAAATTATCTTGCGCTTGATATTTCAAATCTTTCCGTAATTTTCCATTCATATAATTCCAAACCTGCAAACCGGTAGACTATAGCACTCACTGACAAATTAACCGATAAAGATTTCATACTGAAAATTTGAGAAGAATAATTAACCTCGATAAAACCATCCACCGAACCAGTAACCAAATACTGTCCATCTGGTGAAAACTGAGAGCAATGCGGGAAGCTTGTTTTACCGAATTTAATTTGGCGTGCCATTTGTGTAGGATAGCGTTCCTCCTCCTGCTCACGGATTGCGGCTTTACCACGAAATAAATCGATTTGCGTTCCTGAATATTATAAAGATATCGTAAATAAAACTAAACTAACCTAAACAAATTAATAAAATAAAACGAGTCAAAATAAATCGTACAAGATATAAATAAATCGTATAAATGTGCTAAATGTAATGAATCATGCAACTAATTTTACATTTATGCATTTTTTATGCGTCTGCTTGTTATTTTGATCAACTAAATTCACTCCTTTCTTTTATATCTAAAAAATTAATTCATATGCAAAATCCTTTACCGGATATCTAATCTTATCATAATTCTTATACCATAATCAGATTCCTTACAATTTTTTCTGTTATTCAAATGAACATCTGTTGTAATATTTCTTGTTAACCACTCCTACTAAATATATTTTTGCATTAATCAAAATTGTATATATACTCATGATTAAAATGTAAAAATCAGAATAAAACATCCAATACATCTAAGTTACATAAAACAGAATTATATTGAATTTTCAGGAACAGAAACTGTCGTTTCTATTCAAACACTTTTTCAACGATGCGGTAAGTCGAAAACTAGAATAATATATGACTGATGCCTTGTGACCGTTGAAGTGTTGTTTTGTTAAGTTTTCTTCTTACTAATTCTTAAACATAATGAAAGTTATAGCTGTAAAAACCGGAAATATTCACTTACCAGTTTACGAAATTTTGAACATTAAATCATAATTTCGTGTGATTGAATGTAAAATTACTGAAACATACCGGGTGGAAGAAGTCCTTGATGTTGCTGCCATTTCAGTGCTTGTGCTAGAAGTGCCAATAATCTAGATGGTGGTACGACATTTACTTCGGCGGATAAAGACTGCAAAAAAATTGTTTTCTTGCCGATGAACTCTTAATAACTTGTTTAATTTCGATCAACAGAGCAGGTTTCAAGTGATATACAAGACAAAATAAGTCTATTTTGGCTAAACACAAAGCAACCTGTGCAATAGCAGCTCTTCGTTTCTCTTTAGAGCTACCATCAGGATATACTTCACGTGGATCAAAGTAGGAACGAGCTAAGAGATTATCTAATCGAGCATATCTGGAATGCGAAAAAATATGCATAAAGAAATCTATAAATTTTTCTTTTTTTAGATACAAATCTCATTTTAATAATATTACCAAAGAAAAGAGGAGGAGAAATGAGGAAAAAATGCTCCTAGTAATTTTTTTTTTTTTGATCAGGATTTCTTAAAAATAGGAAAAGACATTAAATCAGCTAGATAACAATGCTTGACATAAATTAAAATTTTTTGGAAATGATTAAAACCAATGTCGAAAATACAACAACAATAGTGCAAATTACTGAAATAAATTTGAAATGATCAATGCTAATACCTCTCAGGTTCCGTTGTTTTGAGTAGTTGCATTGGATCAGTTTGACGCAAAAGAAGTCGAGCTGAACCCAATTCACGCAATTCCGTTAATTCAATCACAATCTGTTAGAGATAACATATAAAAATTTCATTAAGTTCATTTCTTATTTTAATATAAATAAAGTACACGAATATTTTATTCAACAAATTGAAGCATGGAATCTTGTTGATTCTTTCACCTTCACCACAACTAATAATCACTTTCTGCATTTTTATCACATATTCGCAATGTATATTGCAAAATATTACTTGTTCGTATAAATCGATCAACTTTTTAGCTGGTAATTTCAATGGCTGAATAACTTTAAGTACTGTATCCCAATGTCCGTTTTGTATATCATGCATGAAGGAATCAATACTATCCACTGTATTCAATGTAATGTTTGTTTCTTCCTACAAAGTAGAAAAGAAGATTCCTATTTTTAATGATGAGAATAAGAGAGATTACATGTATCCAGAAATCACAGTCATTAGAAATCAAAGCATAGTTGAATTAAATATTTCGTTGAAAAATATCATATTTGCTCTCGCATGCAGAATGAAATACACTGAAACTTCTTCGTATATTGTTGAAAAAAGAAAGTCAACAATCAACCGACTGACAAAGTTTAAGAAGAAACCTATTACGGTTTAAATTACTGGCATATTTATTCTAATAACTAGACGAATATCGTTTGATAAAGTGAAATGCCAACAATATGAACATGAAGTCTTCATTTTTCTGTTACGAAAAAATTTATTCTATTACCAAAAAATTATACTGAAATTTCATCAACAGAAAGAAAAAAGTAAAATAAACCTGCAGAACTGCCAATGTACGCATTAAGTTATTCTCCTTCAAATATTGTTCCACAAGACGCACAACGCTAAATCATAAGAAATCCAAGAATTACTTTCGGTTTTTTAAAATAACCATTCCCAAGAAATTAACAATTAGATAAATTCATACTTTGAAAAAGTACGACCTATTTGAAAAAAAAAGATAATGTTTAATTCAAAGCTTATTTTCAAGAGGTTTTCAAATTTTTTTAGTTTAGAGATGTTGATGATCTTTTTTAATGTTCCTTTAATTGTTACTATTTTTGAAAATTTGTTATTGTTTGGTTCTAGTTTTTTAGTTGGTTTTTATTATTATTTTTTGTTGTTAATAATGCCTTTAATGTTTTTAGGAAATAATATCATTGAATAGTAATAGATTTTTTGTTGTTAATTATGTCTTTAACGTTTTTAGGAAATAATATCATTGAATAGTGATAGATATAAATTAATGAAATAACCAAAAAATAAATAAATTCAAAATACGAAAAAAAAATGACAAAACTTACTCCGATGCTTCTATTTCAATTGATGTCATCGCTATCTGTAAACAAGCAAAAATTCAGTTATTTCAGAATAAATAATACGAATATTATTACATTTTTTAGTACATATTTCTTACTAAAAAAAGGGTAAAAAAATACTATGAATTCTTCACGACTTCGTAATATGGAAATCTACAGACTTTGTGCAAAATAATCATTGGTTCCAATACGTAATATATATCACATAATAAATCGTAAAAACCAAAAAGAAATAATTTAGAATGTTAAATTTATATAATATGAATTATATAGTTTATCGTATGAAAAACTGCACCACTTCATATGCTCTCATTAATATTCGACACGTTCTTGTATAATCGCGATCTTTGCATATCGATTTTACGAAATTAAGAGTAATCTTTGTGTTTTACTATACACATCTATTCATTATGAAGATTTCCCATTTAAAGTATGGCCAAAAAAAGATTTGTTTCTCGATTTACATGGCCTTATTAATCAAACATATAAAATAGGTGGTTGATAAATTCAAAAAAAAATCGTTACCCAAAAACATGAATTCGCAGAAATTCATCATCCGAAATAAATGCTAAAAATGCTAAAAAACATTATAACCAGATGATTCTGAAAAGATACTTTTCAGGAGTTGACAAATGTCTTCTAACATTTCGGTTTCTTGACCGGTTTTTGTATCATTTTTTTACCACAAAATTATAAGGTGATGAAGTGAATAGTTTTTATCTTCCCAATCAAAAAGAATAGAACAGATCAAGAAATGTACAAGATAAATAGTAAATCAACAAAACAAATAATAGGAACAACCAATCATTAAATAGATTAATTGATTTCACTTAAGTGTGATAGATTGTGATTGATGAGTTTTTGCATGCTAAAAGATTTGAAAATTAGACGTTCTAAGGAATGAGAAGATAACCGGCAGTACCAGCATTAGTATTAGTGTTAGTATTGTCTTTTAAAGAATTTAAAATCAAAAATAAAAACCAGCGTTTGAAATAGCATAAAAAATTAATTATTTGTTCGATCATCTCAAAAAAACATTCAGTCATTCTTTTCGCATCATTTAAAAAAATCATATTTCCGATAAAAATATTCGTAAATGATAATAAAATCATTTTTAGCCAATTTCTTTTTCCATTTTTCTCATTCATAATGAACCATTAATTTCTGAAATATCTTCATGTGCAGTAAGAAACAATACATATAAAAGCATATCAGTAATAATTGAAATTTACTGTTGCAATGCAATTTGAAAGAATATAAAAAGAAAAGTACAGAATTTTATTAATGATTGATCAATCAGCAGAAACAAGTGGAAGAGAATCATACTAACGAAAATATAATAATGCGAATTTTAAACCAATGGATAAATGAATGAGAATTTTTTATCCAAATATGCGAAGTAATATAATTATGTTCGTTAAGGCGATGCGAAGACGAAAATCATTAGAAAACATGAGAATTATTAAAAATGCAACATCTAATTTTCTAAGAATTTTCATCTATTCTCATCGGTAAAAAAATCGATGCTTAACAATATTTATCCCAATAATTAAGAAAAATAGATATTATATACGATATTTTCAAACAATAGGAAATTCATTATTATTTCACGCATGTTCAGTTTCTTCAAAATCAAGTCCGCACTGTAATTTAATCGGCGAAGATTATTATTGGAAATACGTTGTTGGCACTAAATAAAAAAATTAAAGCTAAATAACATAGAATTACCAAAAAAAAAGTAGTTATGGTATGAACGCTATTTCGGATTTTTAACAAATATATCTATTTTCTTATCTATGGTTGTTCCATCAATAATAATTTGACACTCTCTTTGTTGATGTTTTTGCGTCAGTAAATTAAAGAGCGAAATAATTTTAATTTTATTCATTTTTATCGCTCATAATAAGTATACTATAAATTCCTTTTTATTAAGTGGTAATTCCTTTTTGAATAAACTGTCATTTAAGAAAAAAATAGTAATTGTGATATATTTTCAACATCTACATATTGAAATTTACTGTTTGGAACTAATACTGAATCGTCCAGAGTACAATGTAGCATTGCTGATGCTAAGCTAAGCAATATTTTTTTTTCATATTTCAAAAGTCACATCGAGATAAGCTTTTTATTATCAAAAGGTAATAGTAACTCCAATGAAAACGATTCTGAATTATGATATTGAAAATTACCAAAATTCCAAGTCTTTTTTTATATTGCTCAGGAAAAATCCAAATACCCTAGTTATTAAAAGCCATATGAATAGATGACTAACTTTTGAAATAAGCTTACAATAATTAATAAACCATTTTGATTAACTCATTTGCAAATTATGAATTTTAATACTTAGAGCACTTCCTGATTACTTGATAGAAGTGACACTGATCACTGAATAATGGATGGCATTAAAAAATAAATCAAATTAACCACAAATTATAATTAGCTAATATATATCTCAAAACTATGTACCATACCTTGCGGTGGTAAACTGAACTGATTATTTCCAGCCATCTGGAAACTTGATTTAAATGTCGGGTCTTCCGCCGAATAAGTATTCATATTTGATTCTTTTTGCTGCCCAAATGATGACGTCGATAATCCAAAAGATATTGTATTTGGTGGATGCGCTAGCTGCGTAATTCCCATTGTACTTAGTGGTGGCATTGGGAAATTCAAACCCGAAAATTGAGAAGAATTGGTAAACGGAGATGCAGAAGATGTGGATATTTGTGGAGGTAACGACGAAATTCCATATGGTTCTTGTTGCTGTTGTTGGCGTGGCAAACTTGAAAACATCGGAGGCACTATATTCGCTACCGGTGGTTGAGGAAGCGAAGATGAAGCTGAAAAATAAATCATGCCCTGAATATGTAGATTATTATTATCCTCCCAAGTCAAACTAATTAATTTAGTGCTTCAAAATCCTGAAAAATCTTCCAATCTATATATTGACAAATAAATTTATAAGAAAAATTATTATGCTTACAACTATAAACAGGAAGCTGTTGTGGATACTGTGGATTATTCATGTACTGCTGTTGCTGTGATGAATAATACGATTGCTGAGAAATAACTTCCGGTGTTCCACCACATTGCTGAAAATCAATGTCTTCGTTTCTTTAATAGAATTGTAGCAAAAAGTCTGATGCTGAATTTCTATCAAATATATCAAAGTTTTTTTGAAGTCAAAACTATGAATCCGATCTTAATAATATACGCAAAACCTCCGTCAAATCAATAGGCAATAAATTTGTGATTATTTTTTTACTCTATTTCATTTTATGAAGTGATTCCTGAGTTAATTAATTAATTCTATACTGAGACATTTACTTCATCACTTTTCTTAAACCATAAAAATTTGGCAAACCAAATTAAAAAAAAATGTATGAAAAAGAAAAAACCTCCGTATTCGTTACATTCATCATAAAATTTTGCTGCTGCAGTTGAACTTCCTGATTTGCATTTGTATAATTCGCACCATTATTTTGAGCAGAGAAAGGCTGTTCAATTGTTGCAGTAGACGTCGATAATTCAATAGTTGGAAATGCGGTTGAAGGAGGTGATATGACGCTCATTTTTGCATTATTGGTAATTAATGGTTGTTCCTATAACCACTGCGATAGGAAATAACTTCAACGAATTATAAATTAGAACTTCTAAAATTGATGAATTCGTGCAAATAGCAATTTCTCCCATCAATTCATCGATACTGATTTCTACTCAGCGTTTGTTTCCTTCAAAAAGTTTCTATGTCCATATCAAAATTCATTTTGCAGAATGGAATATAATGAAAATCAATTTCCAGAAAACAAAGTAGGAATGTTTTTTTAATGAAAAATTTCCCAACGACATAAACCCACTGTGACGGATGACACAGGTGTTGAAAATCTTCCAGAACATATTTCGGTTGGATAAGGGCCATTTATTTGAGCCACATTCGTTACTGCTGCGTGAACCGTCGGCTAAAAAATAAAATTACTGAAAATTAAGAAAAAATTCGAAATAAGAAAACACTCTTCAAACAAAAAAAAAGGACTCCAAATTGCGATATTAATATATAGAAAATATAACATAATTTAAAAGAAAAATCTTGACCTGTCTCAAGATTGGTGCCACAAATGAATTTGGATCAGGGAATTTTGTAACAGATTGTATCGAATCAATTTGTGGAATACCTGTACTGCCTGAAAAATTACGTGTACGATTGTTTCTAAAGTTTTAAATTATTTTGTATGTAGTCGAGTATACCACAAAAAAAAAGTTTCTCTATAATCTGAAAAATGGTTAATGTCTATTTACTTTCAGCTGCTGTCAAACCATAAATTATGAGCAGTATATATTCAAGAGGAATTAACATGCGAAATCTATAGATGAACAAATTGTTAACGTTCACTATTTAATTAAATAAAAGGTTCTACATTGAAAAATTTAAGAAATTGCTGAAATTTTGTCAAAAAAAATTGTTCAAACAAAAATTAGTTTCAAATACCTGGCTGAGGAATATTGATAACATTGTTGGAAATAGCAGAAGGTCCAGAATGGCACACATTATCATTATTCATGAGTTGCGTAGTATTCGACGAATCTGTACTATTCAATTGCTGTTTAAGCATTGCAGCAATTTCTTCACCCTTCAGCGGACCTCGTCGATCACCTGGTATGCGATGCAGGTAACCATACCCAATATCACATCCCAAGCATCCTTCACCACCCCAAGCTGAGTTCGGCGTAAGCGAGACCTGAAAAAATCAACATATGTATAATTATTTAAAATTTGAATTGCACATTTCAATATATCTTGATATGCTATTTTTAACAAACAGGGCTTGTCTAGTTATTGATTTCTAATTTTTCAAATTGTATTTTGTATTACTGCTTTTCTCTTATAAACTATTGAAAATTAAAGCCATCCTTAAAATTGTTTCGAATGATTTTGTAATACTACTGCTATTAATTAAATTATTTTAAAAATCGAGCACGAAATAACTGAACGTACTTCTCGTACAGAATCACTCTCCGTATTATACACATATAATTTGATAGGTTTTCCTTCATTAGCTTGTAAGTGAGCAATTAGATCATCAGCCTAAACAATATAACATAAAGGTTTAAAACAATTTTATATGATGTGTTTTAATAACAGTCTAAAGCACCAAAACGCTTAACGATTCCACGTTTTTCGTCTAAATAAATATTCATAAACAATTCTTTTTTTTACTTCAATTTTTTCTTACTTACTAATTGGAAATTTCTAAACATATATCAATACTCAATGAGAATAGCTTTATTATCTATGTTGTTTCTTTTCTCTACTGATATTTCCTCTGTTTTCTTTACTTTCTTCTTCTGTCAAAATAAGGTTCAGAAGAACTAATAAATCATAATTTCTAATCAGGAAAGTTTGAAATCCACAAATCGTGGGATAAACTAACTCTTTCTCAAGATTCTTAATTTTTATAAGTAGGACTTTATGTCAATTAAAAGACAAACTTTAGATTTACATATGCGTTAAACTTTTTATTTCTAACTTTTACATATAACAGCAAACTAGTGTATCTATAATTTCTTGATAAACACTGTATAATCAAATAATCATTTGTTTGGTAAATTTGCTTTCATATTCATAAAATAACAAGCCTGATTTAGAACAGATTCTGCTCCAAGTATATAGTCTAAATTAGACTGTAAGCCAGCAATTTCTGCTGGTGAATTGGGTTGAACTTGCACAACATGCCAAACATTTTCACGTGCTCCTTCAAAAGAACAGAACCGAATTGAAATACCGAGTAGTCCCTGGCCACCCCACATTTGCGATGGTGTAATTTGTGTCTGCCGAACTGTTTGAGTTTTGCTGGAAATACAAAATATCTACAGAAAACATTTTCATAAAACTGGTCGTTTCACTAACGAAAAAATAAATATCAAGTGTTTGAAGAAAAAATATAATTATCCATTTTGATCTCAAAAAGATTAGATAAAACTGAAGATGCAGTTAAGAGAAAAAAATTTAGACTAAAAGTATCACATATATGGTGCTACTTCAATATTATCAGCAACGATATAATAATATATAGCTAATCTTGTGCAATTTACAAAAATAAATGAAAAAACATATATAAATGAACAAATATTTAAAACAATCATAAATGATTAACCTATTATAAACAGTCAGTTCTAGCGACCGTTCCACATGCTGTTTTAGGATATCTTTTAAAGTATCATTATCTGTATCCTGAAACAACCAAATTGTTTGAAGGAATTGTCTTTTTCATCTAACAGAATAACTTCTTACATTTTCTCTTTAATAATCGCTAATATTTGGAAGTTTAAAGATTAAATTTTCAAATTCTATATTATGGATGAAATATTAAGTTTTATAATACTATAAAAAGGTAACTTGTTGACTATAAATGGAATCATTTATTTATTTACATGGCGAAAATGTTGAACTGGTAGCAATATTAATATCACAATGTATGATTTCATATATCATCATAATATGGATATGAAAAAGACTCAGAAGAATCAAATTGTAAAGCAAAACAAGAAAAATTTCAAGTATGCAAGCTGAGGCGGAATTATACCGTTATAGAATAAAAATCAATAAATTCGACCCATTATATTAACTGTGAATAATAAGAAATGTAATAATTTCTCTCTTCAACTTGCTCTTTTTTTCAGATTTATGTACAGTCGTACAAAGGATTGATTTGAGGTCATAATTCTATTGTATTCGACGCATAGTCATGTTTCACGATGTACTGACGAATATCAAAATGTACATAAACCTAAAAAAAGAACAAAACAGAATGAAAAAAAAAATAATTAATTACCAGCCGTGTGTTTCCAATACAAACGATAAAATCGAAAAAAGGTTCTAGTCCAGCAGCTTGCCCAGGTGAATTGTCTTGTACCTAAATGTGTTGCATTATTATAAATTCCATATATCAGACTGTGAAAAACAAAATATCTGAAAATTATTGATTAATTTAGTAAACAGTCAAAGAAAGTGAAGGAGAAATGAACGAAGAAATGAATAAGGTAGAGTAAAGGATAAAATAATTTAACGAGTAATAGAAAAATTTAACGATCTACTCAGCATTATCGAAAAATTGTATGGCATAAGAGTGCAATCTTGTTCAACAAATTGCTTGGCACTATCAGTAGAAGATTAAAAAGTGTCAAGATTCTAGTACTATCACCTCAGACATAACAACCATTGCGGATCATCCTATCATTTATACCATTTGATAAACTAATAATATAACATAGCAACTATTTCTCCGAAAATAAGTCCGGATCTCATAATAATTCTTGCTCCATTATATGCATGCGTCCGTCCAGCTGACAATTTTAGCCGGGAGTTACTTTTCGTGCTTGGATCGTATTTTCAAGAAAATATAATAGTTCTACTATTCTGATAAATGTCGCTATAGATGCTATGAATTAAAGTTTTCGCTATCCAACAAATTTTTCACTGATGCAAAGATACTAAGTATGGCAAGAAAAATAAAAAATTAATTGATCAGAAAGAATAAAGATTATTGTTTCAACAAATTGTACTAATCTAAATACCAGTGAACGCAATTCATTCCCTGTCTTATTTTGGTTTTATCATGTTCAATCTAATAATTACATCCTTTAAGAAATAGCTGGAACAAAATCTTCTACAACTTCTTAATAATGATAATTTCAAGTTCAAATCCCAGCTAGAATTTCAGCATGAATGAAACATAAAGTAAGTAACTAACACTTATTCGTAGATCGTCACAAGATACCACGATGAGATGACATTTAGCAAAATAACAAAATAATCAATTCTGATGAAGATCATCCCATCATTCATACCATTTGATATACAAATAATTTTTGAGAAATAAAATTCGAAAAAAAGATGGAAAGATAAACTGACTCTCAATACGTGATAACCTTCGGTGCCACCACCAGGAATATTTGTACTACCAGAATTTCCCATTGATACTGCTGTAAAATTTATGATAAATCTGTCACTTAAAATCAAAAGACAATTATAGGCATCCCTATAATTTGTGTACGAACAAAAGATAGTCTAGAGTCAACTTTCTTTTTCTTTATGTTCCAGGAGTTGGAGTTCTTTCCTGATGTAAATAGCTATAATTGTTGATGAATTTTGCACATGGTCATTTATATGTAATCCAAACGAACTAAATTACAATACATATTTAAGACTTAACTGAACCCGCATATACAACACGCATCTCAAAAACAATCATACTTGATTCCATTCTTACTTTAATATTGTGCTACTAATTTTTCAATCAATAGTTTTGGCATTCTGCCAATGATCTTAGTCTTTCTGAGATTACATTATTTGTATCGGCATTTTTAAGATTCTCGGAGACCAGAGATTTCAGATCTGCTGTTTAACTAAATCACGTCTATGTATTACTTATTGCTTCTCTTCCTTTTAAAAATTTGATAGCTTCGACTAGAGAATTCTCTATTTCAAACATTTCGGATGTAACTGCCACATTTGCGGTCATGCGAAAGTGGCAACGAATACGTTTAAATTCATAAAATATAATGCTTTAGAAAAATTGTCTAGTAATTGATGGTTTTATATACTTCATTGAATTTATTTGTTTTATTTATTGAATTTATCGCTTTACGAAAACTGCTCATTTAGCAATTTTACAATGCTAATTACGATTTCAGGATGGAATTACTTCGAACTTATCCGGCCAGCAGTGATGGTGCTTCATCGGATACGGATGATGATGGCGAGTTAACACATTATAAAATGATAACTTTAAAAAATTGTCGATCAGTTGCTACCGCTGGTGAACTCGCACCAATTGTTGGTACAAAATTGGATGTCGGTGGTGTACGCTGTATTGATCCACAAATCAAGGAGCTGAATTATAACCCGAAATATGAAGAACTTTTCCAGCCTGCGGTATGATTTTTTGTTTTGGACTTAGTGAAAAGAAGACCAATTTAGTTCATCGTTGAAAATTCAATTTAATAGTAACTGGATTAATAGTAAATACTAGTTTAGAATTAAAATGAAATTAGTAATAAATTCTTTATAATTATCGATATAATAAATCTTTTCAACATACAGTATAATTCTTCATTTTGTATTTTTTAAGAAACGATTAGAGGCTAATCAAAAATTTGAGTTAGAAATTTCATGATTTAAAGTTCTTTTTCTTTTTTTTGTAGGACCCTAACAGAATTTGTTAAATTAGAAATTTGCATTTTGAGGCTGGACCATCAAATCCTTTTAAATCGGCCAATCAGACAGCACCAAAAAACATGCTGACTGGTTTTGTGGAATCAGCACACGTGAATAATTTTCAATTTGAACAACAGATCAGATCTTTCGATACTTTAGGATTTGCTCGTGATCCGTCCGCTGATCAATACGATCAATTTATCGGCGATATAAAGAAGGTATCGTAAAGTTTTGAAAAAAAAAGAATAGGAATTTAGAGTGTTCTCGACAATTTCAGTGACTTTTTCTTTTAGCATTTTGTTTATCACTTCTTATGTTTTAGGCCCAGGAAACACAAGGTGCAGGTCTTTTCGAAGGGCAGAAAACAGGTGGTGAAAAGCGAAGGAGGAAACGAAATATGGATCCCAGTGATATAGAAGGATATACTGGTATTAGACTACTGAATCTATGAATTACATACTAATTAATCTGTTATGAATGATATACTAATTATTCTGAATCAGCTGATTTTTTTGTATTGGTTTAAAATTTCCGATGTCCTATCTAATCTTTGGTTAAACCAAGGTTATTCTAGGACCTTGGGCACGGTTTGAAGATGAAGTGGAAGTGTCCAGGCCGGATTCGGAATTAGCAAAGGAACTGGAAGAAATCGTGAAGAAACGTCAAAAAAATAGTCGTGCAGGTCGTAAAGCAGCACAGCAGCAAGAAGTTATTGTCGATGAATCTTCTACATTACATTGTATGAATTTTTTTTAGTATGAAAACACAGTTTATTAGGAAGTTGTTTTGTTTTATAAACACATTTTCAAAAAGATTTGATCTCCGTTTGCAAAACAATAAGCTATCTTGTTTTAGTGATTAAATTATGCTTAAAAAAGTATTTGTTTCAGTGAAAGAAGCAGAGGATTATTTAGGACGTTCATTTATACATGCACCGCAGTATATTGGTGTAAATTTACGTGAGGATCACATACCGGAACGTTGTTTCATACCTAAAAAACATATTCATACTTATCGTGGCCATAATAAAGGCATCAATTGTTTGCGATGGTTCCCAAAGAGTGCACATTTGTTTATCAGTGCTTCTATGGATAGCAAAGTTTGTTAATTGAAATAATTCCTGTCTTTTTTTTATTTTGGTTCTTGCATCACTTCTCTTTCGGGTTTTCCCGTTTCTTTTTTGACATAGATGTGTATACAGCAACTTCAGTTTCCGATTGATATAGTTCAATCATATCATATTTTACCACGTTTCAAATATTGGCGTCTTGCGGATAGTTGCTTGTACTGAATTTTGCATTATTAAAATTACAATATAGTTCTTTTAAAAATTGGAACTCTAGAGTATTTCTATTGTCAAAAAAAATTAAAAAGTTCCAATTTTAGATTAAATTATGGGAAGTTTATGGAAAGCGAAGTGTGGTGAGAACATACGCAGGGCACAAAATGTCGGTTAAAGATGTTACATTTAATAATGATGGTACCGAATTCCTTTCAGCATCTTTCGATAGATACATAAAATTGTGGGATACTGAAACAGGTTGATGTGCTCTTCATTGCTGTTCAGTAACTTTTTAGAAATTTATTCAGCTTAAAAAAGATATAAGTTTTGTTCACTTTTGTTGTTTTGATAGTTATGGTTTGTTGGTCTCCTTGATTTTTCAATTGTATAATTAATCATTATTTCGTTACTACAGGCCAAGTTAAACAACGTTTCCACACTGGTCACATACCGTTCTGCGTGAAGTTTAATCCCGATGAAAATAAGCAAAATATGTTTTTATCAGGCATGCAAAATAAGAAAATTCTACAATGGGATGCTCGAACAGGTGAAATCGTTCAGGTAAATAAGGTTTTTTTGTTTCTTTTCCTTCTCGTAGTTCATTTATTTATATAATTTTAAGTATAAATTCAAATATTAAATTTGGTTTCAGGAATATGATCGTCACTTAGGCATAGTGAATTCGATTACATTTTTTGATAAGAATCGACGATTTTGCTCCACTTCTGATGATAAATCAATTCGAATTTGGGAATGGTTAATATTATTAATCGTTGGTTGTATGGCACCGTTAACTAATTGTAAATTAGTTTAGGAAACGATCAAATTAGCATTGATGCTTTCTATGATGTTTTGTTTCGTTCCCTTTTATTCGAGAAGTAAAAGTTTTTGTCACTTTCTGTTCTACTAACAGAATTATGTTTTACCTTTCATTGAATTAAGAGAAAAGATTTGTCACAGTTTAATTAGTGAAAATAAGAGTACTGTGCCTTTTTCTTCCATTTTTCAGTAAAACACTGATTTGATAAATCATTTTTGTATTTGCACAGTTTTATTTATTGATTTTTCCAGGGAAATTCCTGTAGATACAAAACTTATTCAAAATGCTGGTTTACATTCGATACCAACAATGACGAAGTCTCCAACAGGTTTGTAAATCCTGCGGAAATTTAGATTTTTTTAAATCTAGCTATGTTGTTACTTCAGTATGAAGAAAAAACCGTCCGATGTCTAATAATTATTTAACTTATTTCAGAGAAATGGATAGTTGGTCAGTCGATGGATAATCGCATTGTATTGTTCCAACTAATTGATGATAAATTACGGTTTGCCAAGAAGAAAGCATTCAAAGGGCATAATGTTGCTGGTTATGCTTGTTCAGTGGATTTTGCACCAGATATGAGGTTTTAAAAATAATATATAGAATAGTTATTTTTGCCTGATACGTGGACTGGTATATTGTAATCATAAATAATTAAGAACGAATGGATTACATGTTTTTATGGAAATGCAAATTTGTAATTCTTAAATATTCCAGTTTAGAACCCATTCATATTAGTTTATTCTCTTCTCAAGAAAGAATTTTTGAACTGTAGACGATACTTGCTCTCCATCTTCTTTTTTACTAAATTTTATTTCTGAACTCAGCTTGCGATGAATTTGCATCTTACATAGCTAACAGTTTTTTGAGATTACCATTCCTTAGGTCAATTTTTTTCAAAAAAAATTTTCTTTTCATTCACTAACTTTTATCATTATTACCTAGTAATAAAAGTTTGATCACGGTTATAGGAAGCTATGTACTTCCGTTTAGATGGAAATTTTATTACTTTCAAAACTCAAATTTTTTCAGTGAAATAAATTGAAGATGAAATATTATTTTCAGCTTTCTAACATCGGGTGACGCAGATGGAAAAGTATTCATTTGGGACTGGCGAAATCATAAAATAGTGGCACGATGGAAAGCACATGATGATTGTGTTATTGCGACATTATGGCATCCTCATGAAACTTCTAGAATGATAACTGGAAGCTGGGATAATGTAGTCAAAATGTGGTCTTGAATGAATATTTTTGCTTTTGTTGGTTCAAGAGAAAATTTCTAAAACTCCAGGGATTCTTGGAATTTTCTGATGATTTTATGGAACAGTTTAATTTCATTAATAAAACATTTTTAAAGGATTTGAAAAATGAATAAAAATTGATAAATGTGTACAAAATTCTTGCCCATATAATCGTAAAATATAATTCAGAAATATCTATCTCTATATATTTTTCGTTTTTATTTTTTCATATATACGTTTTTGATGCTAATCGCTTGTTATATTTCGCATCTTTATTGAATTTTGATTTACCATTATTATCGATGAAAATAAAAGTAAAATATTGTGACTTAAATGAAATTTAAGATTCATTATTTTAAATTCAACAAATTGATTGCTTGTTATAATTTCGTTCTTGTTCGAAATTTTAAGTTTCTTTCTTAATGTCTCTGTTGTTCACTTTTTTTTGAAAATATTTCTGCTGAAATTCATATCTGGGTGAAACTGTAGAAGAATTAGTTTCTTTGAATTAAACGAGGTAAAATCCATCAACTCTAAATATGTTGCAGAAATGATTTCATATCGTAAGATCAGACTGAGAAAGATGAAAAAAGTTGAAATTCGTTTGTGATTTAAACGCATTTTCTGATGAAATGGATGTGGTTATTTGGTTATCTTACTTTAACCGTGAAATATGGTTATGGATGCAGTAGAGGATAGAAATTCTTTAACAACTATATCGGTAGCTCGAGAATAGTGGGAATTAACAACTTTTTGCAATATGTTATTTGCGTGTAATTTGATGCACTGTTGCAAGCTGCTCTCCGTCAAATTATGAAAGTTGTTAATCATAGAGATTCTAAGATACTGTAGGGTAATCCTAATGAATATTATATCGTTTTGTACCATTAAAATTAGTTTTGAACATTTGGTTGTAGGTTTTAGGTGTACTATATGAGTATATTACGTCCGTCAAGTATCGGATCTATATACAATATCTATCGTAGTTATCGAGTTAGATTTCTGCGTGATTTCAACAAACATGATGAACCGAAACTGAGGACAGTTCCAACAAAGTGGAAAGGCCGCGTACAATGGTGGAGAGAACCGTAAGTAAATTGAAATCGTTAAATTGGCATCTGTGTCATGTTTTACGTCGCTAATTAGTTCTATTTATATTACTATTTAATTTAACCAAAAGTGACTAATTCTACTTTTTAGTATATTATGTGTTTGAACTAGGTTTCGTTTCTGTATTTTATTTACTTTTTCAGTATTTACATTGCACCGCATGTCAATGTCTTACAGAGAGGAGTGGATTTCACCTTTCAAGGTTGCCATTTTTTGATTGAGATTTAAAAGTCATTAAATATGTATAACTCCAAATGGATTAGGAAAAATAACATTGAAATTAAAGCTTATTTGCAGCAAATGAATAGATTTTTCTAAAAAATTGAATGTTTTCGAATTTTTAGTTTGAAATTGAAAGAGATGATAAGGAATATAGTAAGCTAATATGCGTAGCTTCAAGCAGCTGTATTTTTAGATGGCCGATCGGTTTATGTAACATCTTTGGATGAACTACGAAGGAAAAAGGAACAAATCGAATTGGGTGTAAGTGCCATTTCTTACTTTTCATAAATCTGGCTTTCTGGCAGGAAATATCCTCATTCTTAATATAGTTTCCACACTTTTTCTTTTTCAGAAACAAATTGTCAAACTTCTTGGTGAAGTGAACGAAGCTGAACAAATGTACAAATGCCAGTTAGAAGCCGAGAAAGAAGAAAATGAAAGGAAACTTGCAATAACACCATTGCGAAAAGGTACGCAAGAAATATCATAACAATCGAATGTAGCTCGAATGTTTGTACAAAATTTATTGTCGTTTGAAGCGTAAAATGTGCCGAATGTTCAAGTATATATTTATTTGCACATGAATTTTGTCGCTTCTCTCCGTAAGCTGACAGAAATTTAGAGCTAAAAACATTTTTCTAAGTCTTCTAATTAGGTTGGTTATGTAATATTCATGCGTATAACTGAATAGTACTTTCTGTTCCATTGTTTTTTATGGATTTATTAGTAATGATGTTGTTCATGTTCATCAAAATGGCATATTTGTCGGTATCTTTTAACAAATGGGTTTATTTCTTGTGCACATATAATATGATTACTGACGGCAAAATCGAGTAATGCTCTGAAAAAAGGAAATAATGTTATGTAATTTTTTTTGCGGAAAATTCTCTTGCATTGCACTCCATATCGTTGCATCTTACGCACTATGAAAGAAAACTTTATATGCATATGCTTTTTTGTTTTGGTTGATGAGAATGCAGAGAGTATCAATCTATGCTTGTTATTTTAACATGTAATATAAGAAGCAGCTGGAAGGTCGCATATGACAAATTGAAATGGAACGGAAATTATAAATTAGTGGGAGGAAAAAAAAAGAAAAAGCAAAATTTGACTAAATTACATCGCTAAAGTAATGTCTTTGTTTAGTTAACGATGAAGTAGATAATTAAGGGAATAAATATAAATTTATAAACGCAATTGCATCATTGTATTGACAATAGGTTTCATTTGAAAAGGTCAAAAAAGTAACACAATCTTTATAAGGCATGATTGGATAGGCTGGAAAAGATGCTTATGATGCGATTTTAAATGATCACTTTAGAAAGCCATCATCGAAAATTATAGTAATTATTATTTCCTATTTAATTAAGTACAATTATTGTATTATGAACTTATCGCTATAAGAATCTTTATAAAACAATTTAAATAAAATGAAACCAAAAGAATTGTACATGCAAAAGGTGATTATTCAAGTGAGCATTTCAATTGAAGGCACAAACCTGAAAATATACAAATACTGTTCCTTGGTTTGTACTGATTGGGCTCGTTTTTGACGTATATAAGCAACCATATCTGCTACGATCAATTCATTACCAGCTACCAATTGCATCAAGCAAAGTTCAATTGCAACCAATGTACCACTACGACCTACACCAGCACTACAGTGCACTACAGTACACGTCGGTGAAATGCGTGACTTTTTCAGCAAATAAAATGGTGTCTTGTAATCATTTACTGGTATCTAAAATAATGCAGCTTATAGTGAAACTATAATACTATGTTTAAAATGGGTCAATTATGGTACCTGATTATCAGCCCATGATATCCATTGATAATGCATTACGGTAAGGTTTGTATTCTCACGGCAAAGCAATAACTGTGTCATGATAATATCATCATTTTTTGATTTGCTGCGTCCCCGCAACTCAATCCTTATGCCAGCATGAGTGACTGCTCGAGTTTGCAATCTAAATGATAAAACAAATCACAAATTTTTTATTTTGAACTACATTTTTTCACTTCAATGTTCCGGAAAAATTTGAATTAACAATACGTTTTGAAAAGCTGCGGAGAACATTCCAGATTGTATTAGTCATTTATTTTACCTATTTACCTTGTTCATATTAATATTATGCAGAAAAAAAAATGGGTGAATTAATTCAAAGAACAATTCGATCCGATTTATTGGGGTTTAATGCTTGATAAAAATATTGGGTACGTCTCTTGAAAAGCTGCAGAGAACATTCCGGAATACATGGAAATGGAAATTAATTGGGTCATTTTGTATGAAATTACTTTGTTAGCGAAACTCGGGCGAATAAATCGTTCAATTCTAATTTTAATTTCTAAAATTTCAGAATAAAATTATTTCAGAAACTAACGTTGGTAAATATTCAACACATTTTACTCTATGTTCTTCGATATATTTGCAAAGCATAAATATAAGTCCTGACTGTTCTTGCCAAATCATTTCCCAAAAGTCGTCTATTGTATTTGGTAGCGGACCCTATTAATATTTAGAATATTGTGATGATTTAGTTCTGATTACATTTTAACTTATCAAGAACAAAAAGTCTAAAGCATGATGTGAATAATGTGTAAAAATGATGAAATATTCATCTCTTATCAAAATTTCTGAAATTGAAAAAAAATTAGGCATTTTTTGGCGATTACTCAATTTAAATTTTCAAAAAAGTAAAAAGTTGGTCGATACTTGAGTAAGGATAAAATCATTATGAAGAATTTTATGGCGAACATAATTAGCATGTATATAATCTCCACTTCGACGACGTAAAATAACTCTGGAAACATCTAGACAGTATATATCTGAAAAACGAAACATCTCAAATTTGTATTGAATAATTCTTTCAATATTTTTATGATAAAAGCATGCAGCTTATATGTACACTGTAATTATATACTGTATCTAGATTTTGGAACAAATAAAAAATTATCAACAAATATTCGAATTTCTTTTTGCTTTAATACAAAAATATTTCATGCTATATCCAAAAAAGAGGTCAAAAGTGAATGTCATTAAAGTTATGAGCCGAAAAAAAGAAGACGAAAAATCACCGCTATAACGATTTTTGTGATAATTTACGGGAAGCATGCCGAGAAAAGCATTCGTTCTCGACGGTTTTATTTCTTGAATTTGTTTGTGTTGTGCAATAAGCGTTTCGATAGAAGTTCGATTGCACTGAAAACTAATTGTTGTTACTAATTATTCTTTCATCCAATTTTATTTTTCTACAATCATCTAAAGAATGACGTCTTTTTTTCATCGATCCAGTTTTGTTCTTTATTCCATTTCAAACATATTGATCTTTTAAACAATTGAATTAATCTATTTTGTAAAATTATTTGAAATATAATAAAGTAGCTCTATTATGTTTGTAGGAAATAGTTCTAATTTTTTGATATCTATTTCAAAAAGAAAAATCACTAACATTTTCATCGTCTAATTTAATTTATAAGAATTTGAAATGAACAAATTTTCTCACATAGTTGACAAATTCTTTCATACGTTTTTGCATACGTGTTTCATAAAACCGTATTTGACCTTTCGCATTACATATTCGAGATGAGAACTGCGAATCCTCTTGAGTTAAATGCACAGCAGTCAGTCCTTGTTCACCTTTTATTACCTGCACAAAAGTTAATTAGCATACCTGCACAAAAGTTAATCTAAAAATCCATGGGTTACTTCCTAGAATGATATAAAGTTGTAAAATCCTATATTATCGTATTTAAAGTTATAAAAAATGATCAAATATTTGACAAATTAAGTTCTACGTTAAGATATGAAAAACTTCACGGTCTTAATTTCAAAAAATCATTTTTGAATTTTATGGCTTATATAATCACTTTGTGGCGTAATTTATGCATGATTTTATGGCTCAAAATTTAAAATACTTGACGTAATGTGCTTGTTTGCGTTGGATTTGTATCATATGATGCTGAGGTATCGCTGTTTTCCTTATTTTTATTAATCATTTGATCTAAAAATAAACGAAATTATCAAAAAAAAGAATGCTATAATATTAGTCATATTAATGAGATCCGATACACGAAATACTATAATACATTTCTTTATTATTAATAAACTAATAAAGAATTTGGCACTATTAATTAGATCCAATAAACGAAATATTGTTTAATTCGATTCGATACAGTGGTACCGCTTTTTAGGAATATATTACTGGCTGAATAGCTTAACAACAAATCAGTTCATAATAGTTCTATTTAATTTACTTATATCTTAATTTTTGGATTACTTAAGTTGTCAATTAATGAACAATGATAAAGACAACTTATCATTCCTATCATCCGTGCAAAGTTTTTAAAACATATCCATTCTAAAATTGGTTTGATGTTTATGAAGGAAAAAAAAATCAGAAATATACTTCGAATTAAAACATTTTTTGATTGAGTTCGGTATTTTCGGGGTTTTATCACTTCTAAAATAATTTTTCGATTTAATTTAAAATCTAAGTTATTCTCTTATTGCCACATCAAATCTTTTAATAATCAAAACTTAAACTTCCTTTTTGGTATATTATGTTTACCTGTATATATTCTTCACATAATTATTTTGTATTTTGTATTTAATTTATTTGGCAAAAAATTCAGCAAACATATCTTATATGATGAAAAAATTACAATACGGTGCTAATCGATAATAATATGAAGTTTCAACTTACTAATTTTCTTTCTTGAACCACTGCTACTGTAAAAATTAATAACTTTTAATATGGTATTTTTTCAAACAATTTAATAACTCTAAAAGCGCTAATCATAATTGATTACTTCAAACGCCAACAACGTACGATTGAATTTTTCATCAATTATTTAAATTATTTAAAAATGGAATTCATTTCATCAGTTGTTAGTTTGATAACAGAAATGAGATAATAATATTAATAATATATAAATAGTTCTTTTCTAAATATTAAAAAGTTATCAAATTTCGCTACCTTGTCGACGGACTATCAATAGTCTCCGTTTTATCATATCCCTAAGCAAAACGAGAAATTATATTTTGTAAATTAATAAATTGTGAATTTCGAATGTAAATTTAATTAAGATGAAAAATAAATTAGAACACTAATTTTTACACAAATATTAAAATAATTGTTTTATTTCAATCTACTAAGTATTTTTTAGAATTAAACAATTTGATCGAAAGACGTAAGGAAAATTTCCAAATTATTCGTTTCAAAAAATTCGACAATAAATAATAATAATAATAATGATAATAATAATAACAGAAAGAGTTGTTGCTTCAGAAACCGATCTTTCAACAGTTGATGCTGACAATCGTCGTTCCGGCGAAGAATTTGTTATTCGATGCTGTATTTTCATCAAATGTCGATCCCTTCAAATTTATTTATAAATGAGAAGTTTTTAATATTTTTCCCAATTATTTGAAGTAATAAATATTTTGATATAAAATAAACGACAAAAAAGTTTCATTAGACAATGAATGAGTTTTTGGAAGTAAGTGTCAAAAGATTTGCTAATTGGAGATTTGAAAATAGGAATTTTAGTTTGGAAACAAAATTTTGCGATAAACAGTGTCTGATTTTTTTCTCATTTTGTTAGATTTCATTTGTTAGAGTATAATACCTGTTAGAACGAGGTATTCGCACTAGATACAATGATTTATCATTCTGCTAAAGAATTTTTTATTTATTTTTACGAATTTGATACATTTTATTTTCAATTTCTAATATTCTTCAACAAATCTAGTATTTTAGTATTGATACGATACAAGCATGAAGAAATGAACAAAACTCTGAGACTGGTAAATCAGGTTGAGAATTAAGTAAATCTAGTATTCATGAGAATGAAGTTAATACATACTTTGTCACTTTTTTTTCGATAATTTCTTTCTTTGCTTTCTTTAATATTTCGATGAATATAATGACTTTTTTTCAACGTTTTATGCTGGAATTTATTGAAGTTATGTAAAAAGTTTTTATAAAGGAGTAATAGTTGAACATGATCTTATAAATTCTTAATCTCGATATTCTTGACAAAGAAAAATGCAATTATTTCCAGTACACCGATTTCCAATTTTGGTATTTTTCATTTTAGCTCATTTCTTATCATTTTATTTTATATATTAATTTTCACATTTATATTTTTTTTCACATTTGTTTCTCTACAATTATATTTTTACTCTATAAAACCATTCAATTAATTTAATTGATCAATCAATGTATTTTTATTTGTTATAATTAATTTCACGTAATATTAGTAATAACTTTTACAGAAATTCATAATTGATTTGAAATAATGAATTTCAATTAATCGAATCCCTGTTGCTATGATTAGTATCAATGAAAAGAAGATGAAAAGATTATTCAAAAATTTTTAATTTATTAAAAAATAAAAGAAAAAAATGCTTTTTCATTCATAAAGATTTCGCCATAATCAATATGTTATCAGTATAATGTGTACAATTAATTTTATTTATCTAATTGCAAATTATTCACGTGTTGACGTGAAAGTTTTAGCGTAATTTTTACGTGATTTTTTGACGTAAATTTTATCATAAATCTCACTTTTGTTAATTACAAATTGACCAATGCTTATTTTGTTTCGTGTCGTATGCAGCATGTATTTCTTTGATTATTAACAAAACAAAAACTGGATTAAATTCGAAATTTTCATAAGAAATCCTCGAATAAACAACCTACTGTATTCCTTCGCTTCATCAGTCTCTCTGACAACCGCTTGTCTGATGCTTATGATAAGCGTAAAAATAAATTAGGTGTTCAAATCCGCTTCCTTATCTATGCCTTTGTCTTGCAAATGCAAATTTAATGAAAAATATTGAAATTTATTTTGAATTATATTTTAAAAAGAAATAATAATCATTTTTCTCTGCCGCATCTTTCAAATTTTCTCTCTCTATAATTCCAGGAAAAGTAATGGACATTAATTTATCAAATGGATAAATTTTAATTTTGGTTTGATAATGTGTTTGCAACTATTTAAATATCTTACCATTAGCTTCAAATAGATAAATAATTTGAATACTTTTCACTCTTATCAGTACATGGACAAATTTCGTTACATAAAATGTAGAAATTTAAATTTTTAAAACCCAAAAAAATGTCATTTTTATCACATATCACTTACGTGAGAATGAACAATAAACATTTTTTTGCTTAAATAGCAAGATTTTTTATTACACACATATGCACATACATATACGTATATATATATATGTATCATTATATACATATCATCATCACCATCATTATCATCATCATTATCATCATCACCATGATCATCATCAATAGCAGCAGTAGCAGTAGTAGTAATATCAGGAGTACATTCTCGATCACTTATTTCATCGCCTAAGCTGTATTCTTTTATCATTCTCCCATTCATATATAGATATCGATAGGTGCAAGATATTTAGGAATAGAACCTTTTTGAGATAGTACAATGCTCAATCGCAGTTGAGCAAGTTTATCGATGTGTCAAGAGTGTCGAGTAGTATCCCATATCTTTCTTTTATCGCTATTTTTGATGCCTAAATGTTATGTTTAATTTCAAGCATATAAGCAATTCTTTTTTAGGCCAATCTTCATATTACTTTTTAGCCTGTTAGGCTTATTTTCATACCTTCAGAAATATTTCCCTATATGATCGCTAGATAAAAATGAAAATGATATGCAGAATTTTAGAAATGGAATCTAATTGAAATATTTGCTCAGATTCCATTCTTTTGTATTAAATTATGCCTACTATGCTTACTACTTACATTTTATGAAGTTATCACTGTGGATATGAAAAAAAAAATGATAAAGATATTGCTTAGGATTAATTTACAATTACACAGATATTTTTATCAATTATTTTTATATGTTTTGTTTAGCATATCTTATTGATCATTATTTTTATAAACTTGCCTAACAATGCCTTGTTTTATGTCCTTTTTTTCTGCAACAATCGATGAAATGATTAAAATATTTGGTACGTAAGTTTTTTAAATTTTCAGTGGTAGACTAAATTTTGGAATGAAAAAAAAAATGACAAATGTTCGAATGTATACATAGGATAATGGGAAGACAAGGTGTAATACAGGTTATCAAACAAGAAATCATGGTAAGTAAGGAATTTTTATATTATATTTTTATGATGAAAAAAAAACAGGAGGATATCAGACGATAGAAAGATGCAAAAAGATGAACAAAATTATCGTTTCATGATGTTAAATCAGAAAATTCAATAATTAGTTTACAGCAATTGAATTAGCATATGTATTATTCAACATTTACAATGATTACGTTTTATACTATTTGACCTTATTCTAATTGAACTATAAAGAAAACTTCTGAAGTAAGAAAACTTCTGCTTTTTTTAAAGGAAGAAATTAATGGTTCTCGTTGCTTACAAAGAAATTCCAATAAAATATTTCTTAAAAAAGAAGAAATAGATGCTATTTCGTCTTCTACTGTTACTACAACTTCAATCAATCCTATATCATCATCAACTCAAGTATTGCCATTTAAAGGTGTGATTTGTTAGTTCTATGAAAAGGTTGGATTCGAGATACTTCGAAAAATGGTTTATATTTTTAAATTGTAGTTTATATTTTTGAACTTTATTACATAATATCAACATTCGGCAAATTGTTATAAAGTGCTGATAAGCATGTTACATTATTGCAATAGCATGATGAAGTAATAGCATTTTGCAGTAAGCAAAACTTTGCAGAATATTTTCAATAATTCGACAAACAAATCCCAGAAACATATATCATGATCTCTGCTATTTTTCTTATTTTTGTCTATGTTTTTATAATTCATTTTCAAACGTTGTTCAACATTTTATATGCTTCATCTATTCACCTAAATATCATGTATAAAGATATTATAAGTAACAGTAAGAGATGTAATCTACTAACAATTTATAGTTTTAATATTTAATATCTTTTAATATTATTTATAAGAATTAATTAAGGACGACTAGTATATAAGTATTGTGCAGAAAGTGCTATTGAGATTTGCAAAAGATAAAAGTAGAAATTGTTATATACGATATAAACTGAATCAAATTTGAAATAGATTATTTGAATATTTTGGAAGAGATAATGCCAGGATTATTGTTACAATATCAGATCATCTCACACAAATATCATTTTAAACATTATTATATTTGAAGTTTTTCTTCAATAGTTACTTTAGCACAATCAGACGAAAGTATATTGCGTCGTATTGATCCTGCAGATGACCTACAGTTAATGTGTACCAAAAAATGTATTCCATGTCATCGGTGTGGTTCATCGATGAAATTTTTCATGCGTCGCGTAAAGTACCTAAATACTGTTAAGGTTAATAATGCGTAATATTTTTTACATATGCAGCAAAAATTAAAAAATGATGGCTTATGCCAAATTTTGGCTTAAATTTGATTATAGATGAGGAAGTGATTTTTCAGCTTTGATCTGCTAGTTATGGATCGCAAAAAGTTTATGTTATATTTATATTTTTCTTATCTTTTGTAAGCAAGTTAATATGGAATGCTAGATAAGCATTTTTTAAAGTTAAAAGATTGTATCATCTTATCATCTTAGAGATATAACATGGATGTGCAGCGATAAAACAATTTTCTATTCTCTTTCTCATCTTTTTTTTAAGGAATATCCAGCATATCGTTGTATGAAAAAGAAGTGTCAAACATTTCGATCACCTCGTACGTTAGCACGTGAATGCAATATGCTATTACGTCAAGGCTTTGGTGATGGTAGATTCATGAACGTAACACCAACAACAAATGCGACCAGACAACTCAAAGTAATCCTAATTTCTTTGGATGATATCGTGTCGGATCTGCTCAGCAGAGAATCTCCACATCCTATTATTATTGTTGTAGGAAGCATTCCCTGATCATTTCAACAAGCAAGAAATAGATGGTTTACAAGGATATCCTACAAATTTTAGGGATGATTTTGATGGTATGTTTGTGTTTGGATTTACCTCGATATTATTAACTTTTCGATAATCGCTAGCGTTAATTATTCTAATCAATCTCATAAATAATCACTACACTTATCATCATATCAGTGATTTCACATTTGCGAATGTTTGGAAAAAACTTCTTTGTTGGATTTTAGTTATTCAGTGCAATTTTAAGCAGTGCAACGGTGATCGGAGTAATTTTTAAACTGAAGATACTGACAATATTAGTAACCAAAAATATTCTACTGAATTTATCAATAATTAATTGAATATATATTAATCGATTTTTTTATGTTCTGAAATGAAATAGAATTTCTAGTAATTCATACGTCAAACCTATCACAAACAAACCTATAATAGTGATCGCAAAAAAAATCACTGAAAGTTACAATCGTCCAATGATATAATATTTATGTATTGAGGAAGAGAAGATGTATATAATGCATGACTGATAATAAAATTGGAGAAAATTTTAAATTAAAAACAGACCATATATGTATGTATATATATATGTATATATATTGTTTGTAGCTTTTCCAAATAATCCCACATTATTAGCCAATCCTGCAACGACAAATAATATTATCTGCGAAAAGGAAGCATGGTATGCTCTAAGAAATGCCAAACAATCATTGGATATTTTGGCACATACCGATGGAGGGCTCTCACTACGGTTACATCGCATTATTAGTGAAATTCATGCTATAGCTGCACAATTTAAAGAAATACCCAGAAAAGAAGGTATGCTAATCGATTCTCCCTTTAATTTTAGTCAATTTGTGTATCAAGAATTTGAATAATTTGTAAAATAAAAATAGTTAGTTACTTCATTTTTCGATACTATTTAGATAGATAATCAAACGAAAAAATTAATTGGATAATATATTGGATAAATTGTCGCTTTTTTGCTAAACAAATTAGGCTTACAAAAAAAATTAGTTAGGATAATTAATTAGGATTTTTACCAGCAACGACAATTATTTTAACTTTAAATTGCAATATTTTGCATAGAATTGTCTTTCAATGCAACAATGCAATGCAACAATAACAATCAACCAATGGAAACAGATAGAATGCATGATATGATGAATGATGAAGGTGATGATGGTTGGATGTCAATGAGACGATCAACTGCTAACGATCTGATATCAGTATCACATGCTGGCAATGATCGTGAATCACGATTAATGTTCGATACCGAGACTAGTAGTGTTGACACATGTATTCTAATGAAGTAAATAATTATTTTTCTTCAAAAATTAGATTAAATAACCAATTCTCAAGAAATATCTAGAAATTTTCAGCAACGCTGAAAATAATATTCTGAATAATACTTCCATATTTGGGAAAGAACTTTCATGAAAGTGAATTCTATGCATAAAACTGATTTCGATTTCATTTTGCTTACATAAACATTTTATAATCTCTCAATCAGAAGCAAATTCCATTTCATATTATTTAATTAATCACCCGGACTTGGTGGCTCGGATTACTTAGTTATCATCAATAACAATTAAAGCTGGTCTCTTCATTACCACAAATTTTTCATTCTAGTAATTATTTCGTGTAATTTCACATTTGCAGAATGTCTTCGTCAACATCAACGTTATCACCCAACATAACACCAATACAGCCTTTACGTTGGATCAACATTTCACGTCATTCACCGTCATTTAGCGTGAAAATGGTGGATAGTTCAAGTAGTGGTAAAAAGCGCCATTATTTTTGTCATCTCAAATTACCAAGTTTTTTATACAATTAATTTAAATTATTTTCAAATCTGATTTAAATATAAATAGTTCGTAAATTTTATATTTAGCAATAAAACAAACAATTGATCAAAAGAAACAAACGATAAATGAGCAAGGCGCAATTACCTATGAATCGTTTTCGGTATCTGATAGTTTTTTTTGTTTCCAAAATCTTAACAATAACTCGTCGATTCTAAATATGATTTAGTCATATTACTGCTACAATATGATTTTCCATTGCTGATTAGCAAATTTGTGCTTTATTTATTAGCTATTAATTCATTCCGTTTCCTTCACTTTTGCTACTCTTTTAAAGTAAAAAAATTATTGATTTGATAGTACAGTCATTCCTATTCAGATAGCATTATTTGTTTTATGTTAATGTCAAAAGATTTATCAGATCAGATAGAGATAAATTCTGATAATGATTAGAGAAAACATACTTTGAAAATTAATTCAAATTATTGCAAATTCGAATAATTAAGTATTTCTTTTTATTTTTTTCAAAGCATTCATAATTTTTGCAATATTTAGAACTGCCTAACCGATAATGCTAATAGTATACACAAACCTACAACTGTTCTAAAAAACAATACAGCATTATCATCATTATCATTACCAAATGTAATACTTGATCAACCATGCACAAGTTGCAATTATGGTGCAACAATGAATATTAACGCAAATACGGTATACAGTAATATTGCTTATCATTAAAAATAATGAAGTTACAGTAGTAAGATAAGTGTTCAAATACAATGAGATAACTTTTCCCACCCAGAAGATTTTATGCAAATTTAGAAAAAATGTGTATATGGTATAATTATTGTCAAATCATTACACCATTTGTCTTTTGAATATTCTGCAATTAAAATATTATCATTTATCTTCAAATATTCTCTAATCGAACTATCAAAAAAATGATTCTATGACTGATAAATTAAAGATATGATTTAATTATCACATATTAATGTTCGTCAATTCAGAATATTACATTATTTTATTTCTTTTTTATTCAACTGGTAAATGATTCAGATTACAGGTTACAAAAACAAATCCACAATTAAGTAAAAATATTAGCAATGAGGAAATATCGAAGAATGAACCGGTACCAATTTATGTGCGACCAAGTGAGCTCTGTTTTGATGATATATCTGATAGTGGCGAAATATTGAATGAATTCTTCGTGCCATCAACAACGACATCCAATTTTCAACCATCAAAATCCACTACGACAAATGGTATTAATCTGTCTACTTCGGTATGAATAATCTTTTTTTTATTTTCATTGATAAGAAAAAAATTTCAATTTCATAAGAGGAGAAAAAATATAAATGGAAAATATGTAATTAATTTTTGAGTAAGATTAGAATAAGGACAAATAAATATAATTAACAAATAAACCAAGTATAAAAATGATAAAATGATCCTAATATACGCTAGATTTAATTTCAAATTTTCAATTCTTCATTTTTTTCCAGGGAATTTCAACAAATTCAAATACAATACCAATAGTGACATTTGCACAACTTTGGAATTTCAATGAACAAAACGATCATAAGAAAGCGAACCCTATTTCATCACCAGCAACGTCTGCTACAATATGTAAATCTTTCGTTTATTAAAAGCTGATATTGAATTTTCGAAAATTCCGATCAAGCAGAATAACACATCATTCTATAATTGCTACGAAAGATTAATTAAAATAACAGAACTGTTGGATATATAAAATCAATCACTCGTGGAAATTTGTTCCAGTGATTGATGCACAATTTTATCATCTAATCGATATACTGGAATAAATCTTATAACGAGTAGAACTGATAAGTTTAATTATTAGATCTCATTATATTCCAGGTCCACTATAATGATGATATAAGAACCCAAGCAAGTTTATGAAGCATGATTTTTTCCGGTATTTAGATTTTTTTCTGCGATTTCTCCTGTTAAAAGCGATTTTTATCTTCTTGTATTGGTATTTGTCGTATATCATTCCTGTTTCAAATGTTTAATAGATTTATCAACTAACTAAGTTTCTAATCTTTTTCTTTCCTATGCTTATCAATTATTATTGATTGTTTTGATTTATCTTGTTAGTTTCATTTAATAACTGTGATCATAATAATATTAAGTAGTATGCAAATTAAATATTTTAGCAATCTCATCAGTGAAATTTGCAAATTAATTTCAACTTTTTTATACATATTACCTCATTCCGGTCACTATTCATTTTTTATCCACATTTTATTTATAAAATATTGGTTGCAACAATAGAATTATCATTTTCTCGATGATCATATGAAATTGAAATCTCTTTCTCTCTCTCGTATCAATTATTCAGTCCTTAGGATACACACTTCTTGTAATATCAACATTATTTCGTCGATAATGTCGATAGATCGAACTAATGTTTCCATGCTGATATGTCCGTTCTCGCTCCTCAAGCATTTATTCTCTAAGCTTTTTTTTATTTATGGCATTAAATAGAATTAAGCTGATAAGCCCGAGCTCGCACTGGCAAAAAAAGTAAATGATTATCTTTTGAAAATTAGAAAGAACTGTGTATCTGAATGTCTTCGATTATATCTCGACCTTTTTCATTCATTGTGTTTTAAATGAAGTTTTATGATCTCATTTTCTAATTTAAATATTTAAATGTTTTGTAAAATAAATCATTAACTTTTTAAAAAAACTTGTCACTACATTATTACTGTCAAAAAAAAGAAAGACCTGGACTGAAAGCACGTCACAAAGGATAAATGCAGATGGAAATGAATAATGAAAATAAGAATTTAATTGAAATGAATAAAAAATAAACAAATAAATAAATAAATAAAGTGAATGCAGAGAAGCAAACGGAATAGTTTTAAAAAATGACTTAAATTAAAAAGAAATCATTGAGAAATAATATTTAATATAACTGCAAAAAATCAAAATGACTGTTAAAAATGTTTCAGAAATGAAACCAAAACATTTGCAAACTTAATATCAAATTCATATAAAAATTACAACGAATATGAAAACTAAACCGAATACAAATATAGAAATGAATATGAAAATTGTAATGAATTGAGAATGAAATCAATAAAAACTCGAATAGAAATGATAGCTAAGATTCTGATAATTGGTAATTGTAATGGCAATCTGTCGACTATCTATTGCATATTTAGTAGTATAATATTTCAGAATAGAAAGCAAACAAAGGTGATACTTTTTATGATATCCTGCAGTGCAAGAAGGCAAAAAGTTTAACTGCAAGTCTCGCTAAAGTTTTGAATCAGAAAAATGCCTCTCGAACCTGAATGATGAAATCAAAAGATCATATATTTCAGTTTCCTGTTTATCGTGTCTCTAAAAACAACTTTGTTACAAAGATCCAAACACCAACCTAATCCTAAACGTTGCTTAACTTGATCTTAATTGGATATCATAATAAAATAAGCTTGTATATAATAGTTTCATTTGTTATATTGAATTATCTGAAATACCAAAAATTTAATTTAGTCATCGAACATTTTGAGGAAATTAATATAAAATATTTAATATATAGTTTTAATTAAGTCTATATAATTTTAATTTCATTCCAAAATTTTCCCCAAATTTTAGAATTTTAGAATAATATTTTTTATTTATATGATTTTTTTTTATTATTTCAGATTGATTACATTTTACACAATATATGCGTCATTTTTCATTTTCTTGAAAATATTTTACTTCACAAAATGAAACTATTGAAAATTGAAAGAGATTGAAGTTATAACAATTCATAATTTTAATTAATTTTATCTTTAGATAAGCAAATAATGCTACATTGTTAATGAAGTTGATTATTTGATAACGAAGATCATTGCGTTGATCCATTTACCTGTTTAGCTTATTCACGGGTTATAATATAATCAACCAACCATTACTATTATTATTATTGTTAAAGAATATTTTGTATATATGCAGAGAATATAACATAACATAATAACGTACTTTATGATATAACAATAAATTTAAATGTGCAAAAAATAATAATAAAAAAGGCGACTGATAATAAAGGAAACGACTGCTAATGTAACGTCGCTAAAAAATAGATTTCGCAAAATCAAAAGTTAAGCGTTGAATATCAAGTGAAAGCAATTGACATTTTAATTCATAAGCACAACAGCAGATCACATCGTTTTCCACGGGTTTATTTGATTCGTCGTCGTTATGCCAATTTAATTGAAAGCATTGCGACATTTGAACGAATAATGGTAATGCATCGCAAAAAATTGAATTATCTGAAGTAGCAGCATCGAGTAAAAAGACTCGATGAATATTAATTATTAGAATTCTAATTAAATTTTCTCTTTTTTATCATTTATTTCATACTTAAATTTGACCATAAATTATTCGTCTAAAATTTGTTTTTTAAATTCAATTAGCTGTATAAGCAAAAAGATAAGTATCTAACAAAATAATTTATGATTAAGCAAAAAAAATTGCTATTAAATTAAAAGGAAAGAAATTAAACTACATCACTGACCTCTACTGGAAAAGGTTAATTAAAAAAAATTATGATAATGATATGATAAATAAGAGAATGTAATATGATGTGATGAATTAATATGAAATGATATTATTAAATACGAAAGATACAAAGATTGTAATGTATTTACCGAATGTTTTTGCTCTGTAAGTTTTTCGCTTTTCAATAATTCAATTTGTTTTGAAACGCATTTTGTACGCCTAAGAACTCTCTGCGTTTTATCTGCAAAAGATACAGGTATGATTTAAAGGATGCGATTGAAAAAGATGAATGAGTTATACATCGAAAATGCAATGATTATCATAACGATTGCTGAAGATTATCGATAATTTCTATGCTATCAAATCTTTTGATTTATCATTATCACTTTTTTTATTTATAGTTCAAATCAATACACTTTCTTCTTACTTTTCTTATATATTTGTGAGTAAAGTTAAGCTTACAATCAATGGAAATAGTTGCATAAAAAGGACCAGAATGACACCACAAACTTTCTTCTACATTTAACAGATGAGGAACTAATCCACGTGGCTGCAAACAATTTTATCAGCTTTAAAAAAATTTGATTAGTGATTGAAGTTAATCAGATAATTTAAGGTCTTTTTATTCACTCAACTGCCAGATGCATTTTCTGACCCATATCATTATAATAACTAGATAAACATATAATGCGTATTATAGGTTAATTTTTCATATATTATTCGCCGTGATTTATTAGATCTAGAAATCATATAATAAGTGTATCTTGAATTTTAAAAATGAAAAAGCATTACAGTAAAACGCGTGCTTTCCGATATGAGCAAATTTATTGCATTCAATATTAGTTTTGGGTTCTGATTACATGCAGGCGAATCAGGCTCATAAGAGCGGCAAAAGCAAACAGCCTTGGCAGTCGAGAACATTACACAATATTCTTTTTCCGTACCGGTCATAAAAACTATTCAGTTATCGAAAAAATCAAAATTTAAATAGCAACTTGAAGTTATTTCATTTTTCCAAATATTTCAAAATTTCATTTTTAGATTTTTAGCAAAAGAAATTAATATATTTGTTCAATTTATTTGAAAGTTAACACTAATCACAAGTATAATTTAGTATCATTATTCAATTTCAATCAATCATATTTTTTCTGCATTAATGATATTAACGATACATTACAATTCGAATTTTGATGATGATGGATTAACTTACAAGTTATACATTGAATATGCAATATGATCGAAATGCTTTTTACTGTAAACTGCCATCGATCGAGTCATAGCATCTGCCTTGATTTTGAATTCTATCTCTAAATTGGACTAATTGTTTACTTCTTAATCATTATTCTACAACTGTGTGGGTTATAAAATAGTAATTTCGATTCTTCTGCTAAGGTCAAATGTAGTAATAATATGATCAGAATGTGATTGTGACTGAAATATTTGTTGATATCAATGAAATAGTTCAATTTTTCTGATAAATTACTATATTTGATAATTGACTTGGCATCATATTAATTGTCACTTGTATGAAGCAATACGACGTGTGACGCACATATATCAATTCACTTTCATTCAATAACATTTTTTTCACTTCTACAGTATCAAATTTAAAACATTTTGTCAACGATTCCATTGGCTATAATTAAATAATTTATTTGTTGTCTGTTATTAAAGTTTAATTAAGAGTTAATTAATTAAATAATATTAAAATTATTTCATTCTATCTATAAATTTTTTCTGCTAATGTCGCAATAACGTACTCTAGAATGTGACTGCGACCGAAATATCTGTTAACTAATTAAGTAATTGCAAAAAGTCAATATTAGACGAATTAAATGACAACGAACAAATTTCTTGGCTCGATTTGCAATTCGTTTCATCAATTTTCGATCACAGTGATTGTTATTCTTATTAAGAGTACAACTGCAGACAAATAATTTCATCGGCATATAGTCTGTTTGAAAATTTTCACTAAAGCAATTATGTGCTCTTTGCATGAAATTTCGACTAATCTGCAAAAATTCACGAACGAAATCTCGACACTGATTTCACTGATTATTTTATTGATGATAGTAGCATGCATGGCCAATTAACCTAATGTTGCTTGTTCCGTTCACGAACCAGTTAAGAATTCATTTGTATCAAGTATAAACCATTATAACTTATTCCTTTGTATTGTAAATTTACGGTATCATTTAGCCTTAGTAGTTTATATCACTAATATAATCAAAATATGACTTTTACATATATATATATTAAAGATTATCAAATAAGTTTTAATTCTTACTTCCACCTCCACATAAGCACAAGTATCATTTTCCAAGAAACTATATGAAAAATCAATCGGATGAAATCCATTTCCTAAAATGAATTTTAATTCATTTTCATATCACTGCAACTAACTTATATGGAGAGTGAAAAATTGATATGCGACCTGGATACGAATGATAAATAGATCCATCTTGGCATTAGTTCGACCCATATCTTGTAGAGTAATTCGATCAACATAGTGCAACAAACATACGTCACTATTATTCATTGATCTGACGTAATACTGATTGAATAAGTATTGATATCTTTCATTATAAAAACATTGTGGACGAGTGTTATTTCAACAGCTATTTTGAGCTGTACATTACGCTGAAAACTGAATCAGAAGGTAATTTCTAAAAGATTAAAATGGAAAATATGAAATCTGATGTTACTCGAATGTTAAATAGTTTCTACTAATTTTCCAATTTTCGCTACTTTTTCGTATCGATAACTTTAGTCAAAATTAATTTTATCTTTCCCCATATTTTCTTATCTTTTCTGGCAATTTAATTTGCAGTGATCAAAAAATTTTATAACTGTAAGTTTTCCAACTACAAAGTCATAAGAAATGTAAACATATTTACATATGTCGGTAATGGCAAGGAAACTTGCATTATAGTTGCAAAAATGTTGATTGTTACAACAGCATACGATATCGTACTGCTCGATCGCATCAAATTTTGAAGAGGACAGAAAGTACGATAATCTATAAAAATAATAAATGAGGGAACAAGGAATTTTTATGCTAAATTTATATTTTGCTAGTGAAATATTAGATTGGAACCTCAATGCATTGTAATAGCATTATTTTTAACAAATAATTTAGAATTTCTTAAATAAAATTATCGGATTGGCTTTTTAATCACTGAAATTATTAAAAGTTGAGCAATTTCACAGATCTGATATAAATATTGATGTTTCACGATCGCTATTCTTTGTACCGTATTATCTATTCAACAACATTAAACTTAACCATACAACATTTGTTGTCGTATAGATTTGCCGGAGAAATTTTCGTATTTCTTTTCTCATCATCCATAAATTCTAATATAATTGGGTTGAATTTTTTTAATTATTTTAATTTTAAATACAGGTTTAGCAGGTCTAAAATTAAAAATTGATATTCACCTTTTAATGAAACACAAACTGTTCTGATTATTGGCCGAAAACGGATATCCAGAGCGGCACTTTCTTTACATAAATTTTCATCAGCAGTAAAATCAATGATATTACTTTTCTCTACTAGACGCATATAGCAAACCTGGAAATAAAATTATAACGAATATGTAGTATGATTGATTCCTCTTAAAAAGCCCTACCATTCTCTTTATTTTTTCAAAAGGGAATTATTTATTTTTATTTATTAAAAACTCCAACAATAATGTGTCAAGAAATATTATAATTTGGTCTATTGATAATGCATTTAAGAAATACTTAATTCTTGCTATAAGATTAATCAGGTTACCTCGTTTTCACTTGATTCTTTCATCATTTCAATCATGCTATATATAGGTACCACAAAAATGATTGTTTTACTTTCCTCTTTTACACTATAGTAAACTTTTTAGAAATTAATGTATGCTGCATTTTGATAAATTCATTTTTCTCTTAATCTATTTATATAGTACTGTAATGCTTGCAATCTTATCATATCCATATCATACTATGATCTTTAAATACTCTGAACCAAGCTTATTGCTTTTATAATGAATAAATTGAGAAATGATTCAAATGATTTCACTTTCTTTTAATTTAATTGTTATTTTTCGTTTTCAATTTTCTGTGGTTCATTTGGAGAAAAGGAGACATGCAACACAATTCTTAAAAGCAACCATATAGTAATATAATATTTTACTCGCTGCACTATTCGGCAATCTTTTATATCATTTCGTTTCATTAAAAAAAATCGATAAACTAAATTACCTATCTTTTGTATTACCAATTTTTCCATTGCACAAAATATTTGGTCTTTTAACAAAGTATCTTTTCTCAGCAAATTAGCTGCTAATCCTATAAATGAAAAAGTATTAATAGTTAATCTTATAAAAATGACTTTGCATTGATATCAAATTTATTGCTTTAGTATTAGTAAAATATTTAAAATGATTTGATCTTTTTGAGAAAGTACGAGAAGATTAATCTTAAATATCATTCCAGAACAAGCAAAATGATCGTTGAAATCCTAAAGGATGTGAATCCTTAAGGATATCTGAACAATAATATAACATTACTAATACATATGTTATCAAATATGTTTGAGTATTGGATGGAACATTATCAATTATTTCAAAAATCGGGAATTAGGAAATGAATCTTGAGAATATAAATTTTTCGTTTTTATTGTTAAAAAAATTTTTGGTTAATATGCAAATTGAAGATGGGAATGATTGAACGCACTTTGGCATGTTTTCAAATCAATACTGTAGCAGCAACAAAAAATATTTGAAATCAGTGCGATACAATCCAAATAAGCATGAATCTTCACGCTAAAAAATTTCATTCTCTAATCCACTGAATGTATAGAATTATGATGAATCAATAAAGAAGAAGAGTGGACATCAGAATAGATATTTTCCTACTCTTAATCAACTTGTACAAGAAATTATTAACAATTTTTAATGAAAAGCTTGGAAAGATTAAAATTTGCTTCCATTAACTGAAAATATAAAAAATTGAAATTGTAAAGTTCTGTTTATAAAATATTGGAATTAATTTGTTACTTTTAAATACGATTATTTATGATACTAGAGACATCTTATTCAAATAATCTTAAATGCGGTAATGGTGAATAGGTTAAGAAAATATTCTTAACTATTTTATAAATTAAGACTAAAGCTAACATCAAAGAAAGAATTATGATTCATTGTGCAGTGATGTCCTAAAGGATATTTAGCAGCAGTTGCATTATAATGTCCCATCCTTAGAAAAGTTTCAGGTTTCGATGGATATGCTTGACCCGCAACCGATTAATGAACTTTTGCTGTCCGTGAGTGAAACAGACGTCATTGTTGCCAGTTGCTGGTACCTGGAAGATTATGGAAATAATAAAAATAATAAGCATTCAACCAAAACCCAGATATATTTATTATTTTTTCGTTTGATTCATTCAGTTAAAGCTATTAAAAGTAAAAAAAAAACTTTACTCCAAACATCTTACTATTGCGTATACAATTTGTTACGCATTACGTAAGAAACACATCGTATATTCTCAGCAAGAAAAAAAATTTATCGAAAAATGTGAAGTTCTCGTTTTACCATGTTGAATTGTTTGATTGTTTAATTACTTATTATATGCATTAAGTCCATCACTCTATATGTTTACTTTGATTGGCCAATAATATAATTATTAGCCGCAAAGACTGTTGGGATATTAATGAGCCTTCTTCCATATCATTCAGATTGTATTTTTACAAGCCAAAAGTATTAAAATCGATCGTTAACAATCATTACTAATTAAATCTCTTTGCTTGATGATTCAACAAATTCCATTTTCAAACGATATAAAGTAGGCAGACAAAATGCAAATTTACCATACGGTAATTTTCTGTTATACAAGAGTTTGGCAGACGAAGACTTGGTACACGTGGCGTCATGATATAATTTTTTTTATTTTCGTACGTTTCAATAATCGCATAGTGACGAATGAGAAATTGTGATTTCAAGTAAATACGCCAGTCCATTTCTTCAACATATGGACATTTGCTGCAGCAAGTTATAAACAAATCGATATAATCCTTATCCTTCTGCAAATTTCCATACTTCATTTTTATATCATTTTCAAAAGCGATGTTTTTGAAAGATCGATCAAATATAAAATAAGATATATTATCACAGTTTGAAATACAAAAATTGATATTTAAATTTATCGAAAAAAACCATCTATCAACAAATCGATTAATTTTTATTTGAAGGATATTCTTCAAAAAATTTATGTCGCAAATATTCGAAAATATCAATAGTGCGCAAATAAAAAGACTTACCCGGATAGATACTTCCTGAAATGCGTCAATTTTATCATATTTTGATACTGCATGTTTGCATAAACCCAATCCAGCTTTATCGAGAAGCTCAGCAATTCTTTTATTTTGTTTTGGATCATTATAAAATAAAAAGCCATCAAATCCTGTCGTAAATTCTATACCATAAATGCACATAATAGGATAATGCCTAAATGTTAACTTCGAATGTGATACTAAGATGATTAAAGCAATATCAATTATCAGGAAAGAGTATATATATCCTACTTGTAAAACGGTCGTGCGGATGGACTTCGACATTCCGTTTTATTTACTATTTTCTTTTGGCTCTGAAAAAATATTTGAATATGATATTCTAAAAAGATTTCTCACTTTGCAAAAGAAAAAAGAAAAACGAACAAAAAAATAAAAATATTCCGAAAAAAATTAAACGAGTTAAATTTCATAGTTTTGTTAATTATCACTACCATTTAGTAAATAAATTAATTCAGTTGTTCAAAAATTTCAACAACAATCAAATTGATTCTTTGAACGAAGACAGTAGCAGTTATTGAAGCAAATTGCAAAGATCTTTTAGAATATAATTTTATTCAAATAGTTTATATTTATGAAATGAAAACTTCAAATTCTAATTGAACTTTGCATCTCAGAAAAAAGCAATTTCATATTATGCCATGGTATCAAAATGATATGATGGTACATTTTTTGTTTATTATCTAAGTTCAAAAGACTAAAATTTTCATCGAAAAAAAATTTTTAAAACTGTTCAGATTCACTTTTTTTAATTATTTTAAATTCCAAATCTTTTGATATAGAAATCCTTTCTTCAGACTTTATGAAAACGAAAATATTTTCAATCTGATAGCAAAAAATTAATTGTATTATAAAAATTTTGCTGAGTAAACATTGATCACTGAGAAAACTAACAGATGATTTCAAAAGAAGAAAGAAATAAATCCCGAGATAGAAATGAATCCAAGTAAACCGTTCAATTGCTAGCATTGACGAAACAATGATAATCTCAATGTAACGTGGCTAATTATCTTTTATATATACTTGAAATTTTTAAAACAGATGATTTCATCGAGGAAACAGATGATTTCATCATATTATCGCAATTTCATCATATTTCATCATATTTTAAAACAGATGATTTCATCATATTATCGCAAGAAAAATTTGCGAAGGTTTAGATTGTTTGGAAAGGTTTGCTGGCACTGCCTGAAGTAAAACTATCGATAAGACACTATTTGACTCTCGATGAAAGAAAACTGGATGATAGTAACTATTATTTCATTGAAATAGATTTCAAAGCATAAAAATAAAAAAGCTAATTAAAATAACATCTAGAGAAAATGAAGATCGCTTTTCGTTCGTACGACTTAATGTTCTTCAAATCTAAGTCTATCATTGATAAAATTGCTGATATTGAAGGAGACGTTTTGATGCATACTTTCCTCTTCCAAATATTTGAATGAGGCTTAATGACAATACTTATTTTGCCTATTCAGCAAATTTTAGGTGCACATCTTTTGCTGATTAACAAAATAATCATAACAAAGTTTCTTATATCTTTTATAATTATTTAGAAACTTTAAAATTTAGTTACTCAGGCTATTAAATTTAGTGGCTTACTTTTTTATTCAAATTTATTCATATTTATGTATTTATAATTCATCTACTTAACCGCTAACGAGAAAATTAACATTTTTTTCTAGTTTAATTCGATCCGAAATGATGTATAGCATAGATAATTAATCACACTTATTAGGAATTCTTTCGCTCAAGGGAAATAATTGCAATTCATAATCCGGATCACGGCGGATTTTCTGGGAGTTACCAATATCTTTCGATAATGGTTACAGTACGCCGATTTTTCCAATGTAAAGCGCATACAGCTTTGGACATCTACGGCGCAGCACCGACTTTTATTTCTCAACTTCATGCGGCTGAATATTGCTCGCTTTCAAAATTAAAAATGACGAATTTTTTAAGGGAAATAAAAAGGGAAATTATACCTTTCGCCCATTAAAATAAAAGAAAAAAATGATCTTGAAACAGATTTAAAAAAAATTCGAACGAATTTCATTTAGTTTACATAATATTCAACATTTTTCATGCTATTTTCATCAACTTCGCTTTTATTTCCTCTTAAAAAAAAACCACTCAATTATTCGCATTTTTTTCTAAAATTTCAATTCTTTTTTATAGCACTACTTGAGTTTTTCCTGATCAGTATGCTTTGTGATACTTTCAATTTTCTGCTGCTTTTTTTCTATAATAACAAACTAAACTTCCCGTACTATGATGAATTGATAAACAAATATCAATATAAGTAACGGGCTATTAAATAAAAATACATAATGAACGATAATCCATATGTTGTGATCACTTAATAAAGTATAAAAAGTTCGAATTACTACTTTCGAACTAGTGAAGCAAGTAAGAAAGTTATTTTAAAAACACAAGTATTTATTTCTTTTGAGTGTTCGTTTTTAGTTAATTATTCATTATTATTTTCTACTAATTTTTTCATTTATTTATTTCATTCGTTTCACTGTACAATTATCGGAATAAACGAAATGCTTTATATTTCGTATAATGCATTACCTAACAATGCATAAATGAATATTAACTAATGATCTAATGTAATGAATCATTTACCTAATTTTCATCATTGTTTCTTATTACAAAGTTTATTTTCAATAACAAAATATCGTAAACTAATTAACATATAAATGTTTTCGTTATTATAACAAAGTCTATGTGTAATATTTGAAAATATTTTTCCATCAGATAGCTATGCTTATCATCGACGAAAATGTTTTTAATACTTTCACGATAAGAACGCTTTTTAAACATCTTCACTATAAAAAGGTTTTTTATAAATTCCTAAATATCTTTTCCCTACCTCGATTCTTCGTGATTAGTTTCTCCAACGATATTTTTATTTTGATTTTAACTTCAATTATATTAATAATACGTCTTCACTGTATTGCGTAGTAGTAGACAACACTAAAAGTTATATTATTTGTTTCATTCGACATATGCTATCTACCATTGCCATTCTATCAGAAGAAAAAGAGAAAATTGTTACGATAATAGTCTTCTCTTTTCATGCCTTTTTTCACATCTATTCTTCGTTTGTGTCTCTTTCAAACATTGATCTTTTAATCGCTTTTCCTGTAACAAAAACAAAATTTTAGCATAAGCTTCTGTTGAAGATCTAACAAAATATTTACTTCCCAAGTGTCAGTAAGATCAGTAAGAATTAGAAATTCAAACTGAAAAGCGCTAATGACATAACGTTGGTAAGAAGCACTGAATGCAGGAGAATTTATCCTGGTACATTTTTAAAAAAGATCCAAAGTTTCCTCAGATATTTAATAATCAAACTCATAAAATATCCGTGCTTACGTCTGAGAATTAATGTCGTAAGAACAATTCGACTAATAACAATAAATCATTAGATTAAAGTATAGTGCATAAAGGAATCTATCTGAAGATAAATAATGTTTTCTATACTGCAGAAATATCGAATTGCCTATAACGAATAAAATAATGATCACAAGTAACACTGGAGAGTAATAAATGATAGATAATAATTGTGAATTATAAGAATTGTTTTTGTAATCATTGAATGTTATTAAATCTAACAATGGAGAGCAGAAAGCATAGAGATATATGGTTATATTAATATATTTAATAGATGTATAGATGTTTCTAAGAGTCATTTTAATACAAAATGCAGAACTTGCATTCTGAAGCTTTACAGACTGGTTTTGAATTTAATATTTAGTGTAAAACGACGTTTAATGACCTCATCAAAGATTGCACTTCCTGTTTTGTTCAATTTCTTGTTCAGTGCAAGTTCAGGTACACTAATGAAAACCAACAGCTTAAAATATTAATGTTAGCTAAGCTATCACTTTATCGTCATTGTTATCGATAGTCAGACGATAACTTGGATAAAATATAGACGTCAACGAATATTACCATTTATTTATATAAATTATTCTATCATGCATTATTATTTATCGTGAATTTTGTTTCAATTTGCTGGAATAAAATTGTGTTGAGTTGTATTAGCAGATTTTAACAAGTTTATTCGAAAAAAGGAAGCCAAGGTTCAATACAGTAGGGTTTATATGTGATTGAAAGTGGGAGTGGTTAGATTAAATATTCAAATTTTTAGCGATGTACCAGAAATTGTAAAAACTCATTTACAGTATAGGCATTATAGCAAGATTAAATAAGAAGACTAGCATGTGAATAGGATCCTTTCAGACAAAGAACACAGAATGTGAAATTAGCTAAATCAAGATAACACAGAAAAAACGCGAAGAAATAAAGCCGAGGAATGTAAATTAGTAAAATGATTCATTTGTTAACAAGATGTGGAATTAAAAAATTTTTGTTTTAAATTTTCGCGACTTTCGTGACATTATTATCATTTCATCTATTAACAATATTTTTCATTCTTCCCCATTCTCGCTTATTCTTCATACCGTAATTGTCGGATTATCTCCATTATATAATCATAACTGACCAGGTATCCTGAAATACTTATATAAAAAAGAAAGGAAATTATCAAATATATTAAGTGGTGAGGAAATCATTCATAGTTGGCATAGCAAACTACAAGCTAAAAAACAAAGCAGTCGATTCTACTGATGCAAAGCCACATGTTTCCATTATAAAAATAATTCGATTATTCCGACAAGACTTGATAATACGCGGGTCGGCATGAATGATGAAGAAGGATTACCGGATTGATGGATATGCAACAGAAGCACAAGGAATGTTTGTCATTAATTTACACTAATTTTTATTTTTTTCTCAATATTACCTCTTAAATATCTTTGACTTCTAAGAAATTTCAAATTTTGTCTGAAACAAATCCTCTGAAACAATAAATCGAGTGGCGAAAGAGGAATTGGAGAATGATCGTGTAATTAGGATATTTATCCTCGCTAAGCATTACTAGCTGAATTTTGTTACGTATAACCTGGATTTTGAAACTATTATGTCACTTTTTTATTCGAAATATATTTGTTTTCTCTTTATACAACTTAAACCAATTTAAAAATATTTGAAATAAATTCACTGAAAAAAAAATATGATAAACTGATATTACTCATACAACTCGTTATTGGAGATTTGGTTCTGAATAAAATCAACTTATCCTTTTTTTCAACTCAATTATAAATACAAATTAACAAGCTAAATGAGATTTATTAAACTGAAGAATGATTGCAGCGAAAAAAAGAAGAGAAATGCAAATATAATTATTTGTAAAAACTAGTTCCAGTTTCCCCAGTGATCTCAATCATATCGTAAATGAAACAAAAAAATTTCTGAGTGGTTGGTGCATGAAATTAGGTATATTTGGCTGTTCATTACAAATCATTCACAGATCAACGAAATTACTGTAGTTTATTCGGATCTATTTGAAAAATAAAGAAAAAAATAAGATGTGGAAAAAAAGTCTAAGTGAGTCTAAGGAAAAAAAAAGTCTGATTAGAATATTTATATCATAGTAAATAACGGAAATTCATCATTCAGTCAGAACTATTAGGACATTGGTAGATGAATCTTTGTCATGTAGATTCAATCTCTTATTCGAATTACCTTCACATGAATTTTGCAGAGAAAAAAACTAGGCTCAGAAACTCCTAAAATATCTCGTGTCGTTTCCGATCTCGCTAAATACTTATCAGGAACGATGCATGGATACATGGTTGACACAACTTTTGCCCCGTTCATGAAATCATGCATTCGCTGTCCATTTAATATAGTTAGTATCGAGCATATAGCATGTCGAAAACGCATCACCGCTATATATAGATTATATCAGAACAATACTGCATTCTGTAGAAATCCAAATAAAAAAATAATCAAATGGGTAATATGAAAATGATAGCGACTTATGACGAAAAAGAGAAACAACGAATAGCAATCAAATGATCAAATGATATTTCCTTGGAAAAAAATATTATCAGCTCTATCGCTAATGGAATAAAACAAAGAGAATGGCAAAAGGAAAGAAAAATGATGCAATATTAACATACATTAACAGTACCATTTATCTGATATTATAGTAAGTTTAAAACTTTAAAATCAGGTTATGCATAACTTGATTCACAAGACTAAATTGCAAAAGGAAAATACTATAAAAATTAAAAATTGCTATAAAATTATTGATGGATTCAAATTCCATTTCTGAAGAATTGGCATTTCTTGTAAGTGACAAACTTTAGAAATACATCATGAAATTAGCTTAATCACATGATTCATCTTTTTGTTGTCAAAGCACACTTCAGATAAACTTATTAAAACCTATTTTATTACGTAATGCTTCCGATCTTGATTATTCAGTTTTTGATTTGCCCTTCCAACATTTCCGAACAATAAAGAATCTAATTTTTCACTTCAGTAAAATTTGCTTTATATAATCAATGAAAATTCCATAGAATCTATGCTTCAGATACTATAAGTATTTCACGTTATGTTTTATTATATTCAATACAATTCCACAATGAAGTTTTAAAATGTTTCTTTGTCCCATGAATTCCCAGAAAAATTCATATCAGATATTTAACTCCCAATAGAAATGGATGATTTCGACCGAAATTCATTCCATTGATTTCAAGTTGATAAACAAAATCTTTTCTTCCATTCCCGACAATAGTATTAATAAATTAGACATGTTTTCTATGTTCTAATCGACAAGAGGTTTGTAAAATTATAATTCATTGCACACAGACAATTTCAGATTGTTAGTACCAATGCATTTTTCCGATACTTTCGTATTGGTTTTCTATGCCATTTTCGTAGTTCATGTGAGTTCCTAATTTGTTTCTAACAAAAAAAAAAAGTATTTAAAAATCTTAACAGCTTGGAGGAATTTTTGAGATTTTTTGCAAATTTTATTTTAAGACTTACAGTCCTTAGTCCATCACAGATGAAAGGAGTACCAGGACCGCCAGGACGAGATGGATAAGTTGGAGAACCAGGACCAAATAACCGCAAGGACTTAAGGGAGTATTAGGAGAAAAAGGCCCGGTTGAGGAGCCTGGAATCCAAGGACTGCCAGGCGAAACTGGAATTATGGGACCCAAAGGTGGAATGGGCGATAAAGGGATGGGAAGCATAAGAGGACAAGATATGATGATGGGAAGATAAAAGTAACAATTAATGAAATATATCAGAGATAACGAAACATTCCCTCCCAGTCATTCCGTTTCGATTGGTCTAAAATAATTGGTGCGCTAACGGAATTTGTTTATTAATTTTTTTGAATTCTGTGAAACAGGCATTTTGGTACAAATTTAAATTCTTCGGGATTCACATATTCTATACTTGCGATAGAATCTATATTAATTTTAGATATAAAAACTGTTGAAGTAAAAAAAGGCAATGATAAATTAACACAAACAAGAGAAACCAGTTTGAAGAAAAAATTTTAAGTTTAATATTAATTGCTCTTTTCCTATATGGCATTTTAAAAAATGTAGATTTTTCACAACAATTAGTTTCTGCTTGCTTACATTCTTTGATTTTGCAATTTTTTTGCTCGCTTATTCACATTTTTCGGTTTTGTTTTGCTTAATCACACAAGAAGCAAAAAATTTAATTACTAATATTTTATAAGAATTTAATTGAAAATACTTGACATATACTGAGCAAAACTTCTACATTAAATCTCTTCATAGTCTTATTTTCAATCCAATGTTCCAACAAATTTAAGAGTATGTTTTCAATCCATTCAGATCTTTCTTATCACATATAGATAAGTATAGACAACCACATATACTTTACAATACTTATCTGAGGAATATTTCTCTTCAAAAATTAAAGATATTGAGAAATGAAAGTGATGTAACATTTTTTTATTTTTGATTAATTCCATCTTAAAATAAACAATCACTATTTGTGTTGAAGTAAATTACTTAATGAGAGCACATATTTTACCAACCACTTCATCTGTTTACTTTATTCACGATGGTTCAGAATTATCAGTTCATTATCAATATATTAGTTGTTTAAAATCATTATCACTATATTAGTAATTAATCGCCGTCAACAATATTTCCTTTTTATTTATTCAATATTGATTCATTCAGTTACCCATCAACTCATGTTAATCCAATAACTTATTTCTGATAATAATCATTTTCTCTAACAAAATCAATATTTATAATATTGAACAAGAGATGGAAAAAAGATAGACTTAATCATATGATTATTTGAAATTACTTCCGGCAATTTTCGGCGTAGTCCCTCATGTACTGACAAATTTATTTACTTTTTTTGCGTTGCAACAGGATACACAGAGTTGAAAATTCTTTATTTCCACTTAAATTTATCGCCAAAGATAAAGTCCAAAGATTCCAGTCTCAAACTTGGGTAATTAAACTCATAATATAAGAAATCATTCTCACACGGCAACAACAAACCCGACGATCTAAATTTCAATAAAACGAATTAATATCGGTAACAGCATGAAAAAAAAACCCAACATCGTCCTTAACGCTATCCTCCAACTAAATTCACCATGCAACTGTATCGACAATGATTTGGATGGCCAACACCCTCTTCTTTTTTGGTAGAAGATCCTGGTACAGTTGATTGTAAAGAATAGAGCCTTTGTTAGCTTGTGGGAAATGAAGCTCATAGACAAAGGATGATACTTTTAGCTTACATCTTACGTTATACAATACATACACACGTACAATATATGCACATTCATGTGAAATTCAGCACAAAGGAATCATTGAATTCTCTACTTTTTTGGTTCTCCTCGCTATTTCAGTGACACTCATACTTTATTTTATCAAGGAACCTTTATGTAATTTATTCACGACACCTCTTTTACATGATTTAATTCATTAACTTTCATCTCTCATTAATTTAATTATTTATTATTAGTATTGCTGTTGTTGTTAATATTGTTATTGCATTGTTACAATTATTTTATAACCACTATATGTCATTATTATCTATTTTTTCTTTTCTATTGCTTACGTAATTCACAACATTTTCTTTTTCTTAAAAATATAATTTATTGATCCGAAAGCTGATTTTAGTTCAAGCTCAACAAATCTTTGAATGAGAAGGAGGAAAAAATTTAAATATTGACAGGAAAAAATTAAAATTTCCCATGCTTGATAAAGTTAAATCAGTCTCTGTCGGGAGTTAAATCTGTCTCACCAATAACTTCAGCAAGTCTTTATCAGTATTCTGATTGAAAAATTCAAATCATTGCTTTCTGATTATTCATTTATGTTATAATATACACATACGTAGCAATGCTTCATTTCTTAATTTCCCACTTTTAAACCCGATTATATAGAAAGAAGATGATTGTATCCGCACTTCAATCATGACTGCTACTCTTAGTTTTTGTCTACCTTGCCCTTCCTGCTTTTTGCGTATTTTCTTTATATTATAATTGCATCTCTGCGTCTGCATAAATAAGAAACCTGTGCCTTCAAGAAAGATTTGTTAGCGTTATAGTGACTTCCATGATCGATCCGCAATCGTCATGCTTCTCTTCTGGCTTTAATCTTTATCTTCTTTTTACGCTTTATACATTTATTGTGTTGCTCTACAATATTGGTTCTATCAAATCATTTCACTGATAACTCTCGCAACAGCCTGAATGATAAGTAGTGCATCTATTTAAATTACTATTGGAAATATGAGATCATTTTTGATACTGATTCATGTATTATATATATAAATCTGAAAGAGTTATTTTCATTCATTCAAGATGAATTCATGCAGTAATTGGTATATTTAAGATTTTTGGAAGAAATATTTTTTCCTCCCCCATCTTAAGTTAGAAAAGTTATCCGGGGAATTTTTTCTCAATTCATCAATTGTTTTAAATTTAAAATTTTGTTAGGTGAACTTGGAACAAAAGCAGATCGAAAAGAAGGAATGAAACATTTCTTTGTATTTTATTTCCCCTAAATATTGTCTTTCGATCATTTTGTTTTCTAAGAAATTTTAAAATTAATTTGAAGCAAATCTTCCTAAAGAATAGATCGAAGAGCGGAAGAATAGAAAAATGATGGCGTAATGTTATGAGGACATCTATCTTCGCTATACAACACTATTTGAACTTTACTATGCAAAATCTAAATTTTTAATCTCTCAAGTCATTTTTTATTTAAAATATCTTCATTTTTTTTTCGTATAACCTTTCAATATTCAAGAACATTAAATTCGATTAAATCAATTATCGGCATTACTTTCAAGACCACCTGTATCATAAATATGAAACGCGTGAAATGAGACTTGTCAAGCTGAAAAATGCAGTTATGTAAATAGCTGAATGAGATACTTGCATTTCTAGATTCGACTGAAACAAAAAAAAAGATTTCGGTGTCTATCGACTAAAAGTTATTCACAAATCGACGAAATTACTGCAAATTCGGATTTGAAGAACAAAGGAAAAAATATGATGTGGAGAAGAAATATAATGATCAGAATATTTATGTAGTAGTGATTGTTATAACAGAAACTTATTATTGAATCTAACAATATCTTTAATTTAATTCATATAAAAAACATGATAAAAAGTGAAGCAAAGAAAAAGAAAGCGCTTAGTGAAAAATTTCAAGTTTGTTTTAAAAAAAAGAATAACAAAATGAATTCATACAACGAAGACTCTTTTAGTTTATTTAGTTCTTGTCAACATGTCTCGCTATCCTCATCGATATTTCTAATAATATTGTAGTTGGTTAATCTTAATTATATTCATATGATTCTAGCAAAAGAAAGAACATTCTTCTATTCTTGAGATCACAATTATTAGCTTTAAATTTAGAATGTACACTTTTTCAGTATTTTCTGTTCACTTTCTTAAATTCCTTAGCTTTTGATCTAATATTTAAGTAATATTTCGGCTCGGGAGCTCCTAAATCACCTACGTATCGTTCCTGATCAAACAGATTCAAGCCACATGGTCGACGCCATTCTTGCTTTCGTTCATGAAACCATTTGGTCGCTGCCCATTTAATTCCGGTTAATACCGGGCATGCAGCATGTCGAGAACGCATATCTACTTCACCGTTACGCATCAAATTATACCAGAACAATGCTGCATTCTACAGAAATCCATGTTACACATTACATGTATAATATCACTTTTTCTAGATTGAAGAAAGTTTTGAGGAATTTTGCATAAAACTAAAAAATTTTTTAAAAGACATGTATATATTTTGATTGGTTCTATCCATTTGTCGTATAAATTTTCTCTTATTCAACCTACCACATAATAGAAATAAATTATAAAAGTGATGAAGTTGAATTCGAAATTAATTGTTCCATTTACAGAAAATGTCAGCAGATACTTTATGGAATGGCAACATCTACTTGCATAATGTATAGCATTTAATACTTAAGAGCTCACTTTGATGCACGGTATTGATATTTTCAAATTAGACGTGAATATTGTCCGACCTCCAATTTCTGGTTCAGTCATCTATGATGAAATGAAAACAATTATTTGTGTAAGATTTTCAGTGAAAAGAAATAATTATCCAGAAATTATTGAGAAATAAATGAAATGGAAATAAATGAGTACGTAGATCAATAATGTAGCTATTCGATTCCCTGTTCCTAATTTTTCGAAGGACTGATTTCCCAACTGAAAAAAAAATGTTATTTTAATCTCGCATATAACAATAGTTAAGGAACATTTATTTCTCTAAAGTCATATCGTTGTTACCGACCTCATTTCTAAAATTCCTCATGCAAAATGTATTCTGAAAGTTTGTTTAAAAAAATGCGAAAGTTTAAAAAGTCGATGCGATAAACACAGTAATGATAGATAATCAAGAATAAAAAGCATTGGAGATAATACTTATCAATGAGCAATCTAAATGAGGTTCGTATTGTCCACCAATTCCATAATTATGGATCTGAAAGGTTTTGAATATTCAAATTGGCTAAAATTTGTGGATTATATAACTGTGATTTTCACGAACTGAAAAAATTTTTACAGTTACTATCACCTAATCTTTAAGAGCAGCAGAATAGCAATAAAATGGAAGAATTACCGCAAGATTTTCTGCGGTTTCTATTTCGAGATTTGTTGCCAATTCAAGACGTCTGTCGATGCGTTCAACTATTTCATGTTCCATTGATCTCAAATTGGCACTAAAAATGAATTCATTATTCGATGATTTCTTTTTTGTCTATCAAATAGATAAAATATTTTTATTTGAAATAAATCATCAATTTCACCCATCTGTCATTAATTAACCAATAATAATAAAAAAAAACAATCAGAAACATTTCATGCCCTCTAGCGGTTCATTTGTCTTGAAATTATAATAAGTAAAACGTCTGAATACTTACCTCTTGGCAACACGAAAATAGACCGGCTCACATTTTCCAGTCAAATTATTTAAAGATACAGGTCGTTTTAACTGAAATTATTGTGATATCGATTCTGCCAAGCATAAAGTAAGTACAGTAATCCAATCTTCCTATTATATTTCCTTTCTTGTTATCTTAGAGTAAGTGTGCAGTATCATAATAGAAAACAAGAAGAACTATACATGCCTTAGGCACTGCAAGCATTTGAACAACTCTTGCCTCTTCATCCGAAATAATGTCATAAAACAGTACAGCCAACGGATTTTGGCGAACTATTTCTACTTTGAATGGCGCTAGACGCAAATATGAACGATCCATTTTATAGTAACAATAGAATTGCGATTGTGCCTTTTTGTTCTACAAGAAATTCGTTATGTTTGAAATTAATAAATCTTGAAATCTCAGTAGACAGTTTCTTTAACAAAATAAATTAAATCCGAAAAAAAAGAATAAAACTGTTAGAATCTAGCGACTTTACATGCATTTTTTTATTGGAAATTATTGGAAAGTTTCGTCAATACTATCACGGAATTTTGAATATTGTATTCAATCTTGGTTATTTCTTTCGTGAAAAAATTGAACACATAGCAATGAAGCTTACGATGGGTATTTCTTGTCGACATAATGCTTCATATGTTAATCTTACACCTTCGTCCAAGTCATTTTCATTTCGTTTATTATTTATTGGAGGAATGTCCCGTCGCATATCAACATGTCGGACTCCGCTATCTTCAAGCAAATCTTCATACCATTTTACGTTGTCCTTGGCGCGTGGATGATTTGGATCTGTAATAAGAGCAAAGAAAACATTTCTTGCTACGCAAGAGCTTAAAAATAATTAGCATGAAACTAACTGGCTTTAAATATGAAACTGATTTGATACAACATCTGCATATATCAAAAAAAGAAAAAAAAACCGCAGATATAACATCTTCATATATCAAAGATAAGAATTATATAATTATTTCTGTAAAAAAATAACTTAGTAATAAATGACTTTTAAATAACTTACTTGTGCGATGCAATTCATCAGCAAGAAATAAAGCTCGTTTCACATTACCCTGCTTATACAATGAAAAAGCCAAATGTTCGAGAATATCTTCGAGATTCGCCGTTGGAACGTTTTCGTCCTCGAGACGTTCTCGCGCTTCCTGCATCCACATAATACTGTGATAATAATCATGCTCATGAAATGCTGCACGACCAATTTTAAAACAATCTCCAGCTGCAATAATCAAAATTCTGAAATCGATAGATTTTTCTCATTTCAATATTCTCTCCATTTTAGGCAAATAAAAGAAAGTAAAGGAAATACCGAAAAACTGAATTATTTTATAATATAAATAATCGAAATAATCGAGATATTTGTGTTATATATAAATATTTCGGTATAAAAACTGATTTCACTTTGCAAATCAAAGTAGTTGGATTATATAGAATATTTCTCAAATGATTCATCAATTAAAAGATATAATTGAATGTTATGATGTGTACTGTAATTCTCATTTTTGTTTGATATTAATAGTAAAATACCACATGTAAATGTTGCCATATGTAAATGTTTCCGGTCTGATAATCAGGTTCATATGCAATGTCTAAGATATTTGCAAAGCAATTCCCACTATAAAAAAGATCAAAATTATCTATTTAGATATAATTCTCATCGGCAACATGACGAACAGTAAATTTTCAGATTAGCTTTGATTCAATTCTATTATCTACCCTGCATTCATGTCTACTATCAACAACTTTTTTAATAAACCAAGATACAACTTCCCAGCGATATTCAAACAGTTATTTTATAATCTATACCATCAATATCTCCTCCATCAAAAAATATTCTTTTCCAATAATTATTGTCTGTGACAATTACCAAAGATTTTCAAGATAGAAGAGAAGACATCTTCCTTGTTAGTGTTTCTTTAATTTATCATTTAGAAGAGTAAAACTAACCAGTTAAAGCAACTGTTCGCATCTGAGAATTCAGGATTTTTCCTTCAGCAATATCTTTGGTATCCATTTTATATGTATCTTGCAGACGTAACAAACCAATTGCTGCGCCAAATAGATCTTCCTATATAATTCTCGATGATAATATACTACTAATCATTTTGTGATATAATCAAGTCTATATTTATTAAGTACATATCGAACAGTACTTAAGATAGTATGAAACGATTTTAGATCATTTCCGTAAAAGATTAGCAATAGTTCATTAAAGCTTGAAGCAGCATCTAAGTAGAATCTTAACGTATCATTTCCCCAAATTTTTCGTTTATATTGTTCATTAACATGACCTGAATGCATGACCTGAATGCATGATCTGAATGCATTTCCGCTCTTCATTTCACAATATTCACGTTTAAATAAAAGTACGCTTTATCAACTTTGATAAACTATAATAAAATTCAAAATATATTTTCGTCAGTGATCATTTATATTACAAAGACCAGTTTTCCTGCAAAAAACGATTGTAAAGCAAAGATAAAAGGAACTTCTGTAGGATAGTTGATACGCTTAATAGTCCGCTCGCGAGTTACATTACGGATGATATCAGCGGCAGAATTGGATCGCATAATCTTTATTATTTCGTTCCAATCTTTTGTCATCTTTTTAATCAATAGAAAAGCATTGACTGGATGTCTTATCGTCTCCTCATCAGTTCGTACAGCTTTATCATCATGTTCTTGTATTACTTGAGTGAATCTAAAACTGTATCAGTACTTTTTTGAGTATTGAAATTTCTGAGTATTGAAATCCCACAGAAATCATAAAAATAAAGCCTTTAATGGTTTTAAAAATACACTATTTCTTAAGCATTTATCATTGAAGTTTCTTTAACAATCACTTCGAATAGCAGTCACTTGGAATAATAGTTACTAGTTTCATTCCCAACGTTTTATTATTCATATGTTTTGTTGATAGTTAGCATTTATGCCAAAATATTGAAACAGAAAGATATAATCATGACATTACATTACATAATGTCATGATTATATTATGAGGAGTCAAAAAATTGAAATTAGATTAAAATAAGACAAAAATAGCTAACTTCTTTAGGTAATTAAGTCGTTCTAATTCTTTTTCTGCATAACTATTAATCATTATCAGGATATCACTCTCAGCTCCAATTAATGCTTTCAGCGACGCAAAGGATGAATAAATATCAGCAAAAATCGCAGCATTCAATAAGAATATACTAAAAACTATCCACAGTATCATTTTCCTGCAGTGTATTCGTATTAGCATTATTTCTGTTTTTCCGCAAATAAAATAAATACCAAACAGTATGATTTAAAAGATATGGCTATAATTTACGATAGAATGGAGTTAAGAGTTTGACAAAACAGGTAAGAGAGATGGCGGACAGGAAAGATAGTTAAGAAACTATTGGATAGCGAAGAGTAGATACAACTATAAATACCACGGTAAAATGAATGAAATTCTTGCTAACAATGTGTAAGGAGTTTCTGATTAGCTCAAGTTTCTGTTATCACGATGTTCATCGTTATTAATTAATCTTTGTTTTATGTATAATTCTCATTTGTTGTGTTGAGTATGTTCATATCAGCTTATATTTTGTGACATTTCGAATATAAAAATTAATTGCATATAAATAACTTTTAGAATATATATATATATATAATGATAAAATTAAATTAGTCAAAAATCAAACTGATCCATTGTTTCGCTTGAATCACTGAAAAGCGAAATTTCAAAATTTGTAATACGACAATGAATCATCAAGGCCTTGCTTCCACAAACAGTAGCTTCCGAAAAAAGCAAGCACTATGTTCTATGGACAAATTTGATTCGGGTATAGCAATAGGTAAGTAGGAATCATATCTTTTATACAAGTAATACTTGCTTAAAACTATTTACTCGTTGACAGTTAATTCTTCACTATGAAAAGCTTCTTCTAATCGAATCATCAAGACCTTGTCTTCAAAATTTAAAATCAGAAAAATTGCAACAACATTCGTCATCCTGTTGGATTGTATATCATTAAAAACATTAACATTTGTCTCTTTACCGGACTGATCGATAAACGAAGATTAAAAGAAAGGTATGCATAACTCTTGAGAAACTCAATTACATCCGAGTAGAAGAATGGCGTAAAATAACCTATTTATCCCGAAAAAGAGAAACAGGTGAATGAAATGAACTTGATACAACATTTCCTGTCTTGCAGACTTTGAGATCTGATCTTATCCAGATCATATCTTCACTCCAATACTCCACTAGGCAGCAAATAAAATCGACATGCATGAAATCTGAGATCCATAGTTGGCGAGATTGACATCGAAAATGAAATTTTAGTTGACGATTTCCGAAGAAATTAATTTTTTGCATGCTGCAAAGAGCATTATATAAAAGCCATGTTGGTTAGAAACATGATAATCTGTTTCAAAAAAATCATTTTAATAAAAAAAGAATAGAAAGATAGACTTGGAAGTTGGAACAGAAACAAATGAAATGATTCAAAAATGAACAGAAGGATGAACTCTCTCAATGGCACATTATCATTATTTATCCTATAATATCAAATCAAAAATAAGTTATAAAATTAGATTCAAAAATAAGTTATAAAATTAGATCCTTAGAATCAGTCAGTTAATTTATAAAAATCAATTTCTCGAGAAATTTATTAATTACATTTCGATCATTCATTAATACGTACGTAGAAAAACTTCGGTAGAAAAATAATCAAAACAATCAATATGATAGTACAAGACGGTTAAACATAGTGATATCTAAATCAAGTAGCAATGCATATTTGGCCATTATTTTATTTTCAAACTCAAAATTATCTATTTTTTACCTTTCCTTCCTTCACTTTCACTTGTTGTATTTGTCGATCTGTTTACAAATACTTTAACAACATTCAGATGCACAGCTTAGCATAATGTGTGCTTACCCATTCTCAACACATCTAAACTTTTAAGTAATATCTCACAAATTTATAGAAAATTGAGAGAAACATAAATTCGAAAAACTTTGTTATTGACTGGTTTTAAACTATTGAGCATCCAAACTAATAATATTATATTAGCTAGTATGAGTGAGTAATTACTATATATGAGTAAGTAATTACTATTCAGTTAGAAAATCATGCAATATTTTCATGTGCCTTTTTGGTTTTGATCAAATACAAGTTCAAATTGAAAACTAGCAAAAACTAAATCTAAGCCTAAAATATTAAGTTAATTAAATTTAGGACAGAAGATCCGTTCAAAATTAAGTGGCCAAAAAATTTGAAATGAATCCGATCCATAACATTGAAATCGAAAAAAAATTAAAAATGATGAGTTATTATTAGTCAAAAAATATAATGGATATTTCGTAGTAAATATTGAAAAATAAAAGGTATAATGACAATATTCAACAAATGTAAATGTAAATAATAAAAAAACTAATTCGAAGTAATTTATTTATTCATAGTTGAATTAAATTGAAATTAAAATAGTAAATAAGATAAATAAAACAAATGTCGCAAAGACAGAAATAATTTATAAAATTTAAAATATTTACATAGAAATTCTTTATATTATTATCGGTCAAATGGTAGAATATCCTTTGTTCAATAATTCAATGCATAATTCAATAGAATACTGCAAATGATTAACGTCAAACATTACTCTTTGTATATTTACCTTTTAAGATCGTTATCAGGACTTTTAAGAATTGGATATGATCGTTAGCAGGACTTTTAAGAATTGGATATGATCGTTAGCAGGACTTTTAAGAATTGGATATGATCGTTAGCAGGACTTTTAAGAATTGGATATGATCGTTAGTTGGATATGATCGTTAGCAGGACTTTTAAGAATTGGATATGATCGTTAGCAGGACTTTTAAGGACTGGATATGACCGTCAGCAGGACTTTTAAGAATTGGATATGATCGTTAGTTGGATATGATCGTTAGCAGGACTTTTAAGGACTGGATATGACCGTCAGCAGGACTTTTAAGGATTGGATATGACCGTCAGCAGGACTTAAGGACTGGATATGGACCGTCAGCAGGACTTTTAAGGACTGGATATGACCGTCAACAGGACTTTTAAGAATTGGATATGATCGTTAGCAGTTAACCACTGGCATTATCTGTTTTATGATTTCATGTTAGATGATTGATTTACCATAGCTTTATGCATTCATTGTATGCACATACAATTCTTTGTTGCAATTAGTTTCATCTATCAAATGAATACAATGATCACTTTGTTCTTGTAATATTTTTGTAATTCTTCTGTTCATGAATTCAATGATTTGTTATATCAAAGCAAAGCACCATAGTTCAATTGGTAAAATGGATATCAATTGCTCAAGTTATTTGATAAACGATTCAACTAATGCTTGACCTAAAACCGACTCATTATCGATTCTCAGACAAATTTAGAAATGATTATCCATCTGGATAGTTAATTATAAAGAAATCTTTATCAGTGGATTATCATATTGTACTATTGTTAATATTCTGCGAAAAATAAATTCTGATAATTGTTATAGTTTGTAAAGCAAACAAACATAAAAAATATCTTCACGACAGCAAATTATAAAATATAAAAAAGTACTGTGCTTATGATAATAAAAACGAAGTAACAATAAAACTGTACATATATTATAAGTAAATAAGTAAAGTGATAAACTTTATTTCTTATCCAATATTTGTTATTTTTTATTTCCTATTCAATGCTTATTATTGTTATCACTTAATTCATAAATGGCAGAGGAAAAGAAAATAAATTTTAGTTAACAAATTTGCCTAAAAAATTTAAATATATAACCCACATATTAACGAAATTGATATAAAAATAGAATCAATAAAAAGCATAAACTTTCACAGTGCTTTAAGGCCAAGCAAATGTTCCAGTTTGGGGAGGGCTATCCTAAAATATGTCGCCTATTTATGTTGTTTGGTCTCAGATCATAAATATGTTTAAGTTATTTAACTTTTTACTTGTTGGAAAGCAAAGGTTTTACCATTGCCAAGCATGTTACTTTTTCTCTCCAAAACCTTTCAATTTCTCTTCGATAAGATCATGCACTTTCAGCCCCCTAAATTCTAGTAAATTCCCCAATATATATCAAATTCTCAAAAGAATATATTTAGCTTGATGACTATTTCTTGAAAATTGCTAATTTATATAGATCAATCGAAAAAAATGACTTTTACTACCAACTGAATTAGTATGACACCAGGAACATATAAATGGAAAATATAATACAATAAAATGGATCACATCTTTTTTGATATCACTGATCAGAAATTAACAACAACGCATGATTTTAAAATAAACGAAATGTAATACAATTCAGATACTACCCCGAGCCAACAAATAAAGCCGTAAGCAGTTTGGAGAAATCGCAATGGTAATAAATTAACAGTATTTTTGCCTTTGGCATACCAATAGCTTAATTAAACGAAACAAATATTCTATTTCGTATAGCAAGTAATCAATCCCCTGATATTTCTATTTCAATAGACCATTTGCTTTATGTATACGAAAGCATATTTTAAATTGATTATCACATGCGACGTACAATGAAAATTCACAGATTTGCTTTATTTAAATTAAATTAATTAATCAAACGCAAATTACTTTCAAATTCATATAAGCTGAAATGAGAAGAGGATAAGCTCGTTAATTTTCATTAATTTATTTTTTTAAGAAAGCGTCGATTCATCCTTATTCTAATATTTTCCTTTACTTATTTAACTAATATTTAACAGACGATTCTAGCCTAAGCAATTGTGAAATCAATAAAAGGCATAAACAAAATAATGCATCCATACAAAAATAGCATTATTCTATCATTAAATATATACATAATATACATGCAATAAAATATAAAAATATGGCAACTATATTTTCATTAAATGTGATAAAAATGTCTGTGTTTCTTTCCTTCGCTAAACAAAGTACAGGAAACTAATTGCAAACTACAGCAACCTTGAAATAGTAAGTTCAATATGCTAGAGAAGAAACACTTTTTTACAAAAAAAAAAGATGATTAATATATATCTTTTACGGAATATCGGTGATCATGATAGGATTCAAGAAATAAGTATGATATTCATAGTGATTCCATCTGTATTTATATGATTTTTTGTTGATAGGAAAATCCATTAAGTTGGACAGATTTGATATTTCAGCTGGTAATAACTCACCGAAACTCAATTGAGAATGAAAATCATAGGTCATTAAAACATACTAATATAACGAAGAATTTTAAGGCAAATAAAATTATATAACACTATTTACTATTACATAATCATGCAAGAAGCGAAATTACAATAAGAGGAAATGAATATGCAAACAGAAATTCAGAATGATATGACAATCAATGCACATATATAATTTATAAAACAACAATATACCCTTACTTAATTGAGTAAAATAATATAAAAGCATATCAAAAATAAGAAAAAATGAAAGATATTAAGTTTATGCACTTGAAAATAAACGAAAAATATAGAAGAAAATAACAACATTAAAAGATCATTATATAAAAGTTATAAGGAAATTAAATTATAAATTCAAGAAGCATAGGAAATTTAAGAGGACTACCCGAAAAAAGTAAAACAATGGAAATTCATCAAAAATATTGGTTTTCATCAAATTCAATTTAAATTTCAGATTTAAAAGGCTTGATCAATTCCCATCTGAAACATATATTAAGCAGTATTTCCAAAGCAAATTTCACCTAATTTACCGATGAGTGATGAATTCAGTTTGCAAATATCGAATGACAGCATATTATTGTCGGTAAATAACAAACCCGATGGCAAACTATGACTGGATGATGTGGGCGTTAATAGTGCATTTACAACTGCTAACATTTTATCTGGATCTCTCAATGTCATTAGTTTCTTCTGCAGTCGAACCAGAAACTCAATACCATATTGTTTTTCGATCTAAAATATTAAGCTTAATCAAAATATTCAATGTGACATTTCTGATTTTTTAATTGACTGAATTTTCTTGTAAGTGCAATTAATTAACGATCGCTTAATATTATGCCGCTAAGTTTGATTTCATTATAAAATTAGTATTCCATTTTTCTAATCCTGCATATTCTTTACATATCCAACCCAGTAAAAGCTCCGACAAATAAAAAAAACTCAGAAATAATTTTTGCAGATGCAAAGCATATGATGCGTTTTTAGATATCAACAGTTCAATTTCAAAGTTATTTTTCATAAAAGTAGTTCATATTCATGATAAAATAAAACAATTTTGCTATCACAGATTATACATCTGCTAGAGAAAAGCATTCCTTTACCAATGAAAGATATTGCTAAAATTATCAATATAAAAAGAAAATCTCTCATAGACAATTATTACTTATCTCTAATAAATTTTTATATTTATAAATAATACCACGCAATCGCTTTCGGTCGGTGGAGTCATCGAAACAGTGCTGTCAGTACTGAACATTGTGATTTTCGAAGTTTCTGGATCTGAACAGTTTGACTCGGCTGATGTTGATGGCTCTGAATTTATAGCCCCTGCTTGTTTTACATCTGATAGGACACTGGTCTTTGTATCATTATTTGACGATGTTTTGGTTTCTGGGGGAACCACTGACTTACAGGTGTTTGCGAGATTTTCAGATGAAGAAGACTAAAGAATAATCATCGCGTATAATAACTTCAGAACTGGCATAAGCCGTTAGAGATAGTTATAGCATTGCAAGTTTACAAAGTTTGAAATATCTACAAAAATTAATTTCCGGTTTAAAGACATACAAAAATCAGAGACTTTCAACTCAAGTTATAATCTCTTCAAATTCTGTTCTACTATTATGGAAAAAATCAATTGTCTCATCCAAAAACATGATTTTTTACAATATTATAAAACTTTTCGAATGGAAGCATCTAAACAAATCAAAACACTTACTCTAGAATTCTTCTGTTTTTTTTCATTACCAACAAGCGCGCGTGGGATTTTTAATTTATTCAAAGGTGGATTGCTTCCAGAACGACTTTTCTCTTTCATTTTTTCCCTTTTCGGAGCCGGTTCCTCTGATGAACTTGCTGTTCCTTTTCGTAATCGATTTCGCTTATCGGAATCTTTCTTAGCTCCACCATATTTTAAAATTAATTCTCGAAATGTTGTCGATGGCTGTTTCATTTCAATGGTTTGTGTAATGAATTGTTCATTGTATTTCTCTATAAAGGAGTATTTTTAGGGATGAAATTTCATTCAGAATTTAAACTGTTTTCAAATATATACATATATATATATATATATATAGCAAAGGAAATAAGTTAAGTTACTCGAAAATTTGAATCAAGTTCTCCGAAAAACTGAGACTGACAAATTTTACCTACCTAATACGAGATTCATATCATATGTTAGCTTATAGATTTTGCTTGCGCCTGTAAAAGTAATATGAATTGGAATCGAAAATCCACCGTAGCCCAATTCGCTCACTTCAAAAGGAGGTTCTTTTACAACTCGTCGTGGAGACGAAAAATCCGGATGCAATTCAAATACGACCTATAAATATTAATAATTTAAAAAGGTGTTAGAGAAACATCACTAATTTTGAATTTCATGGATGTTTTTCCGTAGGAATTTCAAGATATTTGGATTCCTAATTCAAAAATAAAATGATCTGGAACAAAAAAAAATTTTCTTTAAGAAAAAAAAAGATTGTTTAGTACGATATATGTAAAAATTTTTCAGCAGAGGGAAATTTAACCTTTGAAATAAAACTGCGGTCCACAAATGGCATTCCACTAAAAGAATGTACAAATACTGTCCACCGATGAGTCATGCCAGTCGACGTTGGACGATCAAGCATTTCAGATCTGAAGTCATTTCAACGCAAAAATTAGAAAACATGGATAAAATAATGCATAAAAGATCTAAATAATGACCAGCTGTTTCGGTCATTTAAAACTTGTTTTTCAGAAGAATGCTTGGGAATAGCACACGGAAAATGGAATTATACAGCTTCAATCTAAAACGACACTCATCAAAATGAATTTCTATGATACGCTTCATCAATTCATCAATTGTTGCAATAAAATACGAGCTTCTAATTGTGTCCACCTAATTTTTTTCATCGAGAACAGATTAGCAAAATAATATTTTATCATCGAGATTAGATTAGTAAATAATAGCATCATTTGAGATAACATTACAAAGAGAAACAGAATTATTTCAAAAACTTAATAAAAAACGTACTTTTTTCTCCTTTGTCATTAATATAATTATCTCCTAAGTAAGTGGAAAAAACTATCCTTCATATTTGTTCGTCAGAAAAACTCATGTTTTTCAATATATAATAGAACTGGACAATTTTGGAACGATCAAATCTAATGATTAAAATAATATTTTCGGTAGACCTCAAACTTTATTTTTAATGAAACAATTACATTAGAAAAGTAATAAAAATCCGTAGTTTTCATAGGAATGACAAGATATAAATATAAAACTTACTTATGCCCGATCCGTAAACGAACAAAATATTTCGTATCACCGCTCATTTTTCATTGATCTAATCAAATCGATTACCACACAGCTTGCTAATAGTTTTACATGTTAGGAAATTTTGTAAAAAACTTATGAATATTCGAACAAATCAAAAAAGAAGGAAAAAAGGAAAGTCATTTATTTCTAGAACGAAATCTAAGGTGAAAATTCTTCCGTATTCTTTGCTTTCATAAGAATGACAAGATTACCATGAAATTATGAAAAATGTTTGCTATAACTATATGGTGTGGAGAAATATTCTTATACAATATTACTGTAAAAGATAGCTATTCATTGATAATACAAATCTAATTGAACAGAATTCCTCCACATCGATATTATAAAACAATATCAATTCTCAAACAATTTTCGTCTGCTCATCATGAAATTCAATCATCAATCAAGAAGTAACTATCTCCACCGATGTCACTTCGAATATCACACTATTTTAAACAAACACAATTCTTGCCATACCAATTCTTTTTAAGACAATCAACAAATCCCGAATATTTTCGATGACTGGTACAGAAATGTTTAAAAATTAAACCAAATCAAAAGACATTAGCAAAGAAGAAGTGATAAAAACGAGAGTAGTGAGGAACAACAGCTACTGCTGTCAGAGACTGAAAATATGGTGTGGAGAAATATTCTTATACAATTTTGTTTTACAAAAATAATAAAGAATAGAAGGAAAAAAACAAACAAAAGTGCAAGAAAAGAGAATAACAGAAGGAGCACGACAAAGCGATTAATAATTATAAATGACATAAAAAAGCAGACATGCCCCCACCTTATCATCATTACCAACCATCAATTATCAATCTCACATCTGAACAAATCTTCGAACTTATGAAAACTCTGGAAAATGGAGGTAAACATAACGAAACTGTTAGATCTCACTGCTTCTTTTAATGAAGTATAGAAAAAATATGAATAAGATGATAATTGAATCCCACTCTATTATTTACTCGGTGGAGTAAAAAGATTGATAAAATAGTTAATAAGTTCTAAGGGAATTAATCAAAGAATAATTAAAATCAAAAGTATCTAAAATGTTAATCAAAGATACAATCTGCATAAAAGATATAATCTGCATAAAACTATCGTTAATAATTTCTCTTTCACATAAGTAAAAGTTATATGCTACCTTAAAAGTTATATTTGGAGGTATCATGTTTCATTCCAAATGATTGTTTCACTTTCTCTTATTCCTACTGTTTCCATAACTTTTCTTAAAAGAATCAATACAATATATAAGTTTGAAAGATAATTTCTTTCCAGTTATCAGAAATAGTGAAATTATCAATATTTTATTTGGTATTCATTCTTCAAAAAACTTGTAATTAATTTGCATATTTTGAATCTGTTTTATAGTTATAGATCTAAAATCTTATTTTATTAAAAATGTGTTAAGAAGTAATATGAAAGAATAGGAAGAAATTATTTGCAAATATTGCAGCTTTTTTACTTTACGTGACAAAATCATGCACCATTAAATGGAATCAGATTCTTTTACATAAATTTTCAAACTTTCGTGATTGAAAAATCATAGCTATCATGGTATTTCAAATATTTCTCAAAAATATTTCATTTCTTGTAAATTCTTATTGTTACTTCATTAATAGATAAGCTAAGTATTATAGGAATGAAAAAGTGCACTTCCAAAGTTCTTCTTATAATCGAACAATTTTAACATATTCAGATTTTTCCACATAATATATCATGAAAGATTCTTGTGCTTCGTTAGCTGAATTCGGTATGATCTAAAGTATGAGAAATCACTGCAACCAAAACTTTTCATCAATATAAACTCAAGTCATTTAAAAAAATTATGTTAAATGTGAAAAAATTGTGATAAATTTCCAGTTATTATTAATTATTTTTTCTCATAAGCTTCAGATATGTTGGTGCTAATCAAATTATGATCAAAAAATTCCATCATATCATAATCAAATACTGTTAAGTTAAAACAAATAGATAAAAGTGCATGTGACGAAAAATCGTTCTTACTTCACTTTCTGGTGATTCTAATTATCTCGGTTGAAATTTTTTCATTTTTCACCAAGTCATTCGTTATTGTTTATGAAATTTTTATAAATTGCATAAACTATTAAACAAAAATCAAAAATTAAAAAATAGTAAATTGAAATTTCTGAAAATGAAAAAGAATTAATAAAATGTTGGAATAATCACAAATTAGAAATAAATTAAGCTTTTTTGATAATCTGAGAATTTGCATGAGAATAAGCTTTTTCTATCAATGCTTATTTTACTTTTTTTATGAGAATATGCTTGTTCTATCAGTGGTATTACTTTTTCATGTATTATTTCAATTGTTATGTAATATCAAAAAGAAATTACATGAAGCGAAAGGTTGTAAAAAATAAAAATTTCGATGATTTTACGCCAATTATAATCATAAATTTAAAATTTAGTTTTTCTTGAAATTGTGCCTAAGTCATATTTGTATAAAATAATTACAATTATTTATAATGTTTATAATGCATTACCATAAATTTAGTATAATCATCAGAAATTTTTTTTCGAAATTTTGATATCTAAACCAATTTTAGAAACAAGTCTAATTATAGAATTTGAAATGAATTTTCAAACTTGACCGAAGCATAAGACTGAGTTTAGCTACACGTCCAAATATTTTAACGATTTCTATAATTAAATTAAAATTATCGAATCAAATTTTTAGTTCTGCTCCTTGAATATTCAATTTTATATGCATTCATAGTAAATTTTATCGTAATGTTAATATAAAGCGTTATAAAATTTGCAGAACAAGTTATATTATTTGCAAAGTTTATTCTTTTTAATAATCATAAGAAATTTATACTCATCTCAGAATTATGTATCTTGATCTGATAACTAATGAATGGAAGAATAATTAAGTTTTCAATATATTGAAATTTGCCTTCAAGTTGTTAAATATCCAAAGAACCTATTAATTTAATGCTGTAATATGATAAATATTAAAAATTTATATCTTGATTTTCGTTGAGATATGAATTATTTTTGTACTGAGTTTTTCGACCGATTTTATTTTAAGAAATTTTGTGAAAATTTTATAATATTAACTTCTTTGATTCATTTGTAATCTCTATGAATTAAATTGAGGCTAATATTCACATATCAAATTTATGCTACTAAAGCAGTTTATAAATATTGTTAATGAATTTGAATATAATTTTCAGAAAATATTTTAATAAAATGGAATGATAAAAAAAGACTTGAGTGGGAAATTTTAATACAGAATTTTTATATTCTAACAAGAAAATATTTTTTTATAATATCAATTTTCATTACCTACATATCGTATAATAGTAAGTTTTCAATTAATCATATATTCTCTCTCTGATGATACAGTAAGCTCCAGGAATTAAATAATATCCAAACTTTTTTCTCTAATAGCTTAAAAAATGGGAGCTGAATGATGTTCAAAGCAAGAAACTACTTATGAACTTGGGTAATTAATCTGCATTAATGCTCAATCAATTTTTCTGCTTTTAATTTAGAACATTAAATAATTTCTTCTGAACTTGAAAAATCTATGAATAGTGATGGTCAATTACTAGACAGATCAATAAAATGTTCATTACTAATTAACTGAATAGATTAATATATGGTAGTAAAGATTGCACCCAAATTTATCCAGCAAGAAGTTATGGTTATGATCATTTCTTTTGATCATTATAATTTGTTGCCACTAAAAAGTAAAAATTGATTCAGTTTATATTACGGTATTAATAAAATTTTTATTCCTAATAAAACATTATAATTCGTCATAATACATTGTAATTTAACAGATATTCAGAACGATAGTTATTTTTGTAGAAAAAAAGGATTTTGTTGAAGGTTTCCTTGGTACGTTTGGCGGGCAGTCGAACTATGACGAGAATAACGTGAAGCATCGAATGGAGATGTTTAATCTGTCCTTTTTATTTTAATCATGAATATACATACAACTTTGATTGATACAAAAACATTTTTAGTATGAGTGATTTATAATAAATATTATAACAAATATTACAACAGATGTTCATTTAAATAACAAAAAAACTATAAGAGATCTGATTACAAGAATTGTAATTAGTTATCAGATAAAAAATTTTGCGTTTGAATTAATTTGAACATAAAAAAAAAGTTGTGAATTTAATTTGATAAGATGACAAGCAGAGCATAAAAAACGTACAAAAAATAATTTTTTTCTCTTCTTTTTATGTCTAAACTAATTCACATACAACAAACAAACAAATATTAATTTATTAATTTTTTCAAATTTTTTTTTTTTTCTAGGTTTTGTCTTTGCCATCTCTTTTTTATTTTTTTAATTAGAAAAATATATTTTTAATGCAAATATTTGATAACATACAACAAATATTAATTTATTAATTTTCAAAATTTTCTAGGTTTTGTCTTTGCCATCTCTTTTTTTATTTTTTTAATTAGAAAAATATATTTTTAATGCAAATATTTGATAACATACAACAAATATTAATTTATTAATTTTCAAAATTTTCTAGGTTTTGTCTTTGCCATCTCTTTTTTTATTTTTTTAATTAAAAATATTTTTAATGCAAATGTTTGTTTCCTTTCTTTGAAGTAAAATCTAAAATTCAAAATTTTTCAATAATAAAAACTTCTAATTTCCATATACTTCATATACGATGCATGAAATTCATGGATGACGTTATTCACATTTCTTCTCTTCTTTTTCTTCTTTTTGGGTGATTCCGATATCATATCCAGGTAAATTCTTTTGAAATTTAAAATCTAATCAATTATTTGAAATTTTATTAGGCAGTTTGTTAGTTTTCCATCAAGAAAATTATTGATTAGCTTTAAAAATTATCATTCAGAAATTTACTCAAATAATATTCCTAAATCGAGCAGTTTGCTCATATTTTTGTAATAAACATGAATTTTCGATAAAGTAACATTATAGCAACATTAACTATATTTATGTGATTTAATATTTGCAAATATATAATCACAATATTTATTAAATTGATATTTCTTAGACAATTATTGCAATTATTCTAGTCAGTTTTCATTAAAAGAAATGTAAATCGATGTGTCTGTCGAATTAAAAGTATTCGAGAGTCGGATTAATACTAACCGCTAATGTGGAGAAAAGGAACTGAAATTATTTATTGGGAGATATTAAATTAGTGGGTTTGGCAGAGAATCGAATACTGTCGCGCGTAGTGTTGTCCACTCGATTGAAGAGAGATTATTTTTATTATGATATTTACGTCTTAATCACGAATATATATATATAATTTTGGTTAGCACAAAAACATATTTAGATGTTGTTTACTTAGAACGATGTTAGGTAAACTGTAAAAATCCACTTACAGTAACAAATGAATTGTAACAAAAGCAGATTGAAAGATTGGCATGGTAATTTTTTTTTATAAGAAGATAGGTGGAAATTTATCCCCTTTGGTTTAAAAAGAAAGGATGTGAATAAAATTACATAAGACAATAAAAAATAAAGCGTGAGAAAATGAATGTAAAAAATACAAACTTGGCTAACATAGTTTTGATATTGCTAGCATTGTTTACCATTTGAATGATAAAGTTATTTTTCTTATTTATTTGGAGATTTCGCGATATTAAAATTGCGACACTCTGCGAGGAAAAGAAAAAAATGTAATGTTATATATCTTATCATGTTGTTAAAGCGATTACCATGCCTGTCCGTATATCCGATTCCTGCAATAATTGGGGAGATTATTGTGTTGATTAAAGAAAACCTTGTATTTCATTTCGAATGTTTTATTATAGGTTGATTGCTTTTGTCGATTGGTTGGTCTGACTAATTGTGTTCGATCATTACATAACATAACGCGATATTGCGACGATCTTTGCAGTGGGGACAGTCACTTTTTTTTTCTTGAAATTGATTGTCGTATATCTTGATTAAAAACAATTTAGGCAAGCATTATTTTCTTCCAATTATTGCATTCTTTCTCTAGACTTCTTCGTATTAACTTTTATTTTGTAATTATACGTTTGTGGAGTCCTTACAGTTGGAGCCAAAGTTTCATATTTCTTGTTTCTCTTTTAATTCAATAAGAAATGTATTTTCAATGATAATTTCGACAGTGAATTGTCCAGGATTTTCGCCCATTATTTCAAATTGATGAAATATTTTTTCGATATTTTCCACTGTTATTTCCCGTTCTCGGTTATTCTTCTTCTTGATGGAATGTAACTCACTGTAGAGCGATTTTTTAATGAGGTATGATTGCCCAAATTTTTCAATAAGAATCTTTCGTGTCACATCATAATTTGCTGGAGTTATGTCATAACCCCTAATAGTGAATAATACATCTTCCTTAAACATGTGATTAAATAATCCAATTTTTGATATATATTTTGTAAATGGACTGCTGCTTGGAAACTATTTCAGAATTCTGTCCACAATTTTGGATTTCCGTTAAAGGTAAGAAATGGTAGTTGGGTTAAGTTAACTGTTGGACAGTAATTTATTTGAGTTGGCTGCTCCTTTATTTCGCTTTGTTTAAGCCGTTGAAATACTAACTCTCAATCATTCATATATATAGTTAACGTCTTTAACTTCACTTATACTTTTCCTATCCTCGACCACTTTGTCATACTTTTGTTAGTTCTTCGGTGTGCAACTTGTTGAATATATTGGGTCCTATTGGTATTAATGGTTTTGAGTGTTTCAGTATGCAGCCTGAGATGTATTATTTTTTCTTCAATGATTCTTTTTCGAATTCGTCATGGTTCTTCTTTAGTCAGCATATTATCCAACGGCTTCAAATCCATTGCTTTAATTTCGTTGAGAAGAGCTTCCAGTTTTTGTTTTGCCGGTCTTAGAATACAATTGCAGAATTGCAGAATTTCTCAGCTCGTGGCACCATGAAATTTGTGTAGAAAAAAAGAGTTTTATTGGAGGTTTCCTTGGTACATTTGGCGGAAGGGAAAGATGACGAGAATAACATGAAGCATCGAATAGAGATGTTTAATCTGTCTTTTTTATTTTAATCATGAATATATATACAACTTTGATTGACACAAAAACATTTTTAGTAGGAGTGATTTATAATAAATATTATAACAAATATTACAACAGATGTTCATTTAAATAACAGAAAAAACTAAAAGAGATCTGATTACAAGAACTGTAATTAGTTATCAAATGAAAATATCAAAACATTTGAATTAGTTTAGGTATTAAAAAAGATGTGAATTTAATTTGATAAAATGACAAGCAGAGCATAAAAAACGCACAAAAAAATAACCTTAAAGGATGTAAAATTTGTTACATGATTCATTACATTTATTTGCATTTTGCAATGACTCATTACATTTTGTCTTATTTTATTTTATTAATTTGTTTAGTGAAAATTAATATTCGCGACAAAGTTTAACTTTTCTGCACTGAACAATTATGAAAATTCGGAAATACGACAGATATACGAGTAAATAGAATCAAAATTGAAATGATATACGGTTTTTTGAAATTATAACAAAATATTCCATATAATTACATTTTGTGATAAGAGAGAACTAATGCTTCTAATCGTAGAAATTCCAACAATCTAAATAATTCATGCAGTCATCTCAATGTTTGTTAATTAAAATTACAATACTTTCAAAAAAAAAAGGACAAAAAAAAAAAAAGCAAAAATGATCGAGAAAGTCTTGTTTGAACTGTCACTGACATCATAAACAGTCTTAACTTTTTACTACTTTTATAAGATTAATCACTTCCGAGAAAATAATTAGATTTATGAAACAAGTCGACGATGCTTTATTGAAATATTTATGATTTCAAAAGAAATGTGAATCTTTTTTAAATTCAAAAAATTCAAAAATTGGGAATGAAAATTAATGAAGAATCAGAATTAATGAAAGATCGTGAACAAAATACTGCACGTAAAGTATAAAGAAAATGAAAAACAGAGTAAAATGAACTTCGACTGTATTTCCTTGTTGCTATTTTGATCTATTCAAAAATGAGATGAACCAATAAATTCTTCTATTTTTCTTCTTTTTCCTAAAAATCAGTAGAAAATAGATTTAATACTCCCACAGTAGAAAATTTTTGGAAAAATCATTTCTTAAATAAAACATTAACATGAACATAAGCCTTCAAGTTCCAAATAATCAAGCTAAAACAACGTTTTAAATTAGGAAGTAACAGAAAACACGGGAACTTTTTTGGGTCCAAAATAAATGCAAATTATGAAAATCAATCAGAAAATGAATAACCGACTACAAAAATGATATCACAAATGATCTACTTCAAAATCGCTTACAGCTTCGTCATTCATTCTGCATTTTTTCTGCTGTATATTTATCTGTGTACTCGCTGGATGCTTGCTTGCGTTTCTCTCTGTAAACTAATTCCTACTCAAACTTTTTTCACTCGGAAAAATTTTAAAGTGATTGCTTAGAATCCCATAAAGTCCGAACATTATATAGCCTAAGATATTAATTTAGCTTTTATTTTCAGTAATTGATAGTATCTCTTTTGTCTTCTTATAATATTACAAAATGCGTTTTTTTTTTCTACTCACAAAAATGTTAAAACCTAGTAAAAAATTGAATTTCTCAATTGAAGAAATCATATTTTTAATGAGTTCTCCAGGACGAATGTCAGTTCCTCAATCAAAGTACTCACGACTTTCAATTTTGAAATTCTTAAAAAAATTTTCAAAAACTTAATAGAGATAGAATTGCTGGTTGCACCATTCTCTCTTCGGTTATAATAATAGATATAGGTGTGAATGCCTCTGGAAACAAGAATGCGATTAATAAGCCGCTCGACCACATACCAGCTGATATTTCGTTTATCATAGCCAATTCGTGGCATATGTACGCTTAAGATATTCGAGCTTATTGCATAAAATGCAAGCTTTTTAAGACATTTTGCCAAAACATCTTGGTCAATTACATCTATAAAATGTTGCAAAGTAATTTTTTTAAATCTACAATTAATCCTGGAATATTTTTATTAACTAAATCAGCTAAGAACATAATGGCAAAAAAAGAGAATGTATAATAATAGTAAACAGATGCAACTATATCTTCTCAAATGTCAGAGATGAAGAGATAATTTGAAAAAATAAATGGTAAAAACTGAACTTGAGGTTTTTAAAAATATTAAACCAAGCTAAAATTTAAATCTACAGAAACAAACCTCTTCTACGATAGTGCTGTGCTACCAGTAATACTACAGAAATCTTTCTCCTAGAAGGAAAAGTTTTAGACGTGGACTGCTCAGCTTCATCAATATCATTACTGTCTCCTAACTGTTCATCTGAAAAAAGATTGAATATTCCTTGGCGAAATTAATAAAAAATCATTTTTTGGGTGAAAAGTTATGGAAGCTCTCATAGCCACTTAACTATTACAAAGAAAAATTTAAGTCGAGAACTGGATTGCCTATACAAAATCCGAAATCAATATATTATCCACCTTCTAAAGTGATGATCTTACACAGTATCTTCTAATCACATGATATTTTCCAGACATAAGTAATCCCCATAAAATGTTTACCAATAAAAAGTAAATTGAATAATTAACTGTAAAAAACTTTTAAATCAAATTTAATTCTGGAAAACTTATTACTGTTACCGGTAAGAAGATACAAGACTGTTTTTTATTCATTCTCCTTGTTATTGATATATTTACTAAATGAACGTAGAGATGGGAAGGAAAATAAATGTAGTTATCGAGAATACATACATACCTTGTTCAGCAAGAGTTATAGGCAATTCATCAGCAATATCTTCAACAAGATGTGCATCACCAAGATGCAAATCGCCCATCTTACCTGCTAATTCGTACGTGTTTAATATTAACTGATTTTTTCTTCTCAAAGCATCAAAAACGCCTCCACGACCAAATATGCCTGTAAATCAATACAAGAAATTGATTTAAAAAGTTGCGAGTCAGTGAAAAGTAATTGAATTATAAATTCAAATTTGAGTTTTAACAAAAATAATTGAGAAATTTACCACTGTTATCCACAACATGAACGATAAGCGCACGAACTGAATTGTCACGGGGAATTTTTGCGTATCTGTAACGCTACCATAGACGAAATGAGGTCCAAAATTTGTATTACTATCGCCATCACACTCATGTTTCTGAATTTCCGACACTTCTTGAAACGGTAATGAGCCGCTTCTGTAATCTAAATTTCAAAGCAATGGATTTTCTTATTATTTTTCTGATTATAAAATATTAACTAAGCCAATGATGGTACAACTGCATAAAAAATGCAACTGTATGAAAATTAAACTTTTCTAACTCTGCGAAGAAAGTAAATAATACATAGCTTAAACCCTTAAAGCTTAAAGAAAAAGAAAAAGCTTACAGCACAAAAATTTTAAAGAAAAACATGAGTGTGCTAAAAAAGACTTACTATTCTTGAGCCATTTAATAGCTTTTCTTGTTTCTCGTTCTTTTCTTCTCCTTTCAGTTTCTTGTTCCTTCAATTTTTTCTTCAATTCCAACGTTTCTTTTCGTTTTTTTACTCTTTTATCCATTTCTTCCTTTGATATTTGTTTATGCGCTCGTTTTTCAACTGCTACAGCTAATAAATAAGAATATATAAAATATAAAAAGATTGTTTAATTGTTGAATCAATACATTTATTCATGTTCAAAAATTTTTAGAGTTATTCACAAATTTTATTATTGTTATTATTATTATTATCATTTATTATATTATTACACTCACTAGCTAGCAAACTAAATCCAAAACCTCAATTTTATAATCAAATATATCATTTTTAAATTATTATATAAATCTACATATCAGAGCTAAAAAATGAAACATGAAGGAATTGAATTCGCTCAATATTACCAGATAATCTCTTTCATAACATTATCTGTTTAGGATAATAATGTTAAAAATAAAAAAAAAAGAAATGAATTAATATGTAAAGAAAACTGGAAAAAGCAAGAGAATTCCAGGATGGTATTATATCATATTACAAGGCTACCATGATATCAATTACGGCGTTAAAAAATTTAGAAATTTTCAAATACTCACTCTGTCTAGCTGAAATATCTCCTACTTCTACCGCTTTAGATTCAACTAAAATATTCTGTAGAACTGCAAAATCCTGCTTGTAATCATGTCCTTCAAAGATATACATATTGTCTAATATACCAGTTTCTTCTTCACTTGATTTCGATTCGTTGCTCTAGAAGTGACTGCTTAAAGCTTTAAAAGCCTCTGTACAGAACTTTTCGTATTCTGCTCAGTATGTTGAGTATTCATATACTTGTTACATCTCTTCAAAGAAAGAAAGCATACTTTAATTTAGTCTATTTCTAAAATCTTGTTACAAGAGTACACAGAGTACACCTCGCACCTAGTTCTTGTTTGAAAAAAAAAAGAAAAATTTTTAAGGAAGCTTAATAAAGTCAAGTTTTTGAAAATCATTTTTCCTAGAAAATAATTTAGAGAACTAGGATTACTCTTTCCATTTTAGGACAGGCAATTTTAACTACAATACTTAGGAGAGATATCGTGTCCATTCAGTACTAACCACACTTTGTTCTTTTGTACTATGGATCCAGTGATTGTTTTCATCGGTTTTACCAACCAACTTTTCAATTTTTTCCATATTTAATTCTTCGAAATCATTTCGCTCGTTATTGAGTCGATTTAAGCCTTTTATTATTATATCAGAAATTTCCGCAAATGTTAATTCTTTTCCTGAATAAAAGCACATAAATTTAACTTATCAGTTAAAATGTTTTACATTTCCATCATGATTAACTTCATAAAAAATCATTTTTACCTGTAGACTTATCAGCATCATTTTTCTCCTCCAAAATTTCTTGAGTCATTTGAAGTTTCCGAGTTGCACGACACTGAATCATGTCCTCTACTGTATAACGCGCAATCAATCGTATTATTTTCACAGGCCTTAAAAGTGAATATCAACATATGAGATTTTGAATGAAAATAAAGACGTGCTTCTATGGATTAAAAGATTGAAGTACTCCCAATGCTGTCAACAAGCGAAAGATAAGTGTAGCGAAAGGAATGACAGAAAATAATTTTGGCGGATATAGGTTTAACTAAAGTTAATCATTCGCACTCAAATTGAGAACAAACTTCGTTTGTCCAATTCGGTGGCATCTTGCTGCAGCTTGAATATCATTCTGCGGATTAAAATCCGAATCCAAAAAAATCACCGTGTCACCAGCAGTTAAATTCAGTCCAAGGCCTCCAGCTCGAGTTGACAGTAGAAAACAGAATATGTCTGAATTAACTTGGAAGTGATTTATAGCAGCAAATCGCTCCTCAGCTCGTACACTTCCATCCAATCGTTGATAGTTATATCCTATAAAAACAAAAATTACTAAAGGAATTTCATAGAAAATCACTGTTCTTGAAAACTGCGTAATGAAATTTAATAAACAGTCTTTATATACCTGAAACTAATTTATTGCAGAACAGAAACAATTTCCCACTCTAAACGCAAAGGAAATTCGGCATTACCTTTATATACTAAGTAATCCTGGACAATATCAAGCAAACGTGTCATTTGTGAAAAAATAAGTACACGATGGCCCTTTGTAACCAAAAATGTAAGCAGACGATCTAGCAAGAAAAATTTTCCGCTCGCTTCAAACAAATGATCACCTTCCTTGAACGGTTCCGGTTCTACACCTGAAAATTTTGCAGCGCATGAATTTGTTAAATATATTTCAAGAGGTTACTGTAACACCTGCAAGGTAAATTATATAATTATGGAAAGCAATAAAATTTTTTCTAAATAAAAGAAAATTTCCGGATGGATCATAGGGAATTTAACTATTTTGTGCTGATGATTTCAATGAATTATTATTAGTAAAAAAAATTACCATCAAAAAGATAAGGATGTGCAACACATTTTCGTAGCTGCATCAACACGTTAAGTAATGAAACCCTGTTCCCAGTGTGTTGAGTCTTCTTAGCGTCTATATTCTCAAAGTATTCTGAAAACGAAATATTACACCAATCCATGCTTTCATCAGTTAAAAGATGAATTTTTATTTTTCGTTAATGGATAAAGTTGAAAATCAAAATTTTCTGAAATTTAGTATTTTTTTATAGTAAAAAAGCAAACATTGTATATATTTCAAAAGAAAAACAAAAAGGAAAATAAATATCGCTGTATATATCTCAATGTCTAAAGCAAAGCGCTAATAGCTCAAACAATCCTGGCCAATCCATGGTGAAGTTTCAGCTCAGTGTTCAAAAAGAAATAGAAATAATGAAGCTAAATTTTATGACTGAGCTTAAGAAAATCAACAAACTATAATTTTTGCTCAGTATTGCACGATATATGTCCTTTTGTATCTTTGTTATTCCATGGTATATTACAAGTTCTGAACTATCTGGAATATCAATATGCAGCATCTGCTTTGTTCGACGAATGAGATATTTGGAAAGTATATGCTGAAGTTCTCCAGCAGCTAAATAAAAATTCTCGCTTAATTTAAATGAAAATTAAATTTATCTCTCATTTTAATGTGATGTACACCTCTAAATTAGTAAAATATTCTGTTTTTAATTGCGCCGACAGTGAGGAAGTATGGCAGCAATTACAGCAAAGAATGGGACATAGTAAAAGAAATATCAGTGGAAATTTTATGAACAAACTAAGTCCATAATGATGACTTCAATAGTTATACTAAAACCGATTTAAATTCCTTTAATTAATGATTTTTTATTTTAAAAATTTTTCTTTAATAAGTTATTTGGAAAATTTCTAAATTCTGAGCACTTTTTCAAAAAATGTTTTACTCAAAATTTTTACTGTCACGTGTGTTATGATATTTCGCGACAAACTGTTCTTCTTCAGGAAGCGAAAACCTGCTCGAATCAACCAAGGAGAGTAATGAATAAAGTTCATTAATATTATTTTGCATAGGTGTTCCAGTAATCAATACCATTAGTTCCACAGACATCTAGAAAGAAAGAAGTTCCTCGATCAGAAATATTCCAATTCCTTTGAAAATCAAGAACGAAATCTAAACCTTTCGGACAATTTGGTGGAGGACAGATTTGCTTGATTTTAAACGATGTGCTTCATCGACGAATAATGAAGACCATGACTGATGGAAATACTGCTCATCACTTATCAGCATCTATAAAAAAACCATTCTAGTGATTGAAAGAATTCGTATAAAAGAACTTTTCAGCTTTCCTTGGATACGATATTGTATTGCAAGTACACCTCATAAGTTGTAATTAAAACATTCCAATCCTCGGAGTTTTGCAACTTTTCCCGAATCACTTTTCTCGCATCGGCATTTCCAATGTACACTACAATTCGGAGCTTTCTAAGGCCAAATCTACAACTTTTCATTATTTATATTAATTTTATCTACGATTTCCGCAATCTGAGCTATATGCCTTTACCAGACGTAGATAATGAGTGAAGTTCAAATATTTTAAAAAATGCATGTGAAGAGATAAATAAACATTACAATTATACAAATTTTTCTTCAGGAATTTTCGAAAAACAAATCTGCAGCATTAATTTTCATTTGAAATCTCTAAAAATTTCTCAGTTTTTAATAAAACTTAATCGAAAAAAAACTAGTTGGATGTAAAAAATTTTTACTGATAATAAAATCATCTGCTATTTAATTCTCTAAAGTAACAATGCCACATTTATTTAGTACAATAATTCCATTACTTTAATGTTTTTTATTAAATTAATGCCAGAATCCACATAAATTTAGTTTATACTTGATCAAAACTTTCAGATTCTGAAACAGATTATATGAAAATATACAAAATCTTTTCTGGTACAAGACGCGAAATTTTGTATAGTATGCGTTAGATTGGGAAACCAAAAATATGATAGTAATTTGAATATCAAAATTAACCTAAACAGTTCATTCTGCCAATGTTGGAGAACCGAAAGAGGACATATAATCATATGCCGTCCTGCTTTATTATCGTTCAGCAAGCAAACGATAGCAGCAATTGCTTGACAAGTTTTACCCAAACCCATTTCATCAGCAATAATTCCGCCATGTTCTTCGTTGTACCACTGAAGTATACGCTTTACACCAAGAATTTGATGTTCGTGCAAACTGAGACCTCAAACAATGAATAACTAAATGAACTGCAAAAGGTATTAATAAATAATTCGATTAAAATTATACTTCTAATTTGCATGTTATTTCAAACTTTCTATTTAATAAAAAAATGAATCAAAATTCTATATTTTATGGCTTTTAACGTAACCCATACAAATAATACAGGCGATTCAAATGAATTGAATTTCTACTGAATATTAGAAGTAATGAGAGCACAAACAAAATGATTCGTCAATTCGAAATAATCACAGCAAATTTTCATTTTCTGATTTTTTTAAACCGTAAAATAAAAGTTATAATCGCCTATTTTGCAAATTGAATACAACTCAGTGCAACAAAATTCTGCAACCGTAATTTCGAGATCCTTAAATTATCTCACTATTGTGAAGGATGAAATGAATCAATTATTCAGTACTACCTGATTCCGATTTTAATCTTGTCGCATAATTTTCAGCCATTTTCCTGAATTCTTTACAAATTCTAATATATCGGCATACAATCAAGTGCTATGACCTGTAAATTTAATTCAATGCTATAAAGCAAAAAATGATATATTTTCCCAAGAAACACTCCCAACAATTCAACTCTTCATTTTCATTCATCGAGATTTGACAAAAACATTTATACGGCCCGTTGTCATTTTTCAACGGCTTATTCCGATCATGTATGTTTTTCTTTCCTGCCAATGAAACTAACGTAGACACTTTTGCAATAAAAAAACGGCATTCAGAATTATGAAATTATTTATCGTACATTTTCAACCGAAATTTACGGGCATATCTTCTGAGGATTGATTTGATGTATGAACTAACTGCAATATATGAATGTTTGTAGATATCAGAAATAATTTCTGCAAATGCAATCAGCAAAACATTTATTGTTAACAGCGTAGGATCAAAAACGATAAATCAAAAAAATTGATTATTTCAAGGTAATCATCTATTCACTTCTTTTGCAATAAAAAACAACATTCAGAATTATGAAATTATTTATCATACATTTTCAACGGAAACATTCTCAACATTTTTCCATCCATGCTTCGTCCAACACTTTCTGACTTTTAAGAATTTCTTATGATGCTTCGTTAGGTACTTCTGAGATTGGATCAAACAATAAAATGATGAATGATGTGTTATGCAGGAATTCTGCTATTTTTATTTCTTTAATTTCCGTTTCTCCAACTTCAGCTTCTTTTATTTCTTCTTCCACGGGTACAGTATCATTCTGAAGTTATACTTACATAAATATAATATAATATAATATAATGAGCAGTAGACATCATTATGACTATGTCTATCTTTGTATATTTCACATTTTTAGTGGTACAGTCTTTATAATATCCATAGAAGCAGTTGAAATGATATATATTATTACTAACGAATGAGTAAAGTTCGATCGCGCATTAGATAAAAGGCTTGAGGGAATGAAGCTTGTTGGAACAGGTCAGCTCATTTAATGTGAACCTGTTTCCGATATACACTAAAAGCTTACCTACATTTTACCTGCACTTTAATTATTTTTATCTTGATTTGATTTGCTACTAGATCCCTTTTAATGAGTTGTGTGACTACGATGAATAAATTTGAAATTTAATGAATACTTGTTAAATAGATACACTGTTTGATGTATATTATGTATCCTTCAATAATAGTAATAATAATAATAATAATAAAAGTCTAACTTCAAAATGACAGCGGTCGGTTCAATCTCTTTCTTTTTGATGAGAGAAGCGTCACTGATTGCAACCAAATGAAAAACCATACTACTGTAAAAGATATTGGAATATTATACATTTCGATCATCTTTTATTTCTATGTCTTGCTAATATCGAGAATTTATGTTTACATGCCAACTTCACCACTCATTGCCAACTTCATCACTTATCTCTCAATGATTTTATTAAGAAGTAATAGTAGCAAAATGATTTTTTTCAACTTTTCCGTACACGTACATTTCAATCATATCGGCAACTTAAAACTAAGCATGCGATCAAATGGGAAAATTTTTACGAACTAAGTTAAATTTCTTCTCTCTATGATTCATATATAGCTATGTTTGCTTCCAAACTATTCGATGATTAATAGCTAATAGGGAAAATGAATAATAGATAATTGTGGATATTGTGCTTGCCTGATATTTTTCCGATATCATTCTTCAGTTCAATATATTGTATGTTTGATCTGTTCAAGCAGAATATGCAATAATTTAATTAACCCCGAAAATATGGAGAAATAAGGCTATAACAGTTTTTCTTCCCTTCGATGTTTCAAACAAGTGATAATTGCGTGATACCAACACGTGAACGTAAACGACTTTTTTATATCACGATGTTCTGATGATCTATCTTCAAAACGAACTAAAAATTGCACGACGTTTAATAGATGATTCAAAAACAAGCTCATCTGTTTCGGGAGTGTTTATAAAAGTATGTTTAATAATTAATAGCAATTACGAAACTGAGATAATAAGTCTGATATTGCTTAGGTTAAAAAAATCGATTAATTAGATAAATTCTATTTAAGTTACGTAAAATGATATTTTACAGTATGGAATTTTTTGTATGAAAGAATTTATGCAAAAATTTTAAAGTAAGCTTTTTAGTTAGTAGATGAAATATTTTGTGGACAAAAAATAAAACGAAATTTAAATTAAAAAAAAAGTAATGAAGGAATTGAAAAAAGAATTATTAAGTACTTAAACTTGAAAAGTTATTATTATTTAATAATAATTTTAAAGTTTGAAAAAAAAACGATAGAACAGGTATTGGGGAAATCTGAATAAATGTAAATTCTTATGATATGTTTTAAAGTTTTATTTAGAAATTCGAAATAATGAATGAAAAAATGGGACGTTAAAATTATGAATAAAAGAACTGAGATGACCAATCATGAAATGTGTATATAAGAGTAAAGTTCGATGTGCATTTCATATGAATGGAATACTGTAGAAATTCGGAAAAATTTACTCTAAGCTAAATTTGTAATTTGATTGTACTGATCTGGATGCTAGATTTTAGAGCTTTAAAATGACTATTACAAAATTTTCTAACCATTCACAGCAAGCGACGTGTCCAAAATAGTTTTGGAAGCAATAGCCGTAGATTATATTAGCCTATTGATCCGATTAATTTGTTTGAAATACCTACAGAATAAATTTCATGCTTTCGAATTTATTTATATCTATGCTTATGAATGTAAATCGCGACTTACATTCTGTTTTGGTATATCTATATTTATGAATGAAATCATAATTTATATTTCATTTTAGTTAAAAAAATTGCTATTGCAGTCTACAATCTATGAATAAAATTATCTCTGATAAATTTTAATGTAAAATATTTGATGAACTGGAAAACGATTACATTTTCATTGAATGAGTTTTTAAAAGAAATTGAAAAGTTCTCGTTTTTGATGAAATAAAATTTTTCAAGAAAGAAAAATTTATTAAAATATTTTTTCAAAATTTCATATTTCTGTTTGTTAATTCAATAACAAGTATCTGTAATTTTCCGGCTGAAGGAAGAAGCTTATACAATTCTTTTTAGAGGAAAGTATTTTCTCAAATAGCTGAATTAGAATAAATAATAAATGAAAAGATTTACTAACATCTGAGAAAATATTCAAATTAACGCCGAGAATTAAAATGAAATTGTGTCGATAAACAAAATTGGGTATTTTTCTATGATGCTAATGACAATAATAAATTCTGAATATTGAAATACTACAAATTCATTATCAAAAATGAAGAAATTAGAATCATATACAATTTTTTTCGCAAAAATTTTCCAAACTACTACGCAGTGATTTGCTTTTTTTTTGTGATGTTCTCGATTATTTACATAAATTTATGATGAGAGAATATCACATGACTCTCATTTTGACAATTCATTTATTTTACTCATAATATATCTGACTATCTCTATCATATCAGTTATTTAAGTATTTTTAATATTCGCTTCTTACTTAGTGCCTTATTTTTATGATTTCAAATTACCATCGCTTTCGATTATTTCTTCATAATGAGGATATATCTCGAGATTTGTATGTTCTTTAAAAGCAAAATTAGAACAGGAATCATTAAATGAAGTATAATTTCTATATTTTCATCAATTTATGAAACAGAAATTTGTAAAAATGTTTTCAGTAAATTTTTCAGATGATAACATTATAATGTATATCAATGATTAGCACCAACAGGATTCGATATATTTCTTCAGAAATGATCAGAAAAGTATGCAGCGATATTTTTTTCATAATTTTACTCATTCATCCATAAATTTTGCTTACACGATTTGATTAGAATTATTAAATAGTTAAACAAAAATGACATTAAAATATTTTCATCTTTCAATATAATCAAGTTTCTTTTTTTGATTTCACATTTAATGTTGAAATTAATGAAATTTTTAAACGCTTCGCTTTTTTCATTTGATATCTTGCAATTAATCGCTTATAGCAATGAAATGTTCCTAAACGATATTACTTTCTCCATCCACCGGTAGTTTTTTATTCATTTTTTTCTACATCTTACAATAAATTGTAATATCTCTTCAATCCTTACTTCAATTTTGTAAACAGGTTTCGGTAGACAGGTGGTGTAAGAGTACAAAAACATGATGTTCGAATGCATTTTACATTTATGCATGTTCTTATGTTAACTCTATTTTTCTTCTTAAAATTCGAAATGTTTCAAAAGATTACACTAAAAATTAGCATTAACTTTTTTAAACAAATAAACTATCTTTTTGAACAAGAATGAAATCGAATCAATTTTTTCATACCATTTCTGATTCTCTAATCTTACATTTAATAATATTTATTATTTTAAAAATTTATATTAGAATTTTGAATTAATATTTAGCACTTTTTTCGAACTTCATTATAGCATTTTCATTCAGCTTAAATTATGCAAATATTTTCTTTATAAAAATGTAGCAAGTTTTTAGCTTAATATAATTAAGTTATTTAATTTATAATTTATAATATCACTCAAATTTTGATTTCCATCTTTCCAATTTTAAATTTATCATCAAAATATCGTATCATTTATTGCATAATTTTTTCAGCATTTCCTTCTTAAATTAAAAACTCAAAATGATTTTTCTTTTTTTTTGAATTATCAAGAATAGTATGAAATGGTACTATTCTGATAATATTTTTTATTGAGAACTATGAAATATGACAAAATAAAATTGCCTATTTTTTTTAAAATCACATCAAGTTACTATTACTTCCAATGGCTTCGTTTCATATTGCTATCATAAGTCATTACCATCTTTTCTAACATTTACCTGCCGCTGGAACCAAATCGCATTTCTTTTTTAGTAAATTTAAACTTGAATAGGCAAGTAAAATGACATTGAAAAAAGCCATTAATGTTTTTCTGTAGGATTGTTTCTTTTTTTCTGCAATTTTTTAGTACAAAAAAAATTCCTTCAATTTTATTAGTGCATAAATTCTCGAGAAATTTCTGCAACAGATAATAATAGAACATACCTTTGAATTTCTCTTCAACCAATTGCTTTAAAAATCACAAATATGGTTTAGGCTTGTTTTTTTTATCGAAAAATTAAAATCGATCTTGCTTTATGAATTTATTCGATGCACCACTGAGAATTTAAATCAACTGGGGAGAGTTTATGATGTAAATTCGTTTTTTTAGTTCAATGATTAATTTTCCAACAAAAACATTTTTTTATTCAACTTTATTTATAACCTATAAATGACATTTATGCAGCAGTAGGTATACTAAAATTAAAATTTCAATTTTTTATTGAAATATTCAAATATTATCGAAAATTGCGAATTCTAAATTTAAAAAAAAAAAGGTTTTTATGCTTAAAATATTGGTGTTGCTGTTATTTTATCACTTATGTTGAAGATGGATTAATTTTGGCTATTTTCAATTTTTTCTTTTTTTTACTATTTGTATAAAGTTTAGCCCATAATTCATATACTAGAGTGAATTGAGAAATTCGGCAAAGACAACCTTCTGATAAACTGATTCACGAAAAATCTATTCGTCAGATATCATATCAATTTTTATCATTTATCACAAAACACTGCGCTCTTTCTTCATTATCATATAGGCTTTTAAAATGTATTGTCATTAGTAATATTTCGAAATTTCAGGACAATGTATTCAAGGCAAGTACAATATTTTCGTTGCTTATTTTGGTGCGGATTATTAAGTCTATCATTATCGCATTCAATTTATAATTTTATAATTCATGAATCGCATTCCGGAACTTTACTTGAGGTTTATTTATCTCATTAAATTAATTATAGATCAGACAAAATATCAAATTTGAAGATACCAAAAAGCTTGATTTCTTTATAATGCAATTAAATAAATAATTTTTCGCTTTGCTGCACAAATACGGCATATTGTAACTGCACATTTTTTATCTTATCGATATCTTATTGATAATTCTTGACTATGTTGACGTTTTCCTGAACGCTTCAAAAAGTTGATGTTTTTAATTGTATTTAGACAGTAATCTTATTGTTAAGAAAACTTATCATGTATCGAATTATTATGAGAAAACTTTGATTGCAAATGAATTTCATTTCTTTTTCAAATTATTATTGAGGAATTTTTAGTTCACACGACTCAACGATGCACCAATTTATGGTGATATCATAAATACAACATCACCGGTAACTGTAGTATTGCTCACTAATAAACCATCGCAAAATTTCGATGGACTTAAATCCTTGATACCTGCTGAGGTGTGTTATTTTTAATAAGTAAATTGCAAAAATAATGCATTTTCTTTAATATGCTGAAATTTTTAAATTTAAGCATTGACAAATTTTATTAATTTTTTGATATAAAAAATAGAAAATTCGACTGAAAATTATTTAAAATTTAATCAAAATTGTGAAATTATTTGATACATGAAATAATAAAATATTCTCTTGAAATATTTAATTATGATTTTGAAAAATCAAAAATTTTAATAAATTTCGAATTTATAAAAGAGCAAGAGTGATAGAGATGAAGAAAAAAAGATTACAGATAAAATATATCACTGATCGAAGAAAGGTGCATAAACTGAAGACACCACAAATTCATGTTCTTATACGGCCAACGCATTCCACCGTATTACCTGGTTTCATCAAATTTATGTCACCACTCAAAAAAGCAAGTAATTTCCACCTGTTTTTACTTATTAAGTTCTTTATATTCATGAAATATAATGATTTTACCCGTTTCTGAAATTCAAATTTTGAAAATTAAAAGACTAAATTCAGATGAATACAAGTGATATAGCAAAATTTATCACGTTATCAATGGAGATTGAAAAAGGCATCATATCACCAAATATTCATAAAGTACTATGTTTCCCAAATCAGCAAATGATACTTATGAATACTGTACTGGGTTAGTAATATTGAAATTCAGAAAATTTTTAATATAATAAATTCTGACGAAATGATAATGATAGCAGAGAAAAACATTTTAATCTTATGTCATGATAATGTCAAAGTATTGTCATTCTGAAGTTATGCGATCCACAATTATCGTAATTTTCAAAATTAGTAAAATTTAAAGGACAAGCAATATAGTTTTTAGCATGATTTTGTTAAATTATTTTCTTTTTTTTTTAACTTCTCATAATGGTGTTAATAATAATGAAAATATTGAATGAATAATGATAGTTGTCAAAATTTATTTATCGTTTTTTTTAAAGGTAATTATTACTCGTTTACGATGTATGTAGTAAATTTGAATGAAACTGCAAATGTGGGAAATTTAATTGATGAATTGAGTGATAAACGAGGAAAGAAGATTGATAATAGTGGTATGACACCAGTGATCGCAAAAGAATTGCTAAATCCGATTCGTTGTGATCTATTGTTTCATGGCATAATTAATATTGATTAGTAATTTTATTTTCGATTATAGATACCATTTTCCGATCTTAATCACTGAACAAGTAAATAAATAAATTTGCATACAACCGATATAAAGCAACTAAAGCGGAAAAAACGAATGAAATTAAAATTGAGTTTAAATTTGAAAAGAAATTTTCTTGCTAAAATCAAATTCGTCATGAAACAAGCAAATTAGATAAATATGAAATTTTCAATTTTCCTATTCGCTGTTTGCGCCAATATTTGCAAGCATTTTTGATGATAAGTCTAAAGTTCATGCTTTTTAAAAATTTATAAATTATGAATCTGAACAATAGTTTCTAAAAAGTAGCAATAAGAAATAAATTTTATTTCAAAAAAAGCACAATGCATTAGAATATGTCACACACAAGAATAAAGAATAATTAAAAGTAATAATAATATTAATACCACCAAAATTCGTTGTTAGCAAAAGAAAAAATCTATTACAAGAAACACTGAAGATACAAGAATTTGTTGAATTTAAATCACTTATTGAATTTAAGGGCTTAAATTAAAATTAAAACTAAAAATTCAAAATTTTTGATACTCTAAATTATTATCGAAATTTTTCATTTGACATTTTAAATAAATGTAGAGAAATCTAATACTTTTCTTTATTATTTATGACGAAATATTTTATTTAAAAAAAATTTTTTTAATAAAGATATGGAAGACTAGATGGAAAGTATAGGCATAGGCGTTTGTCCGCATATTTATTCTTTGTATTTATTAGACAATTTCTACTTATTTCCTAAAATTCATCTTCTAAACTAATCTTGCAATCAATGTAATATTGAATAGTGCCATAATGATTTATATATATAATTTAAAGCAAAAAAATGATATTTTATCAGATTTTTAATAATTTTAGATAGATAAATCAAAAATATTATTAGATGAGAATAAAGGCATTATTGCTGATTACATTGATAAGCAAAACAACTGAGAAGAAAAAATTATATAATATTATTATTTACACACATAAATTTTCAAAATCAATATTTATTAAAAATTAACTATAAGGGATTTTTGAGCGTTGTAGCCAAATTTAACCCCGTTACCATTGCTGCTGCATCGTTAACATTCTGGAAAGGATTTTGCGGAATACTTGTAGCACCGGTACCATTTCCTAATGCAAATAGTACACCCTGATACATGGTACCATTAATTTCCATTGATACTACCAAGGAATTTTCTGGAACAAAATATATGATTAACAGATAGCACTGCATAATAATAATCTTTTCATTGATAATAATAATGAGCAACACTCCAGTAATTTTATTAGCATTTCTAACGTTAATTTCAATTCATTGAAGAAATGATATTAATAATGATAATATTGGATTGTAGTGAGAAATACGACATTAATTTTGATAATAATAATTTGCAAAAAATAAAAACATACTGATAAGAATGAATACTGATAAGAATGAAAATGCGATGATAAAGAAAACTATAGCAGAAAAATAACATTTAAACTATTTTTTTTCTAAAATTCATGATAGCGAAAAACTAAGAGTGTTTGCAAAATTGCATGCGAATTATTGATTTGCTAATTTTTTGGACGATTTATTGAAATTAAAAAATGGATTTACCTCCTCGACTAGTAATTTTGAGATGTGCTGATGGGATACTACCAAACAAGCGTTCCGTAGCTAAATTAGCCAATAAATTATTGCTGAGACCATTTTCATCATTCAGTGCTGCCGCCGCAGCAGCGACAGCAACAGCATTAGTGGTATCAACGGTGCCAGTAACTGACGAATAAGTTCGGGCTCGTTTTGCAGGTGTGGCACCATCAGAATCGGCAGATGATGTTGATTCGCGTCCCGACATATGTGAATGACCACTATTGTTACTATTACTGCTATTTATGTTGTTATTTTTGTTACGTGTATGTCCTGAATGCCGAGTTACTGCTTCCACTGCAGCTCTGAAAATTTTCTTAATTAATAAAAATTCCTTTCATTTCAATTGCTACTAAGCAACAAAAATCAATATTGCAGAAAATAATTCCGAATCAGGAGAATATCCGGTAATGAGATAATTTGATAAGAGCTTAAATTTTAATCAAATTTTTATCAAAATCAATTTTCTAGCTAATAATATAGTAATAATTTACCTTTGCGCTCGTTCAAATTGCCTTTGTTGTGCTTCCAGAACAGCCAATTGCTCAACATGATAAGCAGCGACAAGTGCTGCCTGCTGTGAAGCTGGGTCCAAACCAGCTTCATCATCTAATCCTTAAATTTTTTCTTAGAAAAGTTATTTCTATATTTACTAGCTGATCTCTTATAATAGTTCACATCAATTTTGCATTCAAAATATTTTTCAATTAAACCATAAATTAAACTTACTACTACTTATCCGTACTAAAATATCGCATAAATATCATTATTTACTTACCATTTCGAAGACTTAGAGTACCATTGAGGTGTTTGTAAATAATGCCGTTGAATTATTATGTGCTGCGGCAGCAGCAGCAGATGCAGCAACCGAATATCCAACTTGCGGATAATTCGCAGATCCCGTTGATGCATTCCGTCTTCCTTCACGCCTATTCCCATCGATTGCTTGCTGCAAATCGGACGCCGTACTGAGACTTTCTTTCTCACATTCATAATCATACAGATATTTTTGGTACCTAAAATATTTTTTATGATAATAACTGTGATCGTATTATAATCTATGCTTATAAAAACAAAATTTAAAATATAATTCATAAATTCAGCGTATATTTCTTTTAAAAAATTTTCAATGGTTTTAAATATTTGAAAAGATTTCGTTGGGAATTTTAAAAAATTTTTATACCTACTACTAAGCAGCACATCAAAATATATAATACATTATTGTTTTAAAGAATCTTATAATAAAATTGTTTCATTATTTAGCAAATGAAATACTCATTCGTCTTCCTTTCAAATATACTGTTTTGTATTTTTCTTTCTTTCTTTCTTTCTTCACTCTCATTCAAATCGCTCAGAATTTTAATAATTAACTTTGTGGAAAAAAAACGATGGATGCAAGAAGTGTAATGCAATATCTATCTATTATTTGGTGCATCAAAATTGTTATAATAAAACAGCTGCTTTCATTAGTTACAAAAAGTTAAGCATACGCTAAAAATAAAGAATACGCAAACAAAAATTTTGTAAAAAAATTCTTAAAAATTTTTGTCCAAAGTTCATTTTATTTTCCTTCATATTTACTTCGTCCACTTTTATATTGCCAATCAATGTACATAGATTTAAGAAAAAAAATTGTTATCGCCTCTCTTCATACATAGATTTTAAAAAAAAGGAACTGTTATTTTTTTATTCCTCATTTCTTTCCTTACTATTTTTTTTTGCTTTTCTTCATTTCATTTCATCGGTCTCATTTAAAAAAAATTAAAAATAGAAAATTTTTAAAGCAAAAAACATGAAGATGATATGAAGTTGAAAAGAAGGATAAAGATAAGAGAAAAAAAAATAAAGCTTATCATTATATCTTATTCCCAGCATTTAAAAGCAAAATCGTTTATGAAATATTCATCAGAGAAAAATTATTTTCACAATTTTTTGACGAAAAAGAAAAGTGAAAAGTGGAATTTGATCTGATGATCGGTATGAGAAAAAAAAAATTTTTCTCAGCAGAAAAAAAAAAATTCATTGAAATGTGTTTATTAGTTGGATCGGTGGATTTGTATATTAGCTCAAATGATGATATTAAAACGATAACTTATTCAAAATAACAAAGAAATCTTTTTCAATGCTAAAATCTGACATAGTTAAAATGAAATGAATTATTATTATAATCTGAATTTAACTTAATTACTTATAAGAGAAATAATTGGAAAAGATGCGTTCAATTCGAATACAATGAGATACCAATTTTGATTTACAAATTAAAAATAGTTTCTTGGATCATATAGATTTTACTTATCGCGAAATTCCGTGTCATAAATTATCCATTTTATCTCAATCAATTTTCTAATATTTATTATCGGACAAATAAAAATAATAATGAAAATTTCATTTTCTATTCTGAGAAAAATTATCAAAAAGATAAAATATGATAAAAGACTCAAAACACTTGAATTTCTTAACTGTCATGTAATTCGAATATATTTTTAATAATAAATTATTTTGCAAATAAATATTTTTTGACAATCATTTTATAAAAACAAAAGTAATCAAAATTTTGAACAGGTAACGAATAATAACAATATCATGAACTGATGACCAAGATACGTATTTTAAATTACTTTTTCCCTTTAGTTAACAGTTTTACCAGTTTTCAAATTTTTATTTTCTAAAAAATCTAAACATAAATATATAAATACAACATATTGTTTCAATTATCAATTTTATATTGTCTTCTATATTTTACGGGGATACATTTTACAAGCAGAAAAAAAAAGAAAAATATTTTCCAAATTAGTGGAAATTGAATAATTCTTATAACATCTGGCGTTATAACATCATCTTTTTTTTCTCGAATTTTTGTTTTTTAAAATCCATTAATTTTCGTGTAAATTATTTTATTTTGCTAATTTCAGATTTTATTCTAAGTTCCCAATTTATTTATAATTGGAGATATATCATGCTTAGATACTCAATATTGCATAAATCTATCAATTCGTGATGATTCATAGAAACACAATTTAAATTTCTATCAAATAAAATGCATCGAAGTTTGCGTAATAGAACTGTTATGTATTATTTAAAAAAAAATTTTACAAAAGTTTTGAGTAACCCAACTTAGCCAAACCGATCGTAGTTTGCATTACAGTATCATACATACTTTAAAAATTTGAAGCAAGCAAAACGAAAAGAAAAGGAGTCAGAGAAAACCTAACTAGTAGTATGGTAGATTAGACAGAATAGTTTTTTGGCCAGACATCATGAGTCTCTTCCACATTTCCAATTTTATGGATATATCTGACACATTATTTTTTGCAATTAGGAAATTTGCAGCCTAAGAATATAATAAATCATTTAGTTATTGCCACAAAATTTATTCTTAATAAAATAATTATGCGATAATTCAAACAATCATCAAAATTGATATTTTTCGATATCAGAACACAAATTTGATATATTTGCATTTATATAAATTGATTATATAACATTTACATAAATCGTATTCATTCAGCTTATATCATCCCCGATCTCATTTTTTTTTTGCTTTTTCATTCTTTTCTGATCCATTCTTATCCATATGCTTTGTTTTTATACCGTCAATTTGTAGAAATTCAATATTTGAAATATCGTATATCAATCGATCTGTTATGTCACTGTTATACTCCTAAATCTCTCCTATTTGCTTAGAAATTTGATCAAATTTTCTCATTCATTATATGCTTCTTTCTCCCTACAAATACAATGTTATCAATCAAGTCCATAAATTGACGACTGATAAGTCTGCTCATCAATTTTAATTTATTCTTCTCTCTCTCTTTATTCAACCAAAAATTCTCAATCTTTTTTGTTCCTCCGCTCTTTTATCATCTCTTTTCATTATGATAAAGTCAGTTTTAGAACAATATTTAATTAATTGTCCTAAAATTTTTGGTCATTAATTGACATTTCCATCGTTTCGAACAAAGTCATAGAAATATGATCGATGAACGATTAAAACAAAAAAAGAATAAAAGACAAAAATTAAAATAACAAAATTACGATATAAAAATAACACGTCTTTTTTGATTATAAATTATTTATTCATTTCATATATTTATCAATTGTTATTGATAGCAATTGCTCAAATAATTGCTAACAATGCTAAGAACAAGTTGTTTTGTTATCACAAAAAAAAGAAGATTTAGAAAAGATAGTGGTTAGTAGAATAAATTACTGATTAATCAAATTTTCAAATTTTGAATTTTTTTTGAATTACAACAGCACATAAGAAATAAAAATATAAAAAAAAATATGCTTCATCATGATAGATGAAACTTTCGATATCATTTAGAGTTTCATTTAATTTCATATTAATTTTCAGTGATTTCAATGCTCTATAAAATCTACAACTTACTGTGTTCTTAACGTGAATGCAGCAGAAGTAATTGATGACGGTAAATTTAATCCTCTTGTTATTTCACGCCATAATTTTTTGTTGATAATTTCAACTAAACCACCATGTTGTACAACTAATCGGTAAAGTTCATATAAGTCTAAGACTTGTTTAGCCATAATTGGTATTCGTGTTACTGGTTTTCCTGAAATTGTTTCATTTTTGTTTATTCTATGAAAATGCTGGAAATATTTCAAATAAATTAAATTCATTCATACCTGCTTCATTATCAGTTTTTAGATTTTATATTAGCAATTTTGGGAAGCAATTTTTTTCTAATTTTAATTTTTTTGCTCTCTCATATGTTACTTGACTTTTTTTTTTTATAAATTATTTATTCATTTCATATATTTATCAATTGTTATTGATAGCTTATCAAACTGTACAGATATTTGATCAAACAAACTGTACGGATATTTAATCAAACTGCATGGATATTTAATCAAACTGTACGGATATTTAATTCCTCCGATATGCATTCTTTACATATTCCCGCAATATAAAGTGACATGTGAGAGAACAAAAAAAGAAAAAAATGAAAACTTAAAAACTTTAAAAAACATTTTCTGTTATCATTATTCATGGAAAATTTGTGGTTCGAAAATTTCAATCAATCATGATAAATGATCAATAATTTTCCTATGTACAATAAATTATCGTTTGTCTGTGTAATATTTACTCAGGATTGATACATATAAATAAGATAAAAATTTGATCTTTTCATTTTTTCTTAAAATTTATCAGATTTCATGAAAATTTTAAAACATCCAGTTATATACTTGTAAAGTATAAATTTTTGATTAAAATAGCATTACTTTATCAGAAGAGAATTTAAAGTTTACTTAATAGCTGTGATATGACATTTATTTACTGTAATTTGGGCAATATTAGAAAATGATAAATACATTCATTATTTTCTTTCAATTTAATAGTTGCAATAAAAGCTTAGAAATTTAAATATATATTTTCCAGGTATTATACTATGTGCTATTTCAGGTTAGATTAAAACCAATAGTATCTCATTATCGTTTAATATTTTATATAAAATGTAAATTTATTTCACATTTTAGCATTAACAAACAAACTGGTTTATTTAATTTGTTTTATCGGCAGTATGCCATTCTTGATTTAAATTATTTCAAGGAATAATTTTAGAATTACTTTCATATATAATTCAAAATTATAAATTTACCACGCTTGTTAACGACCATATCTATTCTTTTTTGTTTCTGCCTTTCCCTCTTCTATTTCCCACTGCATATAATAATAGTTTTAATCATCAAACCATTATCATTGTCATGCTCATGTAAATGATTATTTGATAATGCAGAGAAATGAAAATGATGTTAATAATTGTTATTAGTAAGGTGTGTAATAGAAATATGAGAGAATAATCTTTTTTCCGACATTTTTTGTAAAATTTCTCTTTTGTCTAACAATATTAATATTGATAGGGTTTCATTAGCTAACTTATCATAAATAATCATAAAAATTACAAAATAATCAATCATATCAAAGATAGTTGCTGAAGATGATAGATAAATAAGTAGAGTAGATTTTAAAAATATGAAATTGAAAAAAAATTAAAGAAAATTACAATATCTATTATTCCATATCATAAATTACTCTCAGTGACAAGTTATCAGCAATAATCTTGACCTTAATTTTCATCACAGAACAAACATGTATTTCTTCTCGCCTTTTAGATACTAAAAAAAATAGCCACTTATTCAACTATTGTTTCCGATGCACCATTTTAAACATATGTAAATGATCTTATTGCGGAACGGAAAGAAAACTAAACAAATAAACAGTCTCGATCATTTATCATTTCATCAATTTTTGTTGCGCTAATCATGATAATAAAAGCAAATGCTTAGTTTTTAACTAGCAACGATTTAATTCAGAAATATGAATGAAATTTCACAAATTTTTTGTCATTGTTCAAGCGATAAATTCATATTTTGTTAATAATTTATTTTATTGCGATTTTTGTTTCCTTTTTCTAAAATTTTTGCTTATTTAATATGCGAGAAATAATTGCTAATTAGTAAAAAAAATTTTTGAAGAGTGCTTGAATAAATTTCGTAAAGTGGGATAAATTTTTGCTTAAGAATATTTGATTTCAGTGAATATTTCCATTTTTCTACCGAAGTATCAGAAGGAAATATATATTTAAAGATGAAAAATAAGAGTCAAAAGCCAAGAATTATGATCGAAAGGGAGGAATTGGCCAAAATCTGAAGCCTCATTTATTCATACATTTTGCAGGAAAATCGTCTGTATAAAAAAAAAACCCATCAATTATTCATCATTATCAATGCTTACTAAGATAAAAGATGCATCATGAAAACCTTATCGAATTCATTCAACCATAAATGTTCCTTTACAATTTTTACATTTATATGTGTTATTCGAGAATAATTTTTGAATGTGTGATAATGATAGTAATACTCCAAATAAAGCTTATATTTTATGCATTTTTAATAAATTTGCATTTATTCAAGCAGATTAATCCAAAGAACAAAAGGAAAAAGTTTTGAAATAAAATTTTGTATAAAAATTATTGCTTAAATTTATAATTTATTAGCAAAATTTGGGAAATACATAAGAAGACAATATAAAAGCATTAATATGAATTTGCTCAAGTTTTTTCTGCTATAAAAATGATTTTAACATGCATAAATACATTTAACAAATTTCAAAAAAAAATTAAGCTTTTTTAAAAATCAATTATTTCATCGCGAAATTAAAATAAAACTTACCAATACGATGCATAAAGCCAAGCCAATCATCCAACCATTCTTTCCTTTTAATATCATCTGACAATTCATATAACTGAAAACTGATTTTTGCTAATCAAATGCATACAAATGATAATACGTAATGAGATAGTTTATAATTTTGAAAATATATAATAATTTGAAAAAATGCTAATAATATTCAAATTTTTCTTGCTTAATTCGGTAAGCCTAAAATAAATGCTTCATAGGATGGTCTGAGCATCACTGATTTATTGCAATCATATATTGATCTGCTCATGCTTATATTGCTTTACTCATTTAATTATTGATCATTTTGATTATTATTATTAAATAGAATTTTAAAATTTATGATCCTTTTAAATAAGTTTATAAAATTCTTGTCGAAATTTTATAAATCAAAATTTTTTTATAAAAAAACGCTTACATGTACTGAAATTATAGTAAATAACTGGAATATATTGAGTTGTAAAAATATGATGTAAAAAATGTATTTATAATTTTAATGTAATAACAAGAATTTTAGCAACTATTTAATTAAGATTGACATATTAATCATTCTATTTCACTTGATCAAAGCGGATTTCTCCCTGTTTTAACATAAATTATTTTTATTTATAGTAATTATCAATAGTTGTTATTGATTTTATTATCAGTTATGATTCTGGAATTCATTGATAATGCAAAAATTAAGCAATAAATTCAGTGATACTATATGTAATACTGGAAGTGGATCAAATTAGTTAAAAGTATTTTTTACGATAAGTCAACCATTGATTTTATATTTTTAACATTTGCTACTAGAAATTTAATCATAGCCAAGGAAAACAACCCGGAAAAAAACAATTTTCAGAATGCTACTTGTTTGTTCAACTACCATTATTATCAGAAAAAAATTTAATTTAAAATTTATTACTTAAAATTATTTGACAGTAGCTCTTTTTTCAAAGTGATCTAAATATTCCTTTGAAGTATTATTCATATTTCTTACTCATTTATTTTTTACGCTTTTCGTTTTAAGTGATACTTATTATTTTTTAGGCGCAATTCTAATAACGTTATATAATTTACAAAATCTTCTAAATTTTTAACAGAATAACTAATTTTGACAAAATAAATTTAATGTTTCAAGTTATAGTCATAACAACACAACTTTTTTCTTCCGGAAATTTCTCCTTTTTTTCTTTCTAGTGATAATCAGAAATTTCACCATTTCCTTTCATATTTGAGATCATAGACAGAAATAGCTTTTCCATGGATTACTGAGATGAAATAGAAATTCAGCGATGAAATTATTCAAATATAATTTGCTATTCATTGGAATGTAAAAGTAATGAATTTTGAAATAATAAAACTGCTTCTCTTCGCTTCCTTTTGGTATAAAAACTGATACAAAAAAATAGGATTTCGAACGACATTTCTAAATGAAGTTAGTTTTTTTATTTATGACAATTGAGAATATAATAAAGAGTTTGGAAAATGAAAAATGTACACAGACTGAAAATTTTAAAATCTAAAAATTTCATCTTTTCAAGAAAGAAATATATTGAAGTAATAGATAGATTGAAAAAGCTCATGGGATAATTCTTCTTAAAATAAGATAAAAATTTAAGCAACAAATTGTCTCCCGTATAGATGAATTGGATTGAAATAAAAATTTTGAATCAATCAGATATATGTTTTTAAGCTTTTATCTTAAATTCTTTAATTTAACTTGCATTAAAATATCGGCATTATTTTTGAACTTCGTCCATTAATCGCCATATGCATTTATTTATCCCGTCTTTCCTTATCTCATATTCATATCTACATCAGCAATTCACAAGGGGATCAAGTAGCAATAGAAGGCATACTGAGATTTCTGAAGTTCAATCCAGAACTTCCTGGGACTCATTCATATGCAATTAATCTAAGATTATATATAAACTTCTTTCAACCTATCTTCATCTTTCTAACCTCTCCATCAATTCCATTTAGTTTATTTATTTCTGAAACATCTTCCGGACAACTATAATTCTCTAGAATATATCCTCAGAAATGGGACACTAATTCAAACTTCTCTTTTCTAATATCCTTAACCGCGTCTATTCGTTTCATTCATCCTTACATCACATTAGCTAAGTATCTACCATATCACATTAGAAATTACGGTATGTATGCTCATGCTTCAGTATCCCTATTTTATTAAAAAGAAAATAATAAAATAGGGAAGTTTACTATTCGGTAAATTATTTAGCAGAAGACAGGTATTGAGGCAAGTTCATTTACGACTGTATTAAATTGAAACTTCACAAGAAGTTAACATATACTCGTTTGTATGTAAGGCTTTTGCAAAAAAAAAATCAAAAAAATGTTATTGTGGTTATCAAATTTGTTAAAAAATTATTACTGTCATAACAAAAACAAAAAAAATACTAATTCTTATAGCATTATGAAATGATAAAAATAAATTTTCTTTTCATCATTTTATGGTAATTAGTTTGTTTAGGAAACGTACTAAAATTGATTATACCATCTAATCTAAAATAAATTTCACGAACTTTTATTGGAATTTAATATAATAAAAATATTTAAAGAAAAATGAAATGTTTCTTAATCATTAATTCGCTAAAATATATTAGTCAGTGATTTATGCTATGCAATTAAAATAAACTAATTTTACTGATTAAATCATCTTTTATATCATCTTTGAAACATCTGGTTTCAAAGAATGATATAAATAATGTGATAAGCTGCATACAAAACTTCATATAATTTAGAGATTTTTTCAAATTTTAAAAATTTGTTTAAAACAGTAATAATAATTATAATAAAACGAATATGACATGATAAAAATACTCTAATCAACCCAAAAATTAAAATCTAAAAATTCAAAAAATAAGCACTAAAATAAAGTATATGCAAATAAAATTAAAAAAAGAACACATTTCAAATGTCATCTTTAGAAGAATTCATACATAATGTAAAAATATATACGTGAGTGAAAATTAAATTCCAAAATGACGGATTTTTCATCGAATATTATTTGGATTTGAATTTAAATGAAAATTTTGTTTAGAATGACACTTTCTTTTTCTTGGAATATAGGAATCGACAAGAAAATGGCAATATGTCAATCAACTTCAGGCAATTGTCTTTTCGTTTTTCAAAAAAGGAAAAGAAAATAAAATAACTAAAAATTAATTTTAATAACATTTGCATAGTCCAATTACTAGCAGAATAAATCGGACAATAATATGCATAAGCAAAACTGATCAGTTTTGTTATTAATTCAAAATTAAATTAAAATGATTCAGATTTTAATTAAATTAAATAATTAAATGCTCAAGAAATACGATGAAGCAACAGGCAATCATGAATGGTCACGTGTTTTTGAGACATAGAACACGCGCAGCCACGCCCATCACATTCCTTTCATTCTATTAGACGATACTGTATCATTTGATTGAAATTTAAAAATTAAAGAAAAAATTTTATGGTTTCTTTCCCGAGAAATAATACAAATTAATTAATGACTTTAAGAAGAAAAAGCTTATTTTTTGGAAAACTAAGACAATGGAAAAGACAAGCTATTTTGTTGAATAATAAGCTTATAGTAGTATTTATAGCAATATTTTTATCAAATCGTAAAAGTGATATTGTTAGATCAATAAGCAGAATCTCTTTCATCTTAATGTTTAATCTTGCATATGATTATAATGTTTCGAGAAAAAATAATGATGAACTTTTGCTTTTCTTAAGAGAAAAATTTTTAAATCCCATAATTTATTCTAAATTTTTTTCTAGTTTTTTCTTTTTTAAAAAAAAGCTTTTCCGATAATTATGCAAAGTTTGATGTGTGTAGATGAGAACATTAACTTTTGGAACAGATTGTAACACAAAAATTTTGTTCGAAAATGAAATTGAAACAGTTGTTAGGCGCTCGATTTATTTTTTTTCGTATGCTGTTGTCAGACATCTAATTCCATCACAAATGTTTCCATTCGAGTTATCTGTTGTAGATTGGACAAGAATAAATTGAAGATTAGAAGAGAGAGTGAGAGAGGAGATTGGAATGATGATAAATGGGCTACATGATTTAGCTTTTAGGCTCAGGCTCAGGTTTAATCTCTATTTATCTAAATAAATTTCCAAAACTTCTATCCTTCATTTAGCCAACATCCGTTCGTTTTGTTTGTTCGTCTGTTCGTCTAATTCAACCCGATTGTTCACATTACAAATCATTTTACATTTGTTGAGACAAACAAAATTTCGTTTTTCATCACTGACATCATTATTATCATCATCATCATCATCATCATCAATGAATTTCGGTTTTGGCGGAATGATAGGATAAGAAGATTAATTTTTTTCTTAACAAAATTTCTTCTACTTTTCAACTTTAAATTTTTGAAATAAACAAATTTTTTGAAATTTTATCTGTTCTTTAGTTTAAAGAACAGCTATGTATGAGTAGAATGTGTTAGAAAAATTTTAAGCAAAATGCAATTTTTTCAAAGAGATCTGATAACATATAGTTATGTATATAATATATGTATATATACAACAACTATGCTATGCTATGAAAATTTTTTAAACTAAATAATTTAAACTAAATAATAAACAGATTTAATGATAACGAATAAGTTAAATAATAATGAATTTTAAAATAAATGTGAATAGGAATTTTAAAATTTAGAAATATATAATTAAAAGAATTCATATATGTATACGTTAAGTAAAGTTTAGAAATTTAGATATACAATTATATATATATTTGCAGGTATATTAGCAAAAAAAGCAGATCATATTTCATTTAAAGATAAGAATAGTTTTTTTTGGCTTTTTGCTTTCTTATAGCTTAAAACTACTGCTAAATAATCACAACTGTCTAATCTAACAGGTATTGCCAAGATGGACAGGCGGAAAGACAGACGAATGAATAAACTAAAATACAAGTTGGATTCCCGACAGGATGATTACAAACTTTTAATTTAAAAAAGCAGACTTTTACGAAATTGAATACCTAAATTTCAATAATCTATTATTACACTTTTAATCAATGACTTGTCACTTTTCAGTTCTTATCATAAATAAAAATTCAAAAAATTAAAGAAAATACAAATCCAATATGAAAACATTGCTAAAATATAAGTTGTAAATACTTACTTGTTTAAATTGTTCTTCATATGACCAATTTTGTTGTCCACTAGCATCTGAATCCGCATTATCATCACCAATACTTCCACCAGCTCCCGCAATACACTCCTTTTTTTCTTTACGAAAGCTTGAAGTTAAAAATTTCATATTTATTTCCATAAAAATTTCCATTCAAAAAATTTATATTCATTTAGTATAAGAAAACTAACTAATTCTAAAAAACTTCATTCAATGAAAATAAATTTCAAAAAATTCAATTTCAACTTATTTCTTTTTAAGAGAATGAATAGAATAAGAAGAAACTGATAAATTATTTTTTAAATTATTGAATGAATCGATTTCAATAAAATTTGTACTCATTAGAAATACGATAGAAATGAATAAGAAGAAAAAAGAATCAGAACAAATTTTACTTAATAGTCAAATCTTCTGGTTCGGTAGTTGCCAGTGCCTCATTCTCATCCTCGTCATCGAGACCAGGTGATACACCGGAACTTCTCGGATTGCTACTAACGGCCGCGAACTGATTATGTAATGTTAAGGGGTTTTGCTGGAGAGCAGCCAAAAATGGTGGAAAAACATTGATTGGAAATGTTGATCGAAATCTGAGATCTACAAGTATCAACTTCTTACTGTTTAATTAAATTTTGCAAGAAAAAATGTAAAAAAAATAAATAAATAGCCGAATTCTCATCTAATAGAAATTGTTTTTATTTTTAGATTCAAAAGAAATGAAAAAATAAATTTTAAGGGAAATAAGAATCAATGAGATGTAAATTTGTTTTGCAAACCAAATAAATAAATTTGAATTATGCTATTGTTATTCAGATTTAATCAAATTTCCATATTATTGAAAAATTTTCGACGAAATATAATTAAATCGTACCGTTCAATGAGGAAGTAAACCTTTGGAAGGCTTTTTGTTGAACTTCAAGCTCGCGCTCTAATATTGAATTTGCATCATCATCAATTACTGGTGAATTCCCACTTTTAATCTAAAGTTTCTACAAAAATATGAAGGAAAAAATACCGCGAAAAATTTATTCTTATATTATAACGTAAAACAATTCTAAAAAAAAATTCAATTCTATCAAATAAATTCTCTAAAAATTGTAAAATTTATTAAATCATGGATTCAATCAAACAAAAAAATAGACGTAATAAAACAATATAATTAATCGTAAAATTTGAAACTCCATGAAACTATGAAAATTAAAAAATATTCATTCATATTGTGGTTGTTCAAAGTCGATGAAAAGTTTTTAAGATTATAAATAATTTCAGATAGACGACCACCAAAATGTTGTATTTGAAATAATTATTTGGTACATGAATAAGCTTTGTAATCTTAGCAGAAGCAATACTTTGAAAATTAATTACATCATTATTTTTTGAAGCATTCAGAATAGTTGATAGATTAGTACTTAAATCAGATTGCAAAACACCGGATTGCTCAGATACATTCTGCAGTGGTGGAGTTGATGAGGCACTACAGGATAATTGCATCGGTAATGCATGTTGTGACTGATCCAAAGGCTTATCAGAGTTTAAATCAGCACCGGATGCCGAAGATACCGATGCAGGAGTTGTTTCCATTGCTATCGACATATCGAAGCATCAAATTAAATCAAACTGAAATATTTAGCATATTATAAAATTTTTTTAGCATCATTATCTTTTATTGAAATCACTTCCTATAAAATTAAAACAATATATTACGTAATATTTTGTATTAAGGAATAAGCATTACGTAATATTTCATATTAAAGTATTAACTATTTCAAATTATTGATAGCTTTTTCATAATTTTTTCAGAGAATTTCTTAAATGAAGTGAAGGCAATAAATCCTAGGCACATTATTAATAATACAGTATGACATGTTTATCTGTCCTGAAAATCGGGATAAAAATGATCCATATTTCAAATTTATTCTTCTTATTCTGGAAATTAATCCAGAAAATCAGAACGTTTACGCTAAAGATAAACGAATAATGATTGGTATGAGAATAGTATGATAAACGAAGTGATAATAGTGGTTGTAGTATTGAATGAAGGGGAGGGGACAAAAGGATGAATGGATGGACCGACCGATCAGAGGATAGAGCAGGATTGCAGTATAAAGCATATGATTGGTTGAATAATCGGGGTGGAGCTTCGTTCACTTCGAGCATCTCTATAATAATCATCAAATCGAACCACCCGTCAAAAGATGCTATCAAAAACCTTATTGCAGAAAGATAAAAATATTGGATGATGATATGATTGCGATTATGATTTGATCGTTATCATTATATAAATATAATAATAATGATAAAAATTCGTAATGATAGTTACGAACATTATGACGAATAAAGAGGGTAATAATAAACAAATATTGAAAACAATTTGAAAAAATTATTTCCAAAAATTTCTACCAAATTATAAATAATTATATTTCATGAAATTTTCTTTGTAGATTATGACAATTATAGTAATTATAATAGTTACAAAAGTAAGAAAAATGATTACAGCAATAATAAATAGAAAGATTTTAATAATAGAAAATTCTAAAATAAAGCAGATTAATTACAAAATAAATAATGAAAAATTTTATAAAAATAATACAAAATGTTACTGATCATATTATAGTTGATGATAAGATCATAGTAATGGGTTATCTTTTAAAAGATCCTCTAGTGATAATCTGTTAAAGAAAAATTGCTTAAATCAAAGAAAAAAACTGTTTCCTGTGTTGTAACATGGTTGAAAATGATGAAGATATATGACAAGTCTGTTAACTGCAGTGACATTGCTAAGTTTTAACGAATATGTCCTAATATTTAATCTAATTTCAAAACAATAGAAAAGAGTTTTTTTTAATTTATTTCTTAAAATTAAATGAATTAAATTGAATTTGTTTAATTCCATAATAGATTTTGGCTTAGGATCTTAATTGTTAATCTAATGGAAAATGAATGAAATCAAATTTCGAAAAATGAAGATAATATTATATATTCATTAGTACTGCCAAATGATTAGTCAATAATTTGGTTAAAATTATGTTTTGAGATAATAAATAGTTCTCGATCAATATAATTTTTATTTATCATTTTATAAACTGAGGAAACATGTAATTTTTCAAATATTAGCAATTTAATAGCAAATATTTCTATTAATCAGGTATTATTTACATCAAATAATTAGAAAAAAAGGTTTTTTTTTCGGGAAAAGAACAATCATAAATCAAATTACGACAAACATAGCTAAAACTTCATTGCTTTCTGTCGGGAATCGAAAATTATTTCAAGAATAACAAAATAAATATCGGAATAAAAACCTTCTAAAATGAAAAAAAAAGTTTGAAACTTTTTAAAATAATTTGATATGCATTCATTTGAGAAGGAAATCTTTAAAATATGGCAATATAATAATCAATACTAAGATGAATAATTATCAAAATAAAAAAATTTATATTCCAACAAGGAAGAAAAAGCTGAAAATGAAAAGAATGGAATGATAAACAGATAAGATTAAAACTTATCTGATAAACAAAACATGCTTTATAAATTTGCATATTTATAAATTAAAAAAAAATTTAAAGGTTATGGTGAACTGAAATGAATAAAGAACTTTTCAAATAAGTTTCTGTCAATTGCGACCAATTACGAGAAAAACGAGAATTCTGAAAGCTGCATGTTTATTGTTCAACATTTGTTAAACCGAACAGATGTATGGAAGTCTCGATATTTGATTCGATAAATGTTTACTTGCTAGATATGAAATAATAATTGAACACTAATCTGTTAGAATATCTGCATATTTGGCCACAGTTAATTTAAAACTTATTTCTAAGCAATCAATTTATAAATATTTTAGGCAAATAAATTGGGAAAAGAAATCAATCTGTTCGCATACAATTGAATAAGCAAGGTACTAAATTTTAAAATCGAGAAATTTCGAAAATTAAATAATATTTGATTTAAGTAAAATCTTTTGTTTTTGTTTTAAAATTGCAATTTGCTAATCGCTAATTAAATTGCTGTTGAAGATAAAAATATTTTTATGATAATATGATATAATTATGATAATAACACCAGTGCAATATTTTTACATTATAATAGCTATTATTTGATATGAAAATCAATGTGTCTTACAAATTTTCACTGATTATAATAATGCAATGAAGATATTTTCATAGTATTAATGCCAACTGTCATTTTGAAATACTTCAGTTTTCAAATTCATAGTACTTTATCATTATTCAAGTGTTTTCTTGAATCCAAAATCCAAATCTTCAAATATAATTATGCAGAAATAGTTATAAATTAATTAAAGCCATAGGCTTTCAGAATAGATTAATGACAATTTAGTTAACGATGATAATAATAATATTATGTTGTCGAATTATTTATTATTATTAATAACGATTATTTTTAAAATGGAAAAAATTTACTGGAAGTATTTTGCATAATAAAAAAATAATCATTTTGAGGGGTGAAAAGGATAACAAATGGCATTTTGAAGGTTCCATTCCGGAAGAAAGTATAACAAAAGCATCATAAGGGAGCCATAATTCGATTGAAGCTGGATTATAACGGCCCTATCATCCATTTAGGGCAATATGGGCAAATATTCCTTTTTTTGCAGATGATGAATGTTTTATGGCCCACTAATAATAAAGGTCAAGTCAAATTGGGTACATAACATTTATGCTATAATAGGCAAATAATCTTTAAAAGCGATAGCATGCTTAAGAGTCTAATTAAATTTCAATAATCAATTTTCTTGATTTAAATTAGCTCTTTTCTTAACAATCAAGAATTTTTTTTTTATTTACGAGATTTAATTATTTAGTTTTATCTATTGACAGATTATCACTAAATTTGATTCATTGAATCAATTATCAATTATAATTAGGTAATAGTATCTTGATAAAGTACTTAATATTTCAATATTAAGTTTATGTATTATTATCCTATGAATTATTATTTTATCATATATATAAACGGCTATTTAAATAGATTTTATTTTATGTCTTAAATTAAGTTACATTCTGAACGAATTCAAAAACTTCAGTAAACATGGAAATTTTCGACAGAAATTTAAGCTGTAGTAAATAAATTTAATAAATAAAATGCATATTTAATTTATACTGCCATTTCGCAATGACATCATTGCATGCTTAATTAAAATAATTTGAAAGTTGTATACACATACATATACATATACATGTATTCTCATGCATACTCTCTTCACAAGGTCAACAATAATTTACAAGAGTAGACTGTTAGAGAGTACCGGTATAGAAATTTCATCACAATAGATATCTTGAAAATTGGATAGAAATTCATCATTGAAATTACATGATCTTGATGTAAATAATTACATTCTTAATACTTCTGACAGACATTTATTATTCCCTCTGAATTCTTCATTAGTATTCAGTTTGATTTGACAGATAAAGTCTCCTTTTTTTTTAAATTAGAAACTGTAAGATAAGTTAAATTTAACAATGTTAAGCATTAAGAACAACAATTCATCATGATTGGCTCATTTTGATGTATAGTTTCAAAACATTCCTAAGACATAATTATCATTCTTCAACGTATATCTTGGCTAGAAATCTTCTTGACATATTTTGATCCGTTCATTGTTATTTCATAGCTATTTGAATTATATCATACCAAAATAATTAATAGCTCTAAATTTATCGAAAAATTTATATCAATAAAAAATTATTTTCACGTAATTTGTTATGAAAAAAAAATTTTCCCATTAGCAACAACTTATGATGTAAATGAAATGATAATGATAAAAAAATATTATCAAAGTTAATTGTAATGGAGAAATTGCACTGGTGATAATTTGACAATGCTAATAATGATAAAATTAAATAATGATAATTAATAATATCAGTAACAGCAATATTATAACTGCGATAACAAAAAAATGATAATACTGAGCAACGATAACGATGATCATACTTATCGAACAGTAGTAACGATGATTAATATTTATCGTTGACATATAAGAAATACAGGTTGGAAAAAAAATGATATTATATGATTGATTGACAATTTGTCGCAAAAAGAAAATGCCTCTTGCATTCGCAAAAAAATTAAGTCATATTTCTTTATTCACCGAATAATTTCAGAAACTATCCATTCTGTTCCTTACCTGCGATTATCATTATAATCCGCGATATTTATGCATTGTGTATTGAATATTACAATATCTTTACTATTACTATCATTATTGTTATTATTCATTTTTTTCAATACAATATTACTAATACTACCAAAAATTTTTGATTGTTTGACAAGTTGAATGAAATGTTCAAATAATTTCGTTTTTTTTTTCACTTTCATTTCACTTTAACATGATGATGATGATGATGATGATGATGATGAATGGTGATTGATGATGATGGGAGTGATATGATGAGGATGATGATGATGATGATATGATGATGAAGATGATGATGATGATGATGATGATGATGATGATGATGATGATGATGATGATGATGAGATGATGAGATGAGATATGATGATGATGAGATTGAGATGATGATATATGATGATGATGAGGATGATGATATGATTGATGATGATGATGATGATGATGATGAAGATGATGATGATGATGATGATGAGATGATGATGAATGATGATGATGATGAGAGATGATGATGAGATGATGATGTGATGAT
>SNRZ01000118.1:0-210053 GCA_008729115.1 Dirofilaria repens
TTTAATTTATATTTCAATTTCACATTAAATACATTTGCTGCATTGTCGCTCTTACCGGTAGTATAATATGTCATTCATATTAATTCATACAAAATAAAATATTAATTTATAAAATTTATATAGCGAAAAAAAAAACGTATTAAAAAATTAATTTAATCGCTCATAAATGGTAATTAATAATAATACAAATAAAAAATTATTAATTAAAAATAGCATATCTAAAATTGAAATAAAAAATATATAATCAAAGATCGGTTAACATATTTAATAATAATAAAATTAGTTCTAATCTATTAACATCATAATTATTGTATAATCATCAAAAATTTATCATTAAAATTTTTCAAAAATAAACACCATTATCACCAAAAATTTATCATTAAAATTACTCAGAAATGATTTATCAAAAAATTTATTATTACATTATTCAAAATAAGAATTATATAACTATCTGAAGATGGAAAATTTGAAATATTTAGTACTGCTAAACAACTAATTCTGCTTTTCTCGAGAAAGGAAAAACCACATGAAATCTAATAATCAATTTAATTCATATTATAGATAAAAATTTTGATTAAAATTAAATGCCAATTTTAAATTTTAATCATATCAATTCTTTTTGTCCTTATTTAAAAATTTTATTTTACAAAAAAAAGAGGTCAAAATTTTCTGAGAAATATGAAATGATATAGTAATATAAAAGAAATTTTTCAATTTTCAAATTAAAAAAATTTGAAATAATATCATTTGATACTAAGAATAAAGTATGAATGATTAAATTTATCACTTTATCACATATAATAATTACATACGTATGCATAAAATTATGTGTTAGAATATTTTTAGTAATAAATTATTTAATCATTTGATAACAAATTATTTAATTCATTCGATATATTATCCATTACAAATTGATTATTTTGATCGAAATATAATTACCATTATTTTTGATTACTTCATTACATAATTTTAGCATTTGTACATTGTTTATTATAAATTGATTATTTTAATTATATTTATCTTTGATTATTTAACCAAATAATTGTTGTAATAATTCACTAAAATAATCATTGAAAGAAAAGAAATTTTATAATTAAAAAATAAGTTTTTTTTAAAAAAAAAGTAAAAAAATGGATAGTTAAAATAATAATTCCAACTATTACCGTCATAACTTAATTAGTGGTAATTTTAAACGTCATATTTATGATATGATATAATCATAATTGATAAAATCTAATTAATTCATTATTTAAATATAACTATTTGATGGATAGCATTTCATAAATTCGAATTACTGATGCAATAAACAATAACAATTATACTGTTATTGCTATATATGTATTATCATATTATTGTAAATTATAATTATTACATCAATAATTAGCAATTTTTTTTTCTATCTTCTAAAACAAATAAATTTTATCATTGTGATATTTTTGTTAATAAAACAACAGCTGAAATATTAGTATTGAAATTAAAGCACGGGAAGAAATTCATTTTCATTAATCAGTTATCAATTGATAAATTCAGAAGAATCGTAATTTTAACTAATACGTAAAATTGTTCAATTTTAAATTTTGCTAAAATTAATAATCTTAAAGATTTAAAAATTTATACATTTTTTTTCAACATTATTTTGGATTATTTTTTTTTAAACAAAAATATTGAAAAACAAAAAAACAAATTCCAAAATCAGAGATAGTAAAAAGAATTTTTTTTTTTTCTCTCAAGAAATGGGTGGTTAAAAAGGTATCGAATAGAAGACGGAGAAATGTCAATGGAATTGAATTTGTTAAAAGAGGTAAAAGATGATGATCGAATTGTTTAGAGCTTATTTGAATAGATAGATGATCATCAAATGTCATTGAACAATTTGACGGCCCGAAATTATTGCGATAATCGATGGTATTTGCAACGATGCAGTAGTATTAGTAGTAATAGTAGCAGTCGTAGTAATAATACCTATTGGTCGTATATTTTTAACAATTTTCGAATTATTCTAATCATTTACTGTATCATCAATCTTATCACTACAAAAGATATCGCACAAGAAAGGTATCAAAAGTTTTTTCAATTTTTTTTTTTTTTTTTTTTTTTGCCTTCCATTTATTTAATATTTTATCATCAACGATATAAGAAAGCTAAAAGAATTTTGAGCTAAACGAATTTTGATCAATTATCATCTGTTATATTATCAGCTCTGTCATTATCATAGAAATTATTATCAAAAATATCGCAAAACTTTTTAGATGTTTTTCATTTGATCATTACAGAATTTTTGTTTCCTGTTCTTTTAACTTATTTATCAAGAAAATATGAAATGTTAAGCAGAAAGAATATTATGAATTATTATTAAAATAAACCATTTTAAAATTATCATTCTCTTATCACTAAATAAGTCTCTTTGCATATTGTTAAAAAAAAAAAAAATAAAAAAAAAAAAAGAAATTCTTTCGCTTATTATCAGAAAAATTTCCTCATTTCTGTTATCAAAAAAATTCTTCCATTCTTCTTATCAAAAATATTCGTTATCTTTTTTTTGATCTTTTTGCTTTCATTTATTTTTCATTCATACTTTTAGTATGGCTTCAAATTATCATTTTTTTTTTAAATTTAAATACTATTAAAATATTAATTGATTTAATAAAATTAATATTTCTTCTAAAATTTTCATTCAAAATACACTTATGTTCATAAATTTTTTATAAAAAAATTCAAATTTAAAAAAGAAAAAAAACAAAAAATAAAATAATTTTAAAATTTAATATAAAAGAAAAAGAAAAAAAAAGTTAAATAAGTTAAATGTATATTAGATAATGAATTTTTTTTTTTAAAAAAATGATTTATTTCATTATTTACTTTCATCAAAACATTCATTCTTTCGGTCAATGATTTTCGCATTTGATAAAATCTTAAAGATTACAAATTAGAAAATTTTTTAAAAACTTATCGATCATAAATCAATTTTTTTTTCCACTTTATTCCCACACCTTTTTTCTTTTTTTCTCTCACTTTGTTTTTCTCTTCAAAATACTATGATATTTATCATTTCTAATAGCTTATTATATTTGATTAAAATACAATTTTGTTTGGTCAAAAAAAAAAATGATAGTTAAATGTAAATTTAATTTAATTAACTTATAAATTTAATTTAATTCATCTAATTAATTAATTTAATTATTAAAATTAATTAATTCAATATCGATATGTGGAAATTTACTGATTTTTTTTCTTTTGTTTTGATAATTTTAATGTTATCTCATAAATTATACTTTTTTTCTCTCTCTTCCTCTTTCTCTTTCTCTTTCTCTTCTCTCTTTCGCTTCTCTTTTTCTCATTTATTAAATTAATTAATATATTTAGCTCAGTTAAAATTGATAATGAAAATTTATTGATCTTCAGAAAATTTAATATTACCTTTGAATTAATTGATCAAATGAAATAACGCATTCATTTGATATTTTCATAAATCACACTTTTTTTTCCTTTTCTCCATCTCTCTCCCTTTCTCTCTCTCTCTCTCTCTCCCTCTTTCTTCCTCCCTTTCATTCAATCATTAATACGAGAAATGTAATTTTATTAAAACCAGAAATTTGTCGCTTTAATTCATGATAAATTTCAAATTATTTATCATAAACAAATAATGAAAAAATGATTTGCTATAAATTATATAAACATATCGATATTTTTAGCATTCTAACCTTTGTTATTTAAAATAAGAAATGGAAATGAAAATAAGATTTCCGTTTTTTATTTAAATTAAGAAATGAAATGAAATAGAAATTTGAAGTAAAAAAATGAAATAAAATTATGTGAAAATTTGATTTTAATAGAAAATATTTCCGGGAAATTCAAATAATTTTCTATATTTATCAAAAATTTGAAATGAAAAATTAATTGGAACATAAAAAAAAACCAAAGAAAATAAAATACGAAATGAATTTCAAAAAAAAAATTTTTTTTAAAATATAAAACTTAATAACAAAAAAAAAGAAAAAAAAAATTTAGAATAGGATGTAATTTAATGGATCATCATGCATGTGATGAAATATGTAAGCAAGATTCATACTGGTATGGATATTGTGTTACGTGGGATGGACGTGATTTTACGTGTTCGTGTCACGAATATCAACCACCACTTAATGGTAGCTTATGCGTAGAAGCGCAAGAAATATGCAAAGGATATTGCATCGAACAGGTATGTGTAACTTTCGTCTCATACCCTTTTTTTTTATTTCGATTTTTAAAATTCAAAAAAAGAATATATTCGAATAGAAATTAAAAACTAGAAATTGTTATAAAATTATTTATCAACAGCACAATTCATATATGTTAAAAAAAATTTCATATTTTGTTTATTCAAAACTAAATAGTTTTATAAATTACAAATACAATATTAATTTTATTTTTATTTTCAAAATTTAAAAAAAGAATATATTCGAATAGAAATTAAAAACTAGAAATTGTTATAAAATTATTTACCAACAGTACAATTCATATATATTGAAAGAAAATTTCATATTTTATTTTTTTCCAAATTTATATAATTTATTTTACTAAATTACTAATTTTTTTTTAAATACATTTCCAGATATTTTATAATTCTTGAATGAAATATGATTATTTCATTTTTTTTATCAAATTTTAATATTTATTTCCAATAATATGTCAAATAGATGATATATTTTTTTTTGATGACGTGTTATATATACACGTAAATACGTGTATGTATTATAATTACGTGGAACATTTTGCTTCCAATCATACTTTTAATTAGGTACAGAAAATTTTTAATACTTTACTGTATTACTAAATGAAATACTGAAATAATATTTAAGAATTTAAAAATCGTCAATAACATTAATTTAATTAAAATGAATAGTTATATAAGATGTATCAGCTATCGATCGATATAAGCAGTATAATTTTTGCTTATCGCTTTGTCAAAATATTTAAATTTCAATAGAAAAATCAATAGATGACAAAAAACCATATTATCAGTAAATAACATGAATCGAAATAATGAATTAATGAAATGAATAATTAATAAGCTTGATTTGAATTCCAATAATCTTTCGAAAAAACTAATTTCTACTTTATTTTTTTAAATCGTAAATCAATTAAGTTATTTATCACTTTATCTTCACTGTTAACGACAATGAGGCGATATACGCCAACGGATATTATCGTTTATTTCATATAAATTATTTTATCATATCATTATTATTAGTGATTAAAAGTTTAAAATTAAAAATTGAAATGCCTAAATAAAACTGAAAAAAAATATTAGCATTTATTTTGCTCGAAATATTATCATCTTATTCATCATTTCCCTAATCATACAACTTATCAAAGTATGATATACACAATTATCAATGTACGAAACATTTTTTATTTCCTCTCTCTCATCAAGTTTAAAATAGCTTTTGTAATCATATTTTTCTAATTATCCATTTAGGAATATTTCCAAAAAATGAGCCAAACGAAAAAATTATCATTAATATTGATTGATATTGAATAATATTGAAATTTCAGCAATATTTTTGATAAAAAAACCTAATACTATGCCTTAACAATATATTATTTATTTTAAAAATGATTTTTTTTTTTATATAACAAAAAAAAGTAGGGAAATCAAATGATTTCTTTTTCGTTTTAATCAAATATAAAAATAATTTCATAAAATTTTTTAGGCATCGATTGATCATTTTGTATGAATTACACTAATAATTCTTATCAAGAATTCTAATGAACGAAAAGAATTTAAGCTTAGAAAAAATTTGAGCTTAATTTAAAAATTTAAAAGCTCCTACCAGTCCACTTATCATATCAGATATCCTATTAGTCACTTTCATAGCTTTTACCTATAATAAAAATCTTATAAAATATGTCTTTTCAAAATTTTTTATCAATTTTTTACTTCTCTAACTAATTAATATCGAATCTCGTTTACGATTCAATATTACCCTCGTAGGAAAAAAAAAAAGAAAAACTTAATTTGTGTGAAATAATAATAAAAATTAGAAATAAACGATGAGTATTAAAGAAAATAAAACAAATAGAGCTGGCATATGCATTTTGAAAAAATGAATTATTCAATTTAGTTTAGTGAAAATTATCATAAAAAGTTTAGAAAAATCAGCAAGTAAACAACTGCTCAGATGTAATGATGATTGATAAAAATAACACCAATATATTTATCATTCTCTCTTACTTCTCGCTGAAAAGCATTTTCTAAACATTCAATTGATAAAAATAACAAAAAATCTCTACATGATAAAATCAAAATAATTTTTTCATCAACCATCTCTTGCTTCATATATTTCATATATAATGCAGATTAATTAAGCAAAGATAATACATGTACCTTCGGTTTGCTTATCATTTTTTTTTTCTCTATTTCATCCCAAATTTCATTTTAGCTGTTAAGGAAATGATATAAGTACAGCAAAACAGATAGATTATGAGACCAAACTTTATTTGGATTAATAAAACAGTTAATATTTAAGAAAAAATAAATAAATAAGTCGCAAATCGCAGTTCTATAATATTTCATACCTTTATATTTCTAACATTTATACTTTGTTTACAATAGTCCCGAGAAAAAAAAAAATCCCACTCTCTTGCTTAGAATTTTGTAGTATCGATCTTAAGGATAAAACCACTGTTTAGATTATAAGCGGAATAAAATATTGATTAGATCATAAAATGCATTATTGGAATAAATTTTTCGTACGATCGAAATCACACTACTGTGATTTTATCACAATCTTTTGATAACAATAACTGATTAATATTCATTTATGATATTATCACATATGTTGTTAACTTTTGATAATAATAATTGATTACTATTCATTTGAAAGTTTATATTAAATTCATTTTGAACTGGAGAATTATAGGGGCAAGACGGTGGTTATTGTTATGTGTATGCTTCTTCTACAGCTCCAAATGGAAGAACTCATTGCAAAGTTTTGAAGAATTATCAGAATCTTTTGATGATAGCGATTGATTATTATTCATTTATGATATTATCATATAAGTTGTTTAACAGTATTAAAGTTTATGTTAATATCATTTTGAATTGGAGAATTATATATATACAAAGAGACCATACACGTCTCACTATCGATTCTATTCGACAATTCCGTCAAATTTATTCTCTAATCGTTGCGTCGAATTAATTAGTAAATTGGTGGTTGATCTGAAAAAAGAAAATTTATCACTTCAATATAACAACAGACGCGAACAATGAATAAATAACAGTTTAAACTAAGTGACTAAATAAATATAAAGCATAATAACAATGGCGAAATACTAATTTGTCTAATTAATTCTAAACTCATAAGATAGCGAATATTTACATCGTAAAAAAGTATTGAACATACTTTTAAAAAGTAAAAGGATAGCTACCGAAATAAGAAAAACATACCGGAAAATAGAAAATAAGTGAGTTCGTTTGATGGAAGATATGTTCCGGCTTCCTTGTAACGATCCAAGCAAAAATCTGCATTATCCATTACAGCCGCATATTTTCAAGGACTGAAAAAAAATCACTCATCTAATTCTAGAATTTTCGATAAAGTTCACAAAATTCGTGCAAAACTGTCACCTTTCTTTCGGTATGAAAGTATAGTTTCATCACATTCCTTCAGCAGAATTTCCGCCGTTTGAATATTCCCGATAACTTGTTTCCGCAATTCGTCTTCGAATTTTGATAAATCATTTTTACGTATCATTTGCGTCAATGCAAAATCTTGTCCAAGTAATAGTTCGATATCCGCAGGATCAAAATCCGGTAGAGGAACATTATCCAAACTGAACTCTTCTTTATTATCCTCCTTTGCAATTTTTAACTAAAAATAAATGACCAATTTAGTTACAGCTATATTATCAATGAAGATTTCATCAAGATTTCTTATTCTACGCTTTAATTCATATCTACAACAAAATCTCTTCTGGATGTACTGAATAAAAAAAAATAATAGTTAGTAGCACATTTCCATTTTTCATTCTATATTTTCTGAAGCATTCATATATGAAAATTAAAATATCTTACCGTTTTAAAAATCTCTAGCATAGATTCGATACGCAAATATAATTCATCGAACATTTTTATTTTGGAAAATCTGAAAATAATCAATTTCCTTCACAGTTAGAGTAAATAATTCAAGAAAACTACTGACGAAGAATAAATTATGAAGTCCTTATCATTTCCCTTAAACGCTTTTGCCATGTTCAACCATTTTCCCTTATTACATCCGTGAAAACGAAAAAAAAAAACTTTCCTCTATAATTATATAGTACTAAAAATGAATACTCCATGCTTCAAACTTCAACATCCGTTAACAATCATCAATATTACGTTTGAAAAATCATTAAATAAATAACTAGCAGCATACGAGATTCTAGATATTTTTATAACGTACAATGACATGACTATAGAAATAAATATAGATTGAACATACTTTTTAACAGCATAAAAAGTTTTCTTCAATTTTCTTTCCACATTAATAAAATCTTTCTTCAATGCAGCATCTATCGGAGTATCACTTTCATACATGCTATACATAGACGGTTCAGCTGTTTCACGATAATCATGAATAAATCTATCAAACTGAAAAATATCATTTATTCAATTCATTGCAACATTTTGGGGCAAAAAAATTGTTGCATAAGAGCGACTGAAATGCACAACGAAATAGAAGAACTTGCGATTTGCAAAATTTCGAGAAAAAAAAAAACATTTTTGAAAGAAATTATTACATTTCGTTTAATAATCAATCTGGAAAAAGAAACCGAAAAAGAAACCTGTTCTTTGGAGTAACCCAATGAATCCATCTTCTTATCACAATCCATGTCAGCGTTTCCTTCCAAACTTTCTGCCATAATTTCGCTCCAATTTATTGCACTAAAAATTTTTTCGATTTTTTGTAAATATATTTAAAAGGAACAGAACATTATCTCATACATACGGAAAAGACGTGGATGAATTACCAACGTAAGTAACACGACCCATATCTCCTAAAAAAACGTGAATACGGTGTAGCGCTATGAAAACTCAATCCACATTGATGAATGTGTGAAATGATTTCTCGACCAACAAAAAATGATTTAAGCAATAAGAGAATGAATGGAAAATTTTACATAAATGTATGCAAATTCTATACAAATTTCGAAAATCTATGAATTCAGCAATCATTTAGCAATAGTTGAAATTCGAATAAATATCAAATAAATTGACCAATTTTATGGATCCAATTTCATTTCATTGTAATTTTGAATTTTACTTTTTATTCAAATCTAATTATTGCACATAAAATTCGGATAGATTATTATATATCGCATTTGTATATGATTGAATTAATTGATTGAATTAATTGATTGCAAACATATATCTTATAGTCAATATTTAGAATAGAATGTACCTTTTAGATTTACATATTTGAACTAAATTGATTATATTACAATATACAAGTACTATTGGTATAATTACAGGATGCAGCTACTATTTCTACAGATATATAATAAATTAATCACAGTACACAACCATTACTACTACAGAGATATACTAATTAATTGCAGTACATTGCCGTATAGGTATATATTTGGTACTGTGATGTTAAATTAATTAATTAATAAGATTACAAAAATATTGGAGAAAAATATCGAACAAACAAAGCAAATATTATTTTAATGGCATAAGTTTTTAAATAAACGGAACTACTTTTTTGATTTAATGATTCCATATTCATTTATTCATAATTCTTTTTTTGTTTTTAATTGAATATATATTTACAGCAAAAAAAAAAAAATTAATATCTTAAAGGTAATTTTTTCACGCCGACGATAGTGCCTTTTCAGGTAAATTGTTTCTAATAAGGATATATCTAGCATGTAGTTTTTCAGAACTTTCATGATTTAGATTAAAATTATTAATATAGCTCTTAGAATTTATATTAATTAAATCATATTCGAGAGTTCCGAGTGAAATTTGATTGACGCAGTGTCAAAGAAAGATCATCTATTTTATTTCAATAGCTTCTGAAAAAATTTTGGCATAAATTGTTTGATCGGCATAAGTTGGCATAATTATTTAAAATTCCGCAAATTAAAGGGGTTAGAATATCGGAGCAGTTGTTCCAGACATGTGAATTATAAATTTTACATTTCCTTTTATTTATTTAATTCAAAATTTGGTTCATTTTGAATTTGCAGCTATGTTCAATATGATACGATCGTTGACACATTTTTTTTTCACTTATAAAAATAGAGCAAATTGAAAATCAGCATAAGTAAATCTATTAAAAATTAATATAATTTCATTCTAGAATTCACAAACTGTTTTATATAAATTATAAAACAATTTTTTAGCGAATTACAGTTTACAAAATGTAGAATTAAAAATTTTCTCGAACACTCTACAAGCAGAAGATCGTTCGACTTGGATAATTTTGAAGCACAGAAGTATTAGTTAAATGGTGACAAACTTGTTCATCAGACAAGCTTCTGCCGCTTTTTTGAATTTGTTGTTATATAATTAGAATTATGCTGGGATCCATTTTCAAGTTCAATCATTGTCAGCATTTTATTTTCTCAACTTTTTGACATGTTTTATCATTCCAAAAAATTAAATTTTACTCAAAATATTTCGATAATCATTGAAATTATTAAGATTAAATTTTTTTAAAATCAATGGCTTAAGCGAATTGTTAGAAAATCGAAATAATTTATAATAGATATATCCAAATAATTAAATTATTTTTTGCATAATATATCATCTAATCAAACACACTGTTACAATAACCTAATATAATTTCTCTTCTTCTTTATCCACAATTAACAAGCTTATATGCAATTTTAAAATAACGTCCATTTCACATCCTTTATTCTAATAATTAAACCTTTCCTATAATTAATGTGTGACAAGTTACTATCATATTCATTACACAGATCAAAAGGGATTATCGATATCAAAATGGGCTACTCACGGCTAGCTGGCATATTTTAACGGGCGGTTACTTAGCCAAGCGGCAGTTATTCTTTCTTCCCGCTCTTACATCATTCGGCTGCTAATCTCATTTTTATCCTTAATTTTGATTTTCCGATATTTTTCTCACGTTGTTAAGATCTTTATCACTTACTTTATTCAACATATTTATTACTGAATAAAAATTATCACCATCGACATGTTACATTCAGAGATTTAATATCCACCTTTGGGGATAACACAGAAAGTTGTTTTCTTTATTTTCGGGTAAGATAAATAATTTTTCTTCATGAATATTTGAACTTTCAAGGAATCTTCTGCTCAAGTTTGATAATCTTGGAATAAAATGCTTCCTGACACTCACAGCTGTTATATGTTTTCGATACGGTATACAAGTATCAACATGATGATACTTAGTACAGCATGTGAATAAATCTACAATAGTAGGAGAGAATAAAAATAAAATAAGATATACAAATATATATTTTTGTGATATATTTTTTTAATTTTATTAATATATTACATCTGTTACACACTCTCTCGAGGAATCTTCTGCTCAAGTTTAATAATCATAGAATGAAATGTTTCCTGACACTCACAGCTGTCATCTGTTTTCAGATACGATATGCAAGTATCAACATGAGCACAAACATTATTATAATTAAAAAGATATTTTGTACAATTTTCTGCTTCTAAGATGCCATTAGCTAATATTGTTTTTGTACAAAATATCGAAGCGGACATGACATTAACATCGAATTTCATTTTCTGTCATTGGACATTCAATCCAAAAGAAAACAGCGATTAGCATCACTAACTTTTTTGCCTAACAATAAATTACAAGTCAAAAATGAGGAGAAATTTACTCATAACTTGTTAAGCATGACGAGTACTGAAAGATTAATTATGAGCTCTTCCAGGCAGTTATATAGTTCCTAGTGGGAAATAAAATTTTTATTTTCCATTCAATTTTGACGAGTATCATCAGAAATTTTGACGGGAGAAAGAAAGAGGAACGGGATAACGATGCAAATAAGTACAGATACAGTGCAAATAATTTACATCAGTAAGGGTATTACCATCGCAATTTTGATATCACAAATTTAACTATCTTTTTTATTGAGCTGGCAAATAGTTTAGAAATATTGATAGTAATTTTAATTAATTTTCAACTCACTTTTATTATATGTCATTAGTATCTGAAATTTATTTATATTTTATGAATATTACCTAATATTGCCAGAAGAATTATATTCAAATAAATACAAATTAATATATAAATAATAAATGCATATTACTCATAAATAATTTTGATGGTTTATCCATTCTTGTACTTTTTCATGATATATTCAATGTACACATTGCTATTGTTTGATTGTATTACATCATGTAATTGCTCTACAGATAAAAAGAAGAAATTTATCGTGAAACAGATGAGAATTCAGAAAATAATTTGTACAGGAATTAAATTAGTAACATTTGATAAAATGTTAATTGCGATTAAAAACGGATGACTTTGTGTTGATTTTAGGAATAATTCTGTTAATTCTATTAGCATATTTATATATTAGCATATTATAAAAGACTTGAAATGAATCTTGCCACCTCATTAAATGACTAGAATGTAAATGGATGATGATAATGATAGTAAGATATGAAATAATACAGAAATAGTACAGCTACATTAAATGTTTTATTCTTCATCTTAATGATATCAATCAATGAACGTTTTTTCACGCTTAAAATACGAATAAAACTTAAATAGTGCTATTAATTGCTATCATTGCTTCAGTTCAAAATTTCTATAAAATATTTCGATAATATTATTTAATATGTTTGCTATTCCTTCTGTATTAAATGATGGCATTAATGTATTTAACACAAGATACAATCAAAATATTCATTTCCTAGCATTTATGGCATACAAATAAATTAAAGAGGCAATATTTTGATTACGACGATAAAATGAGTATAGGTCTTTTTCAAATTTCGAAAAAGATTTGCAAAATTCAGGATAATGTAAGATAATCAGCTTTACTCTGTGATAATCTATTCAAAAGATTGTAATAACGAAGCGCTCTTTGAAGCGCTTTACAAACGTGTTCTGCGACAAATTGTTCTTTCACGCAAGCTGTACGTCTCAATATACCCATATCAATCAAAAATTCCACAACAAAATCATAGCAGTTCCAATTTCTTTTATGATAATGCTGCAAAAATAAAAAAATCATACTCAATAATTACTTTATTGTTATTTATTTATTCTTATTATAAGACATCTTCCAATTAGCTACAAAAGAATGAGAATCAAAACTATTTACAAAATATATTTGTATCTATACAGTTTAATTAATAGTTTCGCTTAATTTTAATTCATCAATTTTAATACCATTTTTATTCATCAATTTTATCTAGCAATAAAATCATTAAATAGATTTTTCAAATTCTAGAAAAGTATTATACTCAGTATTAAGATATTTTAAAAAAACTTTGAATTTCGATTTTTTTTAATAAATTGTACAAACTTAATTCAATATTATACATATACAAAAAAAAAATCTCGAAGAAAAAGAGGTAGATTTATAAACATAACAAACTTGACGTGTAAATCGATTATAGTATTTTTTGACAAATATTTTCATCCTTTTATCACATAACCTGCTATCATTGAACCGATAAACACAAAGACTTTCATTCCAAAATGATTCAACTACTACACCATTAGCAGTATAAGAAAATACAAAACCTTTTGAATTTAATAAGCCGATATGAAGATCATCGCCCAATTTATATCTAAAAATTAGATTTAAATTTTTAAAAATTTAATCAGTAAATTTTAACAACTGAAATAAATAGAAAAAATAAAAAATAAGATAATCCCAGTATTTTAGTTTGTTTATATTACCATTAAAAAAAAAACAAATGAAAAAAAAAGGAAAAATCTAAATTAATTTTGCATAATTCATAAAGCTTAAAAATAAATATAAATTAAAAACAAAACTAAGCAGCAATATTGATATTCAGAGAAGATTCAAATAATCAAAAAAATCCGATAAAACTATTTGATCTAAATTTATCAAAAAAAAAAAGCTAAATGATTGAAGACATTAGTAATGTTAACAAAATAGCATTAAAAAATTAACAGAAATAAATAAATTATCTAAGCAATAGTATAAAAATTTGGAGGAAAAAAAGAAAATAAAATTAGAAAAAAAAAGAAGAAACTTTAAAACTAACTTATTGAATGAATTTATCGCTGGCTTTAATAATATACAGCAATTTCGAGCAGTTATAGAAATAAATGGACTTGGCAGATAAAAAATCGTGAAGTATTTGTGGTAATTAGCATACCACATTTTGGACATAATTTTCGTCGAATAATCAATGATTTTGTTATACAATACCAACCACATATATTATGCATTACAATTAAAGGTTTCATTATCATATATTTGTTGAAATATTTCAGTCAAATCCCTGTGATTGATATCAAATGATGATGATAATGATGATAGGAAATAATCACCAATTCTTCCTATTTACTGCCGATTCTTGGCGTAGCAAAACGATGTAAAGATTTTCTACTTTATCTCCAAAATTTTCCAGTTTTTAATTAAAAATCTCGTTTTCTTCATCACATCGAAATCTCATATCATACGTGATCTCTTTCAAATTAATTTAAAAATGGCACCATTTTTTTTTTTTCATTCACTTTCTATTAAGTACTTTGATAATCAAAAGAAAAAAATTTTTGAAAAATCTAATTCATATCACATCACATTACAAATGTTCAATTATCGAGTTATTTCAGGTATCATGTAATGGAGAGAAAAAATCAAGAGAAATCTACCGTACTGATACATCACTGAAATGAATCATTGATATAAATGAAAAATGAAATATACGAAATTAGATCAGTTATTTTTTGCTTTTTATTCCACTCATTATATAATAACAAATTCAACATATGAATTTATAAAAAGTTAATTTTATTTGACAACTGATAATTTATTCAAATGAATCGGCTACAGTTAACCATAATTCAAAAATATTCTCTGAACACTTTTTTATTTTTTGCCAATCCCTTAATATTTGACCTCATTAAATAAAGGCATAGGAAATGAGTTCAGCAAAAAACTACGAAATTAATGTATTTCGTTAAAAAAAATAACTGAAAATTCTTTGATTCTGTACGACAAAAAATAAGGACTTTAACTAATTTGTTGCCGAACTTTAACCGATTTGTTACCGAAAGTAGAAGAAATCTGAAAAATGTTTTCTTTGAATTCAGAAAATAATTATGAAAATGAGATAAGATGACATGAATAAAATAAAAGTTTGAAAATGATGAAAAACAAAAAAAAAAACTTATTTCTTCCAAAATATTATATTTTAAAAAATTTGAAATATTGAGAAGTATAAAATAAAGTAGAAAAATAATAACAGATCGATGGGACGGTTGAGCTGTAGCATATGAACAAGCACATAAATTGAAAATAGAAACTCCGGAATATGCTCTACAAACAAAAAGAGAAAGAAGATTTATATATATATCAAATCACAATAAATAAGTTATCAAGAACAGATTATGCGTCATGAAAATTATTATGCGAAATAAAGAAAACTTAATCATTTTGGAAAATAATGCTGCAAATTTACCAGGATTAAACATATATAATTTGAAAGAAACTAAACTTCATGAGTAACAAAAATTTTGTTGGATTTCAGCAACTTTTTTTTCTATCAATTTCAATAAGTTAACCAGGCCATTTGACATATGAATTGATGAAATCAAAAAAAAAAAAGTAATATATAACATCAATAAGTCTAGTATTAGAACGTTTAATAAATACCTTCTGCATAACTAGTCTGAGATCTATAAAATTTGCTAGTTGTAACTTTCTTTTAAGACGATAAAACGGTATATCTGAATAGTCCCAATAAATTTATCACAAAATTTCACGAATCTTCTACACCAGTATTATTTTTGATATTCTAATTAATGAAGTATGATTCGAATCATTTAGTATCCACTCATCTATGTGATGATGAAAATTTCAGAATGTATTCTGAAACACTATTCAATTTTGCTTTGTCATATATCATGCAAATCTAAATAAATAAATGTTGCGTACGAAATAAAACATAAGATAGTTAACATTTAATGTTCAAAACATAACTATATAATGTACATTTATAAATGTCATATTTTATACCTTACTGTGTAACAACAGATGAATTTTTTTGTTCAAGGTGAAAATATGGAAAAACAAATTACCAAAATTATTATATTGTGGACAAATAATTAAGCTTTACCAAATCTACCCTTTATGTGTTAAACCAAAGAGCTCAACATTTTAAATATATTGCATAGAATTAAAATAAAAAACATGAGAAAATACCACACTAATTTAAAAATGGACGACAAATATACCAAATTGTTTACGGTGTTGTCATTAAAATTATTTCATTCGATGAGTCATCATAGTCATCAACCGGAATGTCCTCATTGATATGTTTGGTAAATTCATGCTTTCTTAAAGCTGAGCTGAAATTTTCAAACCAGAAATTTGCGTAATAAAAATAAGAAATAAAAAAAAGTAACATAAATTATTTAACAACATGATAAAGATATATATATATATTTTTATAACTATGTAAATAGGTAGGAAAATTAATATAATAAAAGTACTAAAAATCGTTTTTGACAAATATCTAGCTTGTTATATTTCAAAGGCTTTTAATCTTATTACAAACATCTGTGATAATCGCAATATTGAAATTTCGAATGCTATCCAAATTCATCATCATTCTTTATTTTTTCAGTCAAATTTTTTAAAGGTAACGAATACTTCAAAGTGTTCCAACATAACATACATATTATATCTTAAAATAGATTGACATAATCTTGAAATAAAAACAGATCAAACATGCAGCTCAGCTTAGAATTTATCAACATGTGCATTCAGTCTCATTATAACAGCACTTTTTTTTCAATTCGTCATCATGGCTGCAGTTGAAAAGAAACAAGAATTTACCTATCTCGAAATTCTTTGCTACACATCGAACAACTAAATGGTCTTTCACCGGTATGTGATCTTATATGAATTGTAAGAGCTTGCGATTGCGTGAAACCTTTGCTACAATATCCACACGTATATGGACGTTCACCGGTATGCGTCCTTTCATGAATGTTCTGTAAAGTTTGGACAGGAAAATCGAACTTTGCAATTTTTCGAAGATCAAAGATCATGGAAAGCTATCCATTTCGGCTATCCTAATGTTGTATAAAGTAACTATGATTAAATATAATTAGTTTTCATGTTTTCTTTTTCCATGCATTGTGAAATATGCATGAAATATAAAGCCATAAATGGATATTTTCGATTGTGTAAAATAAATAAATGTACATGATCTAAACCACTTTCTTATTTACACAGAAAAATAACACATCTGTTAAATTATATAATTTTTGATCAACGTTTATTCAATATCGTTAACTTTGTTAAGGGAAAAGTAAAATTTTTTTCTATCCCAAACGTTTGAAAGAAATCCCAAATAAATATCAGTTTATTCTGCTTAGTACTTATTAAAAGGTAATAATGTATTCAATAAATAACAATTAGTTACCTTATCTCTTCGATGATGGAACATTTTATCACAATAATAACAGCGATATCTTAGTGGACGATCAGTTAGCACCGGTAAACCATTCATCATAGCAAAACATTTTTGCTGAAATTTTTCATGGACGATAAATGTCAAAAAAAAAAGCAGCATTTCTGTTATTTAATCTTATTTATAAAAATGCAAAGCGACATATTTTTGGATTTTATAAAAGATGGAATTTTAATTAAAAGACAATAGTTATTTCATCTTGCATAGCATTGAAATTAATTTATTTTAAATTGAATTAATTTATTTCAAACTGGACTTAACATTTCTATTTTTATAAGGCTTTAAAAAGACATAAAATCTACAGAAGCTTTATTTATAAAATCTTATTGCCACTTGCAAAATGGATATCAATTTCAATGAAACAAGATACATTTTAAATAATAAAATTTGAATCAAAAAAAGCTGTACAAACATTACTTTACATGTTACCTGATGTTCACACATTAATGAGTGTGTTCTGAACCACTTGCCACATAAGGAACAAAAATAACGACGACCGCTTGCATGAAGTTTCATATGTATACTAAAATTCACTTGACGAGCGAAACATTTTGTACATATAGGACATTGATAAGGTCGTCCAGCTGTAAAGCAGAAATACTACAATATTACTTAAAGATTAATTACAGTTGATAAAACTATTGGAAGATTACGTATTTTTCTCGATATACTGAAATATACTTTTCCTTGAATGATCCTTTTGCACTAGATAAAACAAAAATCACTCTAGAAAGAATAAAATCAAACAAATTAATCACATAAAAATATATACTGGTATGAGTCTTTTCATGTGCTAACAACGGCCGTCTATGAGCATAGGCACGACTACATATTTTACATCGATAAATAGGCTTTTGAGGATTAACTTCATGATCAATCCATAGCGCACCATTACCAAAAGAATCATTTATTTCATCCTCATTTTTTTGACATATTAAATCATCAGCTGCAAAAAAAAATTATTTTCAAAATATCTAAACTGGTCGATTCAATTTATGTATGAAAATGATTTAAAATCACGAAAATTACATTTTTTACTTTTTTCTCTTCTGTTTTAGATATTACGTAATATCAACCGAACATCGAAGATTTATAATTTTTTTTTGAAGAAAAAAAACAATATGATATAAAACTAGCCTATATGCATTTTAGGAGCATCGGTAACTTTGAAGGTTAATTTATGATTGCCAATCAAAATCGAAAATTTTTGCAAAGGATTTCGTCCCTGCCAACGTTCATTGTCTGAAATTTTTGATGATTCGAACTGATTCATGGGATCCGAGCTTTCATTCTGTAAACAATAAAATTGACAGATAATTTTCGTTCGTTTTATAAAAATGAATCTTAAGCAAAATCATTATATCCCTGAAATTTAGTAGTAGTTGGCTTCTTTGTTATAGAAATAGTGTACATTTGATATTAGTTTTTGAAGCAGCTAATTATTAAATAATTCCGATTAAAAAATCATCTGATGATCCGATCAGTTTAGGTTAATATTCAACTATCATTTCACTACTAACAAAATTATTCTCGTAACTGTGCGAAGAATACATTGATTTTCTCGTTTACCTCAATTGATTCCTGTAAAGCTTTCTCGTTAATCAGTACTGGACATTCGTCATCACTACCTTCTGATGCTATTTCCTGAAAAACAACAAATATTCCTTCCCAAAAACGCAACCTATTATTATTGAATTCTAAAACTACACGAAGATTTCTGAGAGATATTAAAGGATTCATAAATATAATAAGAATTCATATCAATTTATCATTTAATATAATTTTGAAGTAAGCTACTTTGTTGTAAAATCCTACAATTAAGATATTATCGATCGCAAAATTTCAATCTTTCCAAACTTCAGATTTCAAATGTTAACGAACTTCACGCTTGACATTATTAAAACGTTAAAATTCTACAATAATTTAATACTAGCATAGGACTATATGGATAAAACTATCTTACCTGGCTCATTTGAATATCAGCAATGACTGGTGATGGTTCACTAGACTCATCATTTTCGATTATAATTGAATGTATATTTTGTAAATTGGATTCCGATTCTTTTTCTTCCATTGTTTTGAAGGAATCTACGAATCTCGAATCCTATCGAAATTTATTTACCTGAAATATGTTTTATTAAACTTGAAATATATCTTATTAAATATTAAATGTAAACGTACACGTAACGGATCAATCTTTTTATATTCATATATTCTTCGACAAGATCATACATGTAGCCTACCAAATATATGATTAACATTAGGAATCAGCGTAAAATACAAAAGATTACAAGATCACGTTATACATATAATCACGTTACACGTATAATGACGTTATACATATAATCACGTTACACGTATAAAAACTATAGCAAATACACGAAAAGTAGAATTAATATTAGAATTTTCAATTTTCAGCAATTAATCACAATTAAATTTCAAAATTCGAACAATCAAAAACTTCTTCAAAAGCTACCAATAGTAATACCTCTCGATATTCGCTAGATATTCCTCTCACGGTATTTCGCGGTCATTTCATCTCATATCTTTCCACACTTATACTAATCCATTATTTATTTCATACTGTTCCTCATTTCATGTCATCTATTTCAAATTGTTCCACCTATTTTTTATTCTATTCTATTGTCTTTAATTTTTTTTTTTACTCATTACATACTATTTTATCACTCTGCCAATCTCTGAAATATCTTCATTTTCATTATCTCTAGTTTATTGTTCCGAATTTCTGATTTTACTCGGTATTTATAATTTATAAAAGCGTAAGTGAAATGCGTCAGCTATATTTATCATATACGTAAGTGGCAATGTGGCCAACAGTCATTTGCAATCTCCCAATTATTCTCTGAACTTCGGGTAATAACTCTCCAGAAATGGACTCCAGAAATGTGGGTAGCATTCCGACCTTCGGGTAATGATACCCAGAAATGTGGGCAGCACTCCGACCTTCGGGTAATGATACCCGGAAATGTGGGCAGCATTCCGACCCTCTGGTAATGATACCCGGAAATGTGGGCACACTCCGACCTTCGGGTAATGATACCCGGAAATGTGGGCAGCATTCCGACCTTCGGGTAATGATACCCGGAAATGTGAGTAGCAATATTTGTTCCAATATTTTGCCCAAACAAGAAGAGGGTGCTGTCAGAAACGAGGAATTGTGTCATCAAAGCATGACTATGACAGGGATAACTTCTATTCTTCATTCAGCAAATATCACATTTTCATAACGGGGCATTGAACTTTTCACTTTTTACTCAGTAATTTCAGTGAAGTCCACTACACCATCGCGCATCATAAAGAGATTTTTGTCAGCTGAATTAACGAAAGATAGAAAAAATTTCAATATAAATTTGAAATTGTCTGAGAATTTTATAGAAAGTAAAAAAATTGGAAAAGCGGATAGCTTTCAGAAGGATGCGAATAGAATCAATTCGACTTCGAGAAATAATTGTATCGTTGATTCTGATCGATTGCTTTCAAATTGGAATCAATTCAACTTCGAGAAATCATCTGACAAACTACCTTCAAGTGGAATCAGTTTAACTTTAATAAATCATTTTATTTTATCTTTTCATTCATTCTTCATTTTATTTCATTCATTCTTCTACTCAGATCGATACGAAGAAATATTTATTGTAGCATGAAATTTTGTTGTTTTATAACTTCTAATAATTTAATTGAAATTAATTTGTTATGAAAGATTTTATCTATTTCAGACACTGTTTTATTCTTTTTCTGTTTTTTTTTTTTTTTTTGTTTTTGTAATCTTTTTTTTTTCAAATTTGGACTTATCTTTTTTGAAACCTTAATTTCCATTCTGAGATTTAAATACTGAAATATCTATTTTTGAATTTTTTCAAACTTTAAACTCTTCAAAAATTTTAAAACAAAAATCGCCTATTTTTCTATTCTTTCATTTATCAGAAATCATTTCAAGAAGCGAAACAAAAATCATAAAATTGTAAATTTTTTCTTATTTGTAAAATGTAGAATGAGGAAAAAAAAAATTGTTAAAACAGTATTATTTTGATAACGATTGATCGTATTGATATGATCATAAATTTTGATGTGATTGAGATGATGGATGGATTTAAAATTAGCTTGCAAAATTCCATTCATATAATCAAATAAATTTATGTAGCTAAAATATTTGTATTAATTTCGATTTTGGAAAAATTTTGAACAATAAAATATTCATATAAATTTTTTCCCAAAATAAACTTGAATTCAAGAATGAACTTAGATCATAAAGTAAGTTTAATTTTATTGCTTTTAATGCATTCAAGGCTAACTAAATTCTAAATAGAAAAAAAGGAATTATATTCTTGTATTTGTGTATTGAAAGAAATGTGAGACAATTAATTGAAAAATTTTAATTAAAATGAACAAATCGTTATGATAAATAAATGAACTTCGAAAATCACATCATTCTATTGAATAAACGAATGAAATGGATTTGATACTAAAATGAGTGGAAAATTATGATTTTAATTAAAATATTATTTTACATAAAAAATAATCTTTTTTTTTTTTGTTTCATTTAATCAATCTAATCTATGAAATCATATATTTATTAAAACAAGATTTATTACCGTAATTTTTGTTAATGCTGTTCTTATTATTATTATTATCATTTCCGATATGATATTTTATCAATTATAAAATGAAATATCATTTATTTTTTTTTTTTTGCTTCAATTACTTCTTCTTCTAACTGATAATAATGCAAAAACGTTGATATAGATAAGAATTATAGATTGAAAAAGAAAAAAAAAAAACTGAAATTCTATCCTTTCTCATATTATGAAGTTTTGATGTTGATATTAAAATTAAAATGAATTCTGTTTCATTTCAAAAATCTGTTTACAAACGAATTACTTTTTTTTCTGGTCATATAGAAAGACTACGGTACAACTGGAAAAAATTACGGTATAATAAACTATCATTTGATGAAAATTTTATTATTATTTCTTTTTTTTTTTTTCAAATAATATGTTTATTTAGGGAGAAAAAAGAAAAGATAACGATAGAATGACATCAGTTAACAATTAAAGTTTTGTTTTAAAGGCTATTTCTATTTTTACAGAGTATTATTTGATGTTGTTGATTAGATTTCTGCTTAACTTAAGCTTAATTCTTGCCAACGATTGATGAAAATTGAATGATAGATGATTGTGATGATGATAATGATTATAAATAATCATACAGAGAGGTATATATATGTATAGAGAGAGAGAGGGAGAGAGATAGAAAGATATGCATAAGTGTTTACAACAAATATATGAATTTTTATTCATGTTATCGATATTTTATATGCAAATACTACATATATTATATATATATTTATATATTTGTCATAAACATTTTAGTTAATTTATTTCTTTATTTTTTTTTTGTAAAATTTAAAATAATAAATTTCTTTTTATCTTTTGCAATATTCTTTCAATTTGTTTCTATTAAATAAATAATATAATATATAAATTAACCGCATTTTTAGCTTATTATTTCTCGATGTTTTTTTTTCTCCTCTATTTCTCGATCAAATATTTTTTTTCCCTTTTTCTTATCGATCTATTATTATGCTTTTTTTTTATCACTGATGCATTTAAATATATGAAGTGTTAAAATTGAAAAAAATATATATTTTCATTATCACATTCTATTTAAAATGAGAAATTAATCATTCAATGAATGTTGACATTTTTTATTTAAAATTGAAATTAATATATATATATATATATATGTTTTTCACTTGTTGAGTAATTCTTTTTATCTTTCTGTTCTTTTTGAAATTAAAAATTTCGTAAATGCTAATATTATTGGAGTTATTTTTGGAATATAAAAATTTTTTGCAGAATTAATAATTTTGAAATATTAAATTATATGTTTTACTAGTCAGGAAAAATAATACATTTTATGATTTATCGGTAATAATAAATAATAATAATAATATAGTAATGATTACTGCAATAATCGATAATATATTACTTTATAAATTCAATAATCACAATAACTTTTTAGTTTTAATTAGTTAGTAATAATGAATTCTATGATCATGAAATTTGTGATTATCAAATAACGATGTAGTAATAATAATAATAAGAACAGTAAGAATAGTAGAAAAACTTAATTTATATTAAGATCATTTCATGGTTAATCACAGTAATTTTATACTTTAATTAGCTAATAATGTTAATTATATGGTCATTAAATCTGTGATAATTACACAACGATATAGTGTTAATTATAATCGTAATAATAGCAATAATAATAATAATAATAGATATAGTGTTAATAATAAATCTTGTTTTATATCACGATTCTTTTTTGATACATTATTACAATCGTAATTGAAATTTCTTTTTTTCTTTTAATTCCTTGACATATAATATTATATAAGGCAAAACTCTTGACATTCCTTTTTGTCTGAAAAAGTAACTAATATTTTATTATTTTCTGAAGATATCTCTTCTGTTTTGTTTCCATCACCTACTCAAATAGTAAATTTAATTTTATCAATTACGTTTTATCAATTACGTTTTAGCTGTTGAAAATACCCGATAAATTTCGCAATATGATTTAAGTTACACAGATATGTATATAGTATATATATATATATATATGCAATTCATATATTAGATAAAATTATTGATAAGATAAAACATTTTTATTATAAAAATATTTGAAGATTTTTTTAATCGAATTTTTTTTTTAATTTATGGAATTTAATAATAAGCAATAAATCTCATTAAACATGCATATATTGTTATTTCTTACATCTTTTCTTTTAATTTAAATTTTTATTAAAATTCCAACTTGTTTTTTCGTTTTTATTCGAATTAATCATTTAATTTAAAAATTTTGAAAATTCCCATTCGAAATTTCTTTTGATATTTCATTCATATGATCAAATTGCTTTGTTTATTCGATGTTTGAAAGGAATTGAATTGATATTTCATCTAACAAAATTTGTCAACTAACTTCTTCCTTATTGATTGTGGCATATTATTTAATTTTATTAAGATGAAATGTGCTGATAATTCATTTAAACATTTCATTCTTAATCTTTGATTTTGGTTAAAATTTGAAATAGCATAAGCAAGGAAAAAAATTGAAGCAAATTTTTATCATACTATAGTAGACATTATATCAATGATAATACTTATTAATTTTTCACAATAATTATATGTAAAATAAATGCGATAATTAGTGTGCAATTATTTCGAGATCAATCTTCTATGCTAAAAAAATTAATCTCATTTTTATTCATTCAGATTTCTTACTGTATTAGATATAAATTGAATATTAATACTGTAATACTGAAATTGAACATTTGCTTATTCTTTTTTAGCGATATTGTAAGAAAGAAAAAAGTTCATTTTTAGAAATTATGCATATAAATTAGGATTTAATTATGAATAAATTGTGCTTTTATATATGTTATACTATAATTTTCTCCTCTTGTTTTTCTTCATTCCTTCGTAATTATATTAACTGAAATTGAACAAAATATTCAAATACTTAATTATATTATTAGAATTGAATAAAACATTCAAAACATTGAATAAATTTTATATAATTACTATCTTATCACATGTAATTGATATTACTATCTATTATTATCTTATCATATGTAATTCTTGCTGTACTAATTAGCAAAACAATAAGGCATAATTAATTCACATTTTACTAAAACTAATTTTTATACTTTGAAAAAGAAAGAGCAAAATTATTGATATCATTCATTTGAGATTAATTTTTTTTTTTCCTTTTATAAATATTTTATTCGTTATGAGATATTGTTTTTTTTTGTTTTCGCTCACAAAAATTATAGTTCTTTTTTTAATCAGACATTTATATTTTCTTAAATATTAGCATATTTTGAATTTCCATTAATTTGCTAATTACCATTTCCCTCTCCAAATTATAGCATAAGACAAATTTGAGCAGTAAAATTTTGAAATATTTTTATTTATATTTCATATATTTTGATTAATATTCATTTATTTGTTTCTTTTTCATTTTTTTTTAAACACTTTTTATTCATTTATTTATATTTCGTAATAGTTGAGATTTTTCCTTTCTAATTTCATTATAATTTCTTTTTTTATTATAATTTATAATTTATTTCCAATATTATTCCTTCATTTTTAGAATTGAAGTATGCAATAAAAATATTAAAATTTTTGACATATTTGAAATATTTAAGAAAAAAAATTTATTTTTCAATACAAATACTTATTATATTTTGCTGTTTTTAAGAAAAAAAATTTCATTACTTATTTATTTTATTACTTATTCTAAAATTTTCAATACTATTCCTTATAAATATTACACATTGAGTACGCTGTTTATTCTATTATCCATTACTTATTCTAAATTTATTTTTTCGATTTGTTATTTATTCTAAATTTTTCAATACTATTCCTTATGAATATTTTACACATTTATAGGTTGTTTACTTTGTTATTTATTACTTATCCTAAATTTTTCAACGAAATTCTCATCAATATTATACATTGAGTACGCTGTTTACTCTATTATATATTACTTATTCTAAATTTATTTTTTCGATTTATTACTTATTCTAAATTTTTCAATGCAATTCCTTATCAATATTACACACTGAGTAGGTTGTTAGAAATAATAAAATTTGACATATTTGAAATATTTTCATTTTTACTTATATTTTTGTTGTTTAAAGAAAAAAAGGTTTTTCTTTTCAAATTTTCATTATTTATTATATGTCAGTAATATTTTTGCTCAAATATGATGAATAAATGTGAGGAAAAATTTAGTTTATAATTTATAAAAAATTTAAAGGAAATCGCTTATTTTATGTCTTAAGAAATATATAAATGTAAACCAGGAAGCAAAAGTATTGTTGAATTTATTTGGATCATTTGTAATTTATTTTAAAAATTTAGGTATCATATAAGTATCCTATTAGAAAGCAAGAAATGAAAAGAAAACGAGAGAGAGAGAGAGAGAGAGAAAGAACAGAAAGAAAAAAAAATGAAGAAATTGATATTTATAATTTTAATATTAATAAACAATTTCAAAGATTAAATAAAGTATATTAAGCATTTGAAAACTATCAATCACTGATTCATCAATTGTTTTATTCAAATTTTCAATTATAATTTTCAACAAATCGAATCAATTCCATTTTTGTTTTTCTTTGCCTCCCTTTTTTGTTACATCAATCAAATTGTATTAATTGAAAAAAATTCATTTGAATTAAACTTAACTTCAAATTTTCTCTCTTATTATCAAATTTAAAAGCATTGGCTAAACTTTGCTCTGCTAGCTAAACTTTTTTAGTTGCACCTAAAATAGGCCTATTTTCCCATACTTGAATGAATAATTGTCAATTTTTCATTTTTCGTTGCTTTTTTTCAGGCTTCGTTTTTGAAGCAAAAAATTTTTCTTCACAGCTTTTATTCATTATCGATTTCACTAAGAAACGAAAATGGGAAAATCGATTTCACTAAGAAACGAAAATAAGGAAAAAGATGAAATTTCTTCTTTTTCTTTTTTTGTTTTTTACGAAACAGAAAAAAATTTATTAACTTTCTAAGCTAAAATTGTTTCACTTCTTTCATTTTTTTTGCCCCTTTCTCCGATTTTTATAATACTTTTTTTTTTTAGTTTCATAGCCAATTTAGTGTTGACTTTTGAAATTTTACTTTCATAGCCAATTTAGTGTTGACTTTGAAATTTTAGTTTCATAGCCAATTCAATTTTGACTTTTGAAATTTTAGTTTCATAGTCAATTCAATTTTGACTTTTGAAATTTTAGTTTCATAGCCAATTTAGTGTTGACTTTTGAAATTTTAGTTTCATAGCCAATTCAATTTTGACTTTTGAAATTTAGTTTCATAGCCAATTTAGTGTTGACTTTTGAAATTTTAGTTTCATAGCCAATTCAATTTTGACTTTTGAAATTTTAGTTTCATAGCCAATTAGTGTTGACTTTTGAAATTTTAGTTTCATAGCCAATTTAGTGTTGACTTTTGAAATTTTAGTTTCATAGCCAATTCAATTTTGACTTTTGAAATTTTAGTTTCATAGCCAATTTAGTGTTGATTTTTGAAATTTTAGTTCTATAGCCAATTCAATTTGATTTTTGAAATTTTAGTTTTATAGCCAATTTAATGTGACTTTTATTTGAATAATTAAAATAGAAAAATTTCTTTTCTTTTTTTCTTCTAAGCACTGATGAATATTAGCTTAGATTATTTGATGAAATAAATTTGCTTTTTTTCTCCCATGCTATTATAAAAACTTGTTAAATTATTTATGTCAATTAGTAGATAAATTCATTTTTTTGGTTTTTGAGAAATTCTAGTAAAAATTTATTTGCATCCTTTTTAGCAATTTTTAGCAATTACTTTTCTTTTTTTTATTGTATTATCATTTTTTTTTTTTTCTTGAGTGATATAAAATGTATTTGATCAATTCAAGTTATCATTTATATAAAAAATTATGACAATTTTTTTTTTACAAATGAAAAATATTTTATTAAATAAATCGAATTGTTTTGTTTCACAATTAGAAATTTCTTTATCAAATAAATAATATTCAACAAATAAGAATAAATTGATAATGATAAATAAAAATTATTTTGCTCAACGATTATGAATTACTTAATTAATAAAATTATGATATTATAAAATTATGATATTATTTGCCTTTTAAATCGATTTTCGATTTTACATATTTTTTTTATTTCCAATAAATCCGAATGAATAGATAAATTCTGCTTAACAATTATGAATTACTTAATTTGATAAATAATCATATTACTTGTATTTAATAAATAAAAATTATTTTGCTTAACAATTATGAGTTATTTGATTTAATAAATAATCATATTATTTATATTTTAAATTGATTTTCATTTTTCATTTTTTTTTTTTTATTTTTAAAGCATACCTGAATTATCATTTATTATACTGTAAAATTTGAAATTTACTGCTTTTGCGAGAAATTTTCACTCATACATTAACAGAAAATAAGAAAAAAAAAAAAAAAAAAAACGAAGAAACAGAAGACATACTTCTATTAAGTTTATTTATTTCAATAAATGATATTTTATATGATATTAACTTTTTTTCATTATTTCGTTTTGATATTTTAATAGAAATTTCATCTATTATTTATTTATATTTCTGCAACATCTTTCTTTTTGACATTTTTTTTTTTTTTTTGCAACCCTTTCTTTTTCGTTTTTTTTTTCTTTTTTTTCTCTCTCTCTCTCTCTCCCTATTCTTTTTTTATCTATTTGATAAAATTAGTTGAAGTAAAGTCATTCAAGACGATTGTATCGAATTTCAAAAAAAATGAAAGAAAAATATCACTCTAAACTTTTTCCAAATTTTCATTTTTTATAAAGAAAAATTTTTTTCTCTCTCTTTTTCTTATGTGATTTTCGTTTTTTTTTTTTTTTTATTTCTTTCTATTTTAATTTTGGCATCGTTTTAAAATTTAATCAATAATTGATTAAATTTTACTCCCTCAAGCTATAATCATATATATTGTTATATTGATAAATTAATCAATTTGTATTAATTATTAAATTGTTTATGTAATATTATTATTACACAAAATCTATGTTTTTTTTTTTCTTTTTTCTCTCTCTCTCTCTTTCTCTCTATCTTTCTGTTTGTAGAAATAAATAAAATCAATTATCGATTTTAAAAATAACAAAATGCCGTTATGTGAAGGGTGTTGCTCAAATTTACAAATTGAACGAAAGAAATCAAGCGCATATGCACCAACAATTCATCAGTTAGGTTAGCTATATTTTTCGTTTTTTATTTTTGTCTTTTTTTTTTTGTAATTTTAATTTTATAATTAATAACATATTAAATTAATAAATTTGTATTGAATAAATTAAACTATTTTTTTTTTGCATATATATTTTTGATTATCATTGTTATCATTAGGAAAGAAACAACAACATTCATATCATATTTTTAATTATCATTGTTATCATTAGGAAAGAAACAACAACAACAACATCAACAACAACAACATCAGCAACAACAGCAACAGGAACAACAACAAGCTGATAATTATTCTCGTTCTATGTCAGCATCAACATCTGAACAAATGGTAAATGATAGTCAAATTTTAATTAAATTAAAATTAAATTACTCAGTATAATTTAATAATTCAAATATTGATCATTTATTACTAAATTAAGCTTATATTTTTGCTACTGTTATATTTATCATAGTGTAAACTAAAAAAAAAAGCTTAAAATTAATTGATTAATTTGATTCATTTTATCAGGTATTATTCATAATAACAAATGAGATTTATGTTTATTTAAAAAAAAAAATTTTTTTTCTTACGATCAATAACTTATCATGCAGAAATTCGAAAGATCATTATTTCTTATATTTAATGCAATTTTTTTTTTTGTTTTGATTGATTTAATTAGGAAATTTCAAAATTCAAGAGGAGAATAGTTTAATTTATTGAGGATGACTAGACTTCAGGAAACTACATGAAATTATTTTACTTAAATTTTTGATACTTTATCTCTTAACATCATAAGTTAATAATATCTAGAAAAAGTAAAATATGATTCATAAATTTTTTTCAATCTACAACAACCTTATCATGCATCATTAGATGATGGTGATGATGATGATATTGATAATGATGTGCTAGTGGATGCTGATGTAATAAGAAAATTTTAATTTGTTCAATTGCTATTAATTATTATTGTTTTTTAAATTTCATTTCACAGTATATCTAGTTGATTATCTTTTTCGGAATTTATTTAAATACTTTTTTTGCTTTTCCTTTGCTTTCTTTCATATAATAATTATACAAATACGATTCAATTTTTTTCGGATATTATCCCAAATTGTTCGATATTTCATCGAATGAAAATGATAAGAGAAAATTAATGCTGTAAAAAATATGCATATATTTGAAATGAAATTAAATAAGAAGAAAAAAAAAATTTAACTTTAAAGAACTTTTTTTTATTCATTCAATTTGCAATCATTAAAGGCAATGAGAACTGATAAAAACTTGTTTTATCCTATTTGATATTTGAAATGACATGAAGAAAGGAATGATAGAAATTTTTATCATTTGTATTAAAAAAGAAAAGTACATTTTATAAAATTTTTCATTTATTATTATCCTACTAATTGTTTTCTCATTTTGGCATCGTTTTGGAAAAAAATTATTTTTTAAATTTAGTTTTTTTTTTTTTCTTTTTCTAGAATAAGCTAGAATAAGCTTGTTTTATTTCTTTTTATAAGAATTCATATTTTTGATTAATTAAAGTTCTTTGAAGAAACATTAATTAATTAAAGTTTCTTTTTAGTAATTTTTTCTTCTTCGCTTTTTTTTCTTTTGAATGTCTTTTTTTTTTTTTTGATTCAGATTAACTATCTCTTATATTGTAAAGCTTACATATTTTTTAAACTATATCATCTAAAGTATTCCTTTATTTTTTTTTTTTTTAGTCATCATCAGTTTATGAAAAGAGCAGTTGTTGTTTGCATCGAGAAACGAGTGGAAGTGGAAAAAACTCGAGTGTTAGATTTAATGAAGGATTACCCAGTAAGTCTTGACAAATAATTAAGCCTTATTCTCTTTCTCGAAGACTTAGTTTGTTTTCGAGAAATGATTATGCATCATTTTCTTTTTTTCAAAAAAAATATTATTGTAACATAAAAAATGATATTTAAATTGAAGCACGTACTAGGATGAATTTAAGGAAAACTTTTCATGCACTCAAATGAAAATTCAAATAGCTAATAATTTAATTGAATAGAATATATCTGATTAGTTTACGAAACGTTAGTAAATATAAGTAAAAATGTCCGTTTATAAGCGTTCTTTTTTTTCATAGCTTATTTCTACATCCTCATCAAAAGATTGTTTTTATGTTTTATTGATCAGGAAGATGAATTAAATGACTGAGAAAATGACCAATAATAATAATAATTGCTGATATGACAATTAATGTAAAATCACTAATGAATTTTTAAATAAAATTTTAAAGCTGGTTCAAGCGAAATGCTTCATGCTACAAAATTTTATCAAAATTGTGTTGATGAAGATACGGAAAGTCGTTGGATGGAAGTTTACGAAGAACAAAAAAGTACTGGACAAACATCATCCGGTTCAAATTTTTACATTATAAATTTGAAAAAAATAAATAAATAACTCATAGCTAAAGATTCAAACTCATATATGAGCCAGCAATAAGTATTTCGAATTTGTTTTCAATTTGAATTACAAACATGCTAGAATTTTAGATTTTTTTAAAATAATTTTTTGAACTTTTCAAAACTTTAAAATCTCAGACTTCTTAACCAATTTCCATCCATCATTTTTTCCTTATATTAACAGGAACTGATCAAGAAAATGAGTTAAATGTTTCAAAATTATCAACACGATCTACGAGCGAAATGGGCAATCCAAAAATGGATACCAATGATGAATTTTTAGGTAATCAATACATTTACACTTATTGAAATTTTTATCAGTTATTTTAAAATTTTGATTATCTCCATTTATCTAATTCATAATATAAATGTTATCAGCTTTATCTTTATAACCATCATTTAAAATATCATATCTATTGTTTTATTTGACAAATAAACCATAATTTAGAAATTTATTTAGAAAATCAGACAAGTTTGACATTCATTATCCCAATGATCTTTATTACAAAATGCGCCGGGTCTTTTTTTACTATTTCCTTTCCAGCTTAGATCTTCTTATTTGATTTATCATAATTAAAACACAAGTTTCTCATTCAGTACTATATGGCATCTTTTTTTTAATTTTTATTCTATAAGGAATTTCTTTTTTAAATCACATAACTTAATATATATCATGAAATTGAGTAGTTTTGTTTTTTCTCTATGTAATAAGAAATATTTTAAATTTATGAATACTTAATTATTTAAATTAAATTTTTTTTTAATTTATGAATACTTAGTTGTTTAAATTAAAAATCATTCATAAAATGGCACGAATATTTTACTATGGTTATCAGAAGTTATATGTACAATATAAATATCAGAAAATTTATATGTACATTCTGAATGAGTATTAGTATGGATCATTTTCAATATACAATTATAGGGAAAATATTCTTCTTTGGTTTTTTCTTGGATTTCAACGAGGTACACAATAAGGTACACATGAGTTGCAAATTCTTTATTTCCATTTAAGCTTCAAAATGTTGCCAAAAACAAAGTCCAAAGATACAAGTATTAAATTCGGGTAATTAAACCTTTAATACGGTAAATTATTCCAACATGCAACGAAATTCAACGATTAATATTTCGATGAGATAAATTAATAACGGAAACAATATAAAACTCAATGTGACCTTCGATATTATTTATCCTACTGATTTCATCGATACCATTTAGCGAAAATTATGTTAATGTTAGGGCCTTTTGCGGTTTTCCGAGGTCAGTTCTAAGGTCACCAGAGTCATCAGCAACTTTATTTGGGGTGCATAAGCATGATAACAAATGTGACTTACAATATCTTGATCTACAGATTAATAAATCTCTAATACACTCACTTATGAATTTATACATTTTTATTATGAAATCTTTTCGTGTTTATTCATGATAACATATGTATAAGTATCAGTATGTATTAGAAAACTGATTATCATTTTTTCAGAAAAGGCGCATTCAGCAGAACCAAAATTAAGCGTAAACTTCAAGTCATATTTACAGCGATGCCAAGAGATGGAAAATATTAATAAAGTTGCTTATCAAGAATGAAATGAATGAAAATTTGATATGTTATGATTTTTATAATTCCTATCTCTTAGAATTTCATTACGGATTTTTTAGTTATAAAGTTTTTGCGAGGTTGGAAATTTTTGTTAAACATTATTATGTTATTTTAATATTTTGCTAAAAATATTATTATATATATATCAAAAGGTAAAAATGAATTATTAATTTTGAATATATCGGTTAATAGAAAAAACTTCAATTGAGAAAATAAGTTTTAAAATAAATTTATATTTGAATTTATGTCAGTTCAAAAATTCTTTTATTACATGTCTCTTTAATCAGTTGCATTTTTTTTTCTTTTGAAATAATACAGTCAAAGTTTTAGTTTCCCAAATTTCCATAGACGTCATATTTTAAAAAAGACAATGCATTTAAAAATTTTCGAAATTCTACAATTTCGAGAAAGAGTTGCTATCTAACAATTTATTCTATTTTTCGTTGAAGTTTACAGATTTTTGTCGAGATTTTTCTCAATTCTCGAAAAGAAGCGGATCCTATCATACACACACACATACACATCCATACACATACCACTTCTTTCCATGTCATGATAATACAGTTGCCTAAATTTCGCATCCTTATTTGAATTATCATATCAGATTTGTCAATGTGCCAACATACATTGCAATCTATTCAAAATACGCTCGAGAATTTTTGAAAATTATGTACAAACATAAAAAATCATGAAGATGTCGTAATTCGAGTAATCTCGAACGTCTTGCACATCAGAATGTCAAGTTTTTTATCGCCAAATTCAATTTCTCGTTCAATTCACCTACTAAATTATTTAGTGGTTTAACAAAAGACAAAAGTTAAAAGCTTTTGATAATTTTGTTAATAGGGAAAAGCTAACACGAAAATTATCGATTATCCATTGTGTGATGTATTTCTGTTATGCGAAATAATTCCATTTTTATTTAATTTATACTTAGTTCATTGAAAATGTAATACAATAGGAAACAAAGCGTTTAACAGAATGATTATTGAATGATAACAAATCTCGATATGGTCCAAAAATTTCAGTAAAATTTTTATCAGAAATACATTTGATACTTTGATACTTTGCTTCATTAAGTTGTAACATTGTTAAGAGAAAAAACGAAACTGAAGCAACAACAATTTGATATCACCAAATAAGTGTGGAAAACGCTGAAGCGATCTTACGAGCGAATAGCCAACACCTGCAACACAAATCCAGTGTTAATTATTTTAATTACTCAAACGTTTCCAATGCTTGGATATAAGTGCGCAACTAAAGAAAAGATATGGATTTGACTTTTGTGGAAAGATTTTTTAAGATTATACTAAAAATGATTTGAATAATTTTTATATCTTCAATACTTTTATCTTTTTATTTATTAAGTATCAAAAAAGCAAAACTAAGAGTGAAAAATTACACCTTTCGAATGACAGCGAAAACCCAGGTGTGAACTATTTAGGGTAAAAATTAGCATAAACACATTCATCAAAAAATTGACTTACAATATCGTCAATTTTGAGAATACAGCGAACACATTCAGCAGCTTGTTTGATTGCTGAGGATGATACTAGAAGCGGTTGCAACACATTTTCTTCTCTAATATCAGTAACATAACCCTGAAAAACAGTAGTCTGCTTGAAGAACTTGCGAGAGTTTTATAAGGAATGAACATATAATTTTTACAACCACTTTTCACACAGAAATAAGAATCATAGTAACAAGTACATAAAGAACTAACTTTGCGAACATTTACTCCATGATTTTTCTTGCCATTCGCATGTTGAGAGCGCAATTCGGTAACCGTCGCTATCGGATTCAAACCAGCATTTTCGGCTAGAGTGTATGGAATCTGTTCTAGAGCATCCGCAAAAGCCTAAAAACAAATCAAAAAAGTAACACGCATACTTGGTGTGAAGTTTTACTATTCATTCTTTATAAAAAAAATTTCAAAAAAAAAGATTTAATATATCTATCTTAAAGTAGAAGATTAATTTTTATCATGAATTTTAGATTTTGCAAAAAATAAAGATACGAAAACGAACTCTCCAGCAATATTGCTCAGCACCATGTCTTTCCTGCGCTAATTGGCGCAGTTGCACCGCTACTTCCATTTCAGGTGCGCCACCACCTAAAATGGAATAAATATAAAAAGCAATGAACATCGATTATTGTAATATGAATGAAAAAGAAAAAACAAACTACACTACTCTTATCAGCACATGGGTTGCTATAGTAACATTATTTTCTTTGAAAAATGAAAGAGTACAAAAATTATTAATCAGAAATGAAAAACAGTGAAAAATGGGACTGAAGTTTAAGTATTTTGACAAACCAGGAAGGAGAGCTCTTTTCTTAACCAAACATCGTATGACACAAAGCGCATCATGAAATGATCGTTCTGCTTCTTCTAATACTAACTTGTTAGAACCACGAATTAAAACTGAAACTGCTTGGCCGGGATTTTGTACGCCGGTAACCTGAAAACTTTGAATTTTGCTTCAAATAAATAGATTACCGATGAAAGAAGAAGCGACATATAACAAAGTTTCGTTTCGCTATTTTATAATTAAAGAAAAAATAAATAAAAAATAGGTCGTTGATGTATTAAGAATCTCCAGATACGAAAATATTTTACTTGAATAATTTTTCCATCTCCTCCTGTTGGAATTTGTTCAACAAGATCTGCAGAACCTAATGCTTCAGGTACAAAATGATCGATTGATGCAATGGGACGACAACCGAGAATGCGAGAGTAAAATTCAATATCTTCTCTTTCAATATCTTTTACTACCATTATCTTCATTTTTGCCAAGAAATGCAAAGACATCTCATTCACCGCATCTCTTCAATAAATTAGTTAATAATAATAAGATAACGCTAACTAGAATTTAAAGTTTAATTTAAATATGAAGCTACATTTCTCCTTTGACGATAAAAAACCCTGGATTAACGATGGACTGCATGACCTCGTTAGGAATAAACAGAGAAGTTTTAGGAAATTATTACAGCAATAGCTACAAACGACAGTTTCTAAATTTTTTACCTTCTTGCTTCCGATCATCTTTTCAAAATGAAATTATCTAAAAAGTTTTGCTCCATAAAAGAAATAAATTTAAAATACCTGAGAATGCTTTTTTGTATAAGTAAAACATTACATCCGGCCTTCTTGATTTGTTTGCACAAATCGAGCAAGTACATTCGTTCTTCCTTCAAAGCTCGATCCATTTGGGTGTAATCAGATAAGATCACTTGATTTTCCATCTGAAATAATTTAGTAGAGAAATGGTAATGAAAATCTAAAATAATATAGTTATAAGTCAAGAAATTAAATAGCAAGCAATCAAGCAATAAGATATCAGGCTATAATAACAGTTATTGAAATGAGTATTGGAAGAAAACGTACATCAGTTTTTGGAGGACTCAACTGGAATTGAATTAATCCAATCTGAGCTTTTTCAACACGAGTTGGACCACCACGTCCCATGGATTTCTGATCAATAAGTGCACCATCTATCAAGCGAGACTCTTCAACTGTTTCGCCCACCTTTTTCACAATTTTAATCATCCGTAAATCAACATTGTTATCATCAGTATTGGCAATCTAAATTTATAGACTTTGAAATACAAATAGACGTAATTAACAATTGATCCAGAAACAAGAACATTACATGTGATTTTAGAGAAAATCCATTAATTGAAAAGTTACTTTTTTAACAGCATTCACTGCCATCGGTGCAAGTAACCATGAATGTTGTGATACAACCTAAAAAAAATAATATTGCGAGAAAATAGCAAACTAAACACTAATAAAAAATAAACAGTATAATATCATATGTCAACCTTCCAGCTTCTTGATAGGAATAACTTGCTCGATTTCAAATATCATTATAAATGTTACAAAACTTTCTCTTATAGAACAATTAAATGAAAACGATGTTTCACTGCATTTCTTTAAAAAACGATTAAACTACACTGACATAGTAAAGAAACTCAAAAATTCTAATTTTTGAAATAACTACTTTAGAATTCAGGCTAGTTGTGGCAATTTTTGCAAGTTGATCGTCGTTATCAAGATCAACAGGAGATGCCATTGATTCCAGAATCTTCTCAGCCTGAACTGCAGCACGTTGGAAACTTTCCGAAATCGTAGTTGGATGAATTCCTAAAGTGATCCCTTTCAATGATTAAAATTGCTGTTGCTTTTGCTTAGTATCCTACCAAACCTAAGAAGAAAACCGTCAATAATTTCTTTATTTTCCAATCCATAAGCAATTTATGTCTTTTCTTTTTACGCTCTTCTGATTAGAATTACAAGAGAACCAAATTACCTTTGTTTAACAATTTTTCTGCCCCATCAAGTAATGCACCGGCAATAACAACTACAGTTGTAGTTCCATCGCCCGCTTCAATATCTTGCGCTTTCGATAATTCGACAAGCTAAAAGTACAGGCAATTTCTAATAATTTAATAATATGTCTAAATAATTATAACAATATCAGTTAACAAAAAATTGCAACAATATACTCTAAAATATTCTTATCATAATACTACATCTACAAGTGATGATGTAAACTAGATATTAAGCCACGGTCTCACAAAGTTTATTTAAATAAATGCTTAAATAAATGTAATGATATCAATTAACAAAAAGAAACAAAGGTATTTTCCGCTTAATAAATCTTTCAATTTTATGAGGTATAATAATTGAAATGATTTAAAAATATCAATAAATTGCGCTGCTTAATTATATCGATAATGCAAAAATCTGTCTATTAATAATTTAATATCAATAAATGAATAGCACTTGGTAGAACATCGGTAGTGAAAAATAATAAAATCACACAACAAAGTCCAAAAATTTTTCAATAATTTCTGCAAAAATTTTTACCATTTTAGCTGCAGGATGTATAACACTCATCTGTTTAAGAATCGTTGCACCATCATTTGTGATTGTTACTTCACCTTTTCCTGTTTCAATCATTTTATCCATTCCTAACATGAAATACAATATATAGTCGTTTAACAATCAACAATCTTTACTGATCTTTGTTTTTTTTTAACAGATTTAAGAAAGACAACCTAAATAGTTTTTTTTTTAATTTCATTAAAGAAAATAACTATCAGTAACGATTTTAAAAATATGAAATAACCTTTAGGCCCCAGACTTGTTCTAATTGCATCAGCAACAGCCTTTGCTGCAACAATATTACTGCTTCGTATACTATCAGGCTTATCCTTGTCCTGTAATCATAATGAATTAAAATTTATGATTAATGAAATAAGAAAAGAGATCTAGTTTGACATGAATTTCGAATGTAAACAAAATTGATCTCAATTTAAACGATGGAAGATAAATCTTCACATTTGATTAATCCTAGTATATAAGATATGATATCTCAATTATCATTATACATAATATAATCAGTTCCCATTATCCTATACATAAAAGCAAACAACTACATAATTATTTGAATTAGTAACAGTGAATAATTATCAATTCTAAACGATCCTTAACAGCAATCAATTCGAATGATTAATAAAGTCATCAATTTTAATTAGTAATTACATAATTCATCGTTACATGCCATCCTTGTTAATAAAAAAGTCTTAAATCTGCTACGGAGTCTTAAATCATTGAAATTCACTCTGAATGGCACTGTATTTTATCCTATATTTTATCACTTATATCACTTATCTGAATAGTGATAAATATTTAAATTGATTCGAAACAATTACAAATAATAAGGAAAAGAAAATACTTTAAAAGTAATTGATGGATTTTTTCCGGATACTTTTGGCGGAGCAATCATTGTTTTTGCCATTATTTCAGAAAATTGATAATGCGCAGGAAATGTGGAAACAGATTACTGTACCATAATATTTCGTCAAATTTATGGATACGGTATTAATATTATTACAGCATATATCTATACCTATGCTTCATTTTAGCCTTCCCCGTCACATCCCAAATCCTAAATTCCCGCATACGACTAACCACCAACGACTATTTGTCTCAACTTTGTTCACCAGCCAAACCAAATCCTTTCATTCACAGGCCTGCTTATCTATCAGAAAACGTGGGCCGGCCGGATTGGACTGAAATTTAGTGACTCGGGCCAAACAATTATCTGAGATTTGTTCAATCTTATTATGGTAAGGAGGAATAATTATTGGTCATCGCGGTAGAGTTTTTTTCTCCATCGCAGGATACGATTATATTTACAGGGTTAATTATTGTTCTGAATATAGGATACATTCAATTTCTATGAATTATGCTTGGTACGCCATCGCTAGGTTCAACATCGGTACCTCGAGCACCAGGTAACATTTAATATCGATATCTTGAGCAACTGATAAAAGATGCCGATACCTGTTTTATCACGGTTTTCACTTCACTCTTTCTTGCAATAACAGCAATGATAACTAAAACTTCATAAAACAAAATAAAAAAAACTTTGAATTCAAATATGGCATCTTTGCATTTTTAATTTCATTTCGTTTCTCTTTTTTCTTGTCATTACGAACAAGAAGAAATTGTTAGTTAAAGTTTCTTTTTTTCTAAATAAAATATGCAAATGTTCAAATTTAAATATTGTGGTGTTCATTTTTTGTAGAATATTATTAATTTTTTCCTCTTTCTCGCTAATTATTATTTTTAGAAGACGAAGATTCACGAAATGTCATTTGATCGATTGGCAGAATTTGTGGCTAAAAATGGAATGGAATTTGAAGAACGTACAAGAGCCAAACAGTATGGTGATCCACGTTTTGCTTTTTTATATGGTGGTGAATTTGCGGATTATTATCGTTTCCGGGTAATGCAAGAAATTCAAAAATGTAAGAGAAGTTTTGATAATTTTTATAGCAAACATTTTTAGATGAATTTGGCTGGAAATTCATGATGATTATAGCTTTATTAATATTCACAGATTGCATATATGCTAGAAATTACGATTATCATAATCAAGAAATGGCATCATATCTCATTTATTGTCATATATTATAAAATTTAAGAGCAAATACTATAGTTAAAGGAATGAAAAATGTTTAGTGATGTATGAATCAGTGTTACGAATTCAATTCTTATCATTTGATTATTCATCTTTCATTATTTGATTCTTACAAAAAAAACAACTGATAATTCATTCAATTAGCTGTGCATTTTGATAAATAGTTTGCAAGCAATACGGCTTACTGTTTTATAATATGGTTTTATAATTGATTTTATTAAGCAATATTGTTTTATGGTTTTAGTAGATGGAAATTCGCCTGCAAGTTTAGCTCCTCCTCCAGCTATGCAAGTACCACAATTTGACGCAAATGCAGCCTTGGCTCAAATTGCAACTTTTAATCAGCAAATTGTTGATAGCGAAGCAAACTTAAGAGCCCAATTTGAGTCGATCGAATTGCAGAAGGAGGTATTGCTTGCTTCTGCAAACGATCTTGCTATTAAAATTGTTGCGATAATGAAATTTAGCATATTGTTTTATCATTCAGTACCAGAGATCTCCTGACATTGGCATGAGTTATATGGGCAGCATTTTCTTCTTTCAAATAGAGTTTGCAGCATTCCAATAAATCCAATTTTTACTTGTTATTTTTTTAACATTTATATTTCAATAATTTCCCTTTCTCAGAATTCGGAAATTATTTTGTCTGATTTTAGGCTCAACTCGCTATAGCGATTGAAAAGGCTGAAGCAGATAAAATAGCATCTATATGTGAACAAGTTGCTCTAGATGTTGAACCTCTTTCGAAAATGCTCGATCAGCTTAATGGACATTGCAGTAAAGATGTTATTTCCGTAAGTTGGTATTTAGCATATACTTTTTTGTTTTCAGTCAAATCTCAACTATTATTTTTTCATCTATATCCTTTCTCCCTCATTTTTTTCAAAATTCTATTTTTGAGCTGCATCATTTTGTTCAATTTTCCAGAATAGCAAAAAATGGATATTCGAGAAGTGTACAACTGATCGTCTGCGTGAAGCTATATTAATGTATCTACTATATCGAGTAAAGGAGTCACGTGCTACTGAGCAATTCAAACTTCATATTTTATATTTAATAAACGACTGGGCTCACCATTGGTGAGAATAATCATATGCCAAACTTTCATTTTAAATTCGAAGAGCTTGAAGAAATCGAGATTTTCGAGCCTTGCATTTTGTAAAAATTGCATAGATCTTTTTTTATTTTAGAATCTTTTTATTCAACGCACCACGGCTTCTGGGAAATTTTACGATTTAATAAAACCTGAATAGTATATTTTCCTTAATAAATTTGGATTAGATTGTTCTTCTAATCTTATTTTTACAAAACTCTTGGCTTTTTCATTCAAAAAATACTAAAAAAAAGTCAGCTTATTTTTTATTATAAAAAACTTACATAGTTTGCATCGTTTTTTTAATTAAAACCTTAGTTATTTCGATTTAGTCAGCGTAAAAAGTTGGATGCAATTCGGCAGATGCTTTCGCGATATGTACCGCAACTTTACGCTTTCACAGCTCAGGGTGTAAAAGAAGCAATTGTGAACGAAAAACTGGAGAAATTGATTGGTGTTTGGGAAGGTCATAAATATTTCGATGACGGTTGTTATAAAGTATGTTTTGTATTCGATAATCAATTAATTGATTTGATTTCTTTTTGTATGTGTATGCATTCAAGCAAGCAAATTATAACTGAGTACTTGATTGATATAGCATTTAATAGATTAGTGAAGAATCGAAATGATAGTTCTCTGATAATGTTATTAGCATTATGATTGTAACATTGTGAAAAACGCGATAACAATTTGCCAAGCATTATAACATACATTTGAGTTGAGACTTGATGAATTATTTCGTATAATTTTCAGCAATTACGAAATCCACTACTGTTATATCAAAACTGGAAAAATGCACAACAGGCAGAATATGCAAAGAAAGCGGCGGAAATTCATGCACAATTACTGGCAACATATAAAGGTTATGAGCAACAACATCAAGAATTTGCATTGCATTGTAGAACGCAAATCGCTCTACTTCAACAGCAGATTGAAACTGAACGAATGAAACAAAGTAAAGTTTGAATTAATTAAATATTAATATAATTGGTTGCACAGATTTATCAAATCAATCGCTTATTATGTAAATCGCTTAAGGTATTCGGTATTACTTTAATTTATAATACAAGCATATTATTCAATCTTTCTAAGAAAATTATAAGTTTGTATAGCATAAATTGTTTTCAGCCATGCCTACACCTATGTCAGGACCTGCATTACCACCACCACTACCAGCAACACCTGAGGGACCGTCACCGTTGAATCGTCGCGAGCGCCGGTCACGTTTTGACCAGAAAATTGCAGGACCACCACCAGTGCAAAATAATTTTGGAAATATGCCTCCAGAAAATGATTATGGCCGCTTTTTCACTGCACCACCACCACATACGAATGTCCCATCACCCAAAGGTAGATTTGGAAATAAAGATAAAAATATTATTAGTACCGTTTTCTTTCCGTTTACAATTTCACATAATTCTTTCGACGATTACAACTTTTAGATATATATCACGCTCGGCCTGATGAAGATGATCCATCATATGTTATTTATGATGAGGATGAGTTTACTGGTTTACAGAATAAAAATCGTAAAAATGAGAGTGAAATTCAAGCAGCCCGTCCGCCATTTCATGCAGCTTCACAAACTCCAATTTTTGGACCTCCACCACAAAATGTAAGTGTGCTAAATTTCACATATCAGGTAAGATTCTATGATCACATATTTCTGTTTTTGAATTAATTTCGGAATTCTTTTTCGATCTAAAATAGAATGTCGATTTGTTATTAGTATTATAAAGTATCATTTTTTCAATTAAAATAATCCTTCAATTGTATCAACTAGTTCCTTGCAGGTTTTTGATGATACAGCTTTAATTCCAAGTGTTCCCTACTACGAGTTGCCCGCGGGCATGATGATGCCACTTATTGAAATGGAAGATGTACTGGTGGCGTTTTTATTTGCCGTCCTTATTACTTTTCGGATTAGCTTAGTTCAAATTATGATATTAAATAATCTGCCTAATATAAAAAATAGAAAAATCAAACAAATTATTTAGCTCTATCTCCAGAAAGAATTTTTTGATGCTCTGTTTTCGTATTCTATGCAATTTACTTTTTTTTTTTTTTGCAGTACAAACCTGTAATAGTATCAAAATTACGCCTTCCACCTCCAATTCCACCAACTGAGCGATTATTACGTGCTATGGATGCTTTTTATGCTCCGCAAACTTTGGAAAGTCAAAGAGATACGTGAGTTTTTTTTTAATATCTAGCATTTTTATATAAAATTTTTTTGAACTTTGTACAATTTGAAATGGAAAAAGATTCCAATAATTAGGACCATTTTAAATTGCTTATTTTAACCATTGTAAATTGCTAAGTTTGCTCAAGTTACAAAGTGAATGATATTCGATATGAAGATCACAATTACTTGAAAACTGTTAATAGTTGCTTTCTCTAATTACTTATAGATTTGAATCATTTATTAATTTTTTGGCTTCATTCAGAGATGGTTGGGAACGACTTGGTTTATTAGAATATTATGCAAAGAAAAATGAAATAAAGAAAAAAATAGAGGAACAATTGAAAGAAGAAGGAAAGACACTAGAAGATGCAATTGAAAATGTCTACATCGAAGAAGATGATGAGGGAAAAGAAGAAAAACAAAATTATAGGCGTTCTTCTTCAAGGTTTTTATTGATAATTTAGTTTATGCTTATTTTAAATCAGCAAAATCTTATACATAATAGTATAAATTATATACCTTTATATGCATATAGTTTTATTTCAGTATCATATCAGTGTCAATATTTTATTAATATCAACTATATATAATGCTCTTCAAAAAAAGCAGTACCGAGAATTGAGTTTAAATAGTACCCACAGATATTGAGGCGGTATAATGTATTTAAAATAATTTACACAATAATTCTTTCGAAATTCGAGATCTTTTTTTTTAGAATGAAAAAAAAGTGAATGAATGAAATTGAAGTGAAAATAGTCAATTTTTTTACAGCTTTAGAAATTACCTTTTTTATAAATGTACATTTCTATTCGAATTCTTAATCATATGACGCTGTAACCACCTCTGATTATTTCCAGCACTAAAATAGCTTTTAAGGAGTCATCATCGTTCAAGTTCGTCTGATTCATCATCCAGTCGGTCAAGCTCTTATTCAAGTGATAAATCAAGAAGACGATCAAGAAGTAGTCATTCGAGGTCGAGTGGAAGCATTAGCTCTCGTTCTCGGTCTCGATCTTCGTCACATCCAAATTCAAGGTAACTGTGATAATCATTGTTTTTCTCTCTCTTCTTTGATAGTTTACCACTTTTTTTTAATTTCTAATTTATATGTGTGATCCAGGCATCGTCGTAGTAGGTCTCGATCAGATTCGCCAAGACGGCGAAGGCGTTCTGATTCACGAAGTACTTCTCCCGATACACGACCGTCATTTGGAAACGCGAAACAAATTGGCAGTCGAAGTCCTACTCCAAAAACAAGTTTTTACTGTTTTGTCAAAAATATCAAATATTGATAGTTTAATGAACAACTTACTTGGAACTAATATATTCATACTCCATAATTATCAAATATTAATTATTCCTTCGAATCTTTTCAATTATTCGTCGTCTTGATTGTTGGGATTTATGATAGGGTTTATGATTTAATTATAGTTTCATTGATGATATATTTCAGTATTCCACCATCTGGACCTCCACCACGATTAAGTTCTGCGAATAAAGGTGCGCAGCTATTAGCGAAAATGGGTTGGCAAGGTGGTGGCTTAGGTGCTGAAAGACAGGTTATTGGTTTTTGATAATTTTACTCTCATTTATTTATTTTTTTGTTCATGTTACAAAAAATTTTTTCAGGGTATTGAAGAACCAATATCTGGTGGTGAAGTACGAGATGCTGTAGATCAGTTTCGCGGTGTTGGTTCGAAACCAGATATGTACGAAGAATATCGGAAACAAATGAGTGGATATCACAAAAGTCGCAATAAGCGTACTTTTGATTAAAAATTACAGAATGTTAATATTTCTATAAATGTTAACATTTCTTTGTATTTAATTTATACTTTATACGAATTATCCTCGAGTTGTGAAATTTTTCATGAGTCAAATTCTTTGAAGTGAAATTATATTTGCCTTCTTTGTTGCGATACTGAAGTAATCTTTTTTGGATTAAAATTCTCTCTAGACCGAAGTTTTGGAACCTCATTGTATGAAATAAATAAGCAGAAAGACACAAAGACTTCGTAAATGAATCACATATATTCACCCATTTAGACATTGAAGTATTTCGAAGGATAATTACTGAATGCCAAGCATTTGATCTTACCTAAAATATAACTTAATACTTAGTGAATTTAATTATTGTAATGCACACATTCTTCTTTTCATTGTTACTATTTGGTGTTATTGTTTTCATAAAATCAAATTCGTAAATAAAAATTCAGAATTTTTGCTCATTTATCAACCGAATAAGCAAATTTTTATTAATCGTTCAAAATTTTTTATAAACAAAAATATGGAATTACTATAAAATAATTAGTATTGGATAATTTAGCAAATTTATCAAATGTCAGAAAAGGCATACGGACATAGAGAACTGGCGTGTACAGATGCTTAACAGGACATAACATCAGATATACCGATAACAAGAGATTCGAGACATTTTATGATAATATTTAATTTTTTTATCAAAAAATTTCTTTCCTTTTTTTTAGAAAGGAATACTTCGTTTTCACCATTTTTTTGCGTAATTGTTATGCTATGATTATTATTGATTCTGCAGAATCTTTTAATTGCTTGTTGTTGTTAAGAATATTTTTCTAATAATGAAGTTTTTGTCAATCAGAAAAAAAAAATGCAAGTTAGTAGTAGATGAGATTCAAAGACATGAAGTTTTTCACAGTCCTTATGAATTCTAATAAAATCGATGGATATTTGAGATTTCGCCCGACATTATTTAAGATTCATATGGATTATTGAAAGACTGTTTTGGATTAGATTGCATAAATATGATTAATTAATTAATTAGCATTTTCATTATCTTTCAATTTAATTAGATAATTCGATTACTAAATTTATCCTCGGAGAAAAAGTGCAAAAACCATTTAGTAATAAAATTAGAAATTAAAGATTTATTTTCTAAAATATATGATTCATTTAACAAATTTGAAATCAATAAAAGCAAGAAAAAAACAATCAGGCATCAAAACTTCGACAGGATATAATTATGAGTTTATAACATGTGAAGTTAGTCACAATTCATATAATGTTCTTATAAAATTACCGTACTACTAATCTGGTAAGAGAACTATATAACAATTACCGTACAGTAAATTAGTGTAAAAGTTTCGTTCTGGAAGTATTGTATTTTTGTTTTTTTTTTAGTTGAAATAAACTTTTCTTTATGTAATTTTTTTTATAATTACTGATAGCATTCGATTGTGATTATAATAAATGATTTGTTATGTGATACAAATATCAACAGATAAAGCGGTATGGTAAAGTACCATAGCTTGAACTACAGTAAGTAGTAATTTATAAATTAATTTATAATGGAACCTATTATTATAAATGTTTGACAATTTCTACTAACGCTTTTATTTCTTTTTTCGAACAATTTATTGTTTAATCATTCTACTCCTTGTTTCTTTTTTTTTTTTTTTTTGTTATTGATCTTTGAATAATGTTGAAGAACTTTTATTTCATACAGTATTATTTAACAATTATCAATACATGCTCATTTCTTAATTTAATTTTTGGACAATCAATAATTAATTATGCTTAAATTTCATACTATATTTCATTTAATTAGCAAAAAACATACATATGCAAAATACAGTAAGCGATATCTAATAAATTTGTAAATAAACAATTTCAAACAAACATTTGATTATTTAATATGACAAAAACTAATAACGAAGTATAAATATGAATATGTAGGAAATAAACGAATAATTTCATACTTTTATTATCATTTAATTAAAATATTCTTTCCAGCATTTCCTATTATCAATCATCTATCGTAGCAAAAATAATGATAATTTTGAATCTTCTCAAAATTATTCTTGCTATTACTATAAATTCTTATTGCAATCCATTTCTATTTTTTCTATTTTCTATTAAAATCTCTTACCATAATATTTCATATTTTTCAATATTCTAAGCATACTGTCGGAGATATATTTAAAAGTATTTGAAAAAACGATTAATGAATTGTATGAATGCTTTAGGAAATCACATAGCGTTATTTCGTGTAATCAAAAATATTAAAACCATGAATATAATTTTATTGGAAGTTAGAAACGACAAATTTTTATTTACCATCTTACTGAAACATCTTACTGTATTTTTTAAATGCAACAAATTGAAATATTTTATATTTTGTCAAATAATTTCAGGCATTATTTTTCATGTTTAAATATATTAAATTTAAGTGCATATTTAGATATATTAATTTGATTTTTTAAAATATTTCAGCGCTATTTAATACTCTAAAAATAAAAGAATTATATATATATATATATCTGAAATAGAAATTTGATTCAAATTGAATTATTATTTTAGTTCAAAGTAAAATCTAATACCTTACAATATTAATTTAATTTAAACTCAATTTTAAGAAAGCCTAGCATTTTAAATTAATTTTAACTTAATTTAAATGAAGCTCTAGCATTTTAATTTAGTTTGAACTCAATTTAAAGAAAGCCTAGCATTTATATTTCCCTAATTTTTTTTATGCTATCACTTACGCATTCATTTTTTTCCATTTACGAATTATTTTGTTGGAATTATTTTTGTTACCGTAAACATTAGCAACGAATGAAACTATTGTATCATTTAATTTATTCATTGTTTCTTGTTGCTTCATTACAATATTATCTTTCTTAGTGGTAAATTTTGGTTTTATATTATTTTTTATATTAATATTTCTATTCGAGTACGGTCGTTCTTCATTTTCCACTAATTTCTTTTTGCACATATACGGTACTGGTTTATTGTAACAACAATCGCTAAACCATTTCCGATTCTCTGAGCTAATTTTGACACATGGTCGACCTTTTCTGTAAATCGGTTGAGTTCCTGAAAAATTTGTTCCATAATAATTGATAATTATGTATGACACATATAGTTTAGTACATGTTACTGATATAATGATAAAATAGCTATTATATTTATGACATACTTTTATCACATCAATTTCCACTTTACTATGATACAATATGCATGAAAAAATTGACTGTATCATTTTTCTAAATAAAATGTAACACAGGTAGTTATTAATTTGAGAATAGAAAAACAAAGGTAATTATTAATTTGATAGATAGAAAAAAGAATCAATGGAGAACTTTTTATTGATAGCAATAATATATTGATGCTATCAAATTAATTGATAATTATGTATGACACAAAAAAATAATAACAAAATTCTATCATATTTTAATATTATTTGTATGATAAAATATTTCGAAAAAATATATCAATCATTATTATCAGTTTAAAAATTCGAATAAAATAAATTTTGAAAATAGATTAACTGATTATTTCATTCTAGCAACAAACAATAACAAAATTCTATATATTTTAATGAATATATCATATCATATCATATTAAAGTCAAAAATTCAAATTCTTTCGAGCTCACGCATTTATTTGTTATATCGCTTTTCACGTGTTCGAATATTTTTCTACGTGAAGCTGATACATGCATAATAATTGATATTTATTATTACGTATGTATAAATTTGTTATACTTGAAATTTTTGGCAATTCAATGTTTTCTTTTTCTTTTTCAATTTTGATTTATTTTTGAAAAACTTTTCGATCATTCTTAATGTGTTTATTTTAGGTAACCTAAATAACTGTAATTTATGACTGATATAATAAATTATTTTATAGTATGCAATATTTGCACCGATAAAATAATTTAAAATTCTGAAAATTAAGAATAATGATCGATTAGAATTTGATTTTTATGCCTTTCATCTTGATAATGATAAATGTGCAGTTAACGGAAATAACGAGGAGTAGAAGGAAAATTTACAATAAAATGATAATAAATGCAATCATCGAGAGAATCTGATAAAATTTCAATTATTGATAAAGCAGAAATAAAATTAATTTATTTCTGAAAAATTTTAAAACGAAAGAGAAAAAAGAAAAAATAATGATTGAAATTTGAACCATTTTGCCAATTCGTATAATCAAATGGTGATGAATCGACATTTTCATGCATTTTTGAACGATTAAATATTGCCGCACCAAGCCAAATTGGTTGACCAATTTTTGCAATCATTTCTAAACTATCGAAAAAATAAGAAATAAAATGAAATAAAATTAAATTAATCAAATAGACGTAACGGCGAATTTTTTTTTCATTTCCAATTGATGATAATTAGATGTTTAAAGAATTTTTTTTTTTTGTTTTTGACGAATAAAATCTTTAATTTTTACCCTTAATTATGATTATTTTAAATAATTCCATATGACATTCTCTTACTATAATTTAAAGAACGAAAAATGAAATAATTGTTATCATATTATTTTCTCCTTTATCAATGAAAAAAAAAAAAAAAAAAAACTTTCCATTTTAATCATTTTTCTTAAATATACTTTCTTTTCCATTTACTTTTTTAATTCGCTAATTTATTTTTCAGTTTAATTATTTTAATTTTATTTCGCTAATTACACTTATTTTTTTGGTTGATTTTTGAAGATTTTTTTAGATTATTCAAAGATACTAAAATATTTTTCTTTACATTGTTAGAAATTATTTGTTTGAAGGCCAGAACATTTTATAATAATTAAAAACAAAATAAGTTGTAATATTAATTCTCAAATCAATAATTAATTTCATTTCCATCTATTTGATTTCCATTCCATGTATAATATATTATTTTTAGAAAAAATTTTTTAACCGTATGAAAAAAAAAAAAAACGATATTATGATTAATTTCTTTTAATTTTTAATATAGTAGGATGACATTTTTGATTTATGTATTTCTTCAAGCATATCTTTCCTTTTTTTAATTTTTTCTTTTTGCATTTTTCCCTTTGATTTTTTCTTTTCTACTATTTATGGAAATTAAAAAACAAAAAAAAAAAAAAGAACTCTGAGAAATTACAATTGAAATTTACCAGAAACAAATTGATTTTCTGCTTCATTATGTATGCTTATAAGATTAGCTGCTTTTACAAGACATACAAATTGTGCATTATTAAAATTTGTTGGTTTTTCAATCAAAAGATAGCAATATTTTGTTGGTTGAAAATATATCCATCCATCATCGTTGCATGATCGTCCGGTTATTTCTAAAATTTAAAAATTGTTTAATTTTGTTAATTGGATTATCGATCATTTTTCAATTTATAATTATTCTTCAAAACGATTGAATTAATATTTCGTTTTGTTAAAATATTATGATGATATGATAAAAAATACACTATTATTCCAGCTAAGATAAATGATAAGAGCTGAATTTGATCGTTTAATCCCTTTTTTTTTTTTACATATGTTAAAATATTCGGATGATTTTGTGAATGATATCTATCGAATTTAATCGATAATTAATATAATTATATAGCAAAGCAAAAAATTAAAACTAACCTATAAATAGCAGCCTAGCTATTTAATATAAATTTAGCCAATTAATATTTAGCCAATTAATATCTTATCCAATCTTTTGTCTTTTTGAAAAATTTTCCAATTTATATTTCCATCAATCATTAATGCTTATACCGTAATGAAATGTGAACAAAATTGGTATAAGAAAAATATATCAAATATCTCAAGGTTTTTAGAAATTTTAAAAAATAAGAAATAATAGATTTCATTTATTCCCCTCTAAACTAGGTAATGTTAAATTTGTAAATTCAAATATTGAATAATTTATTAATTTATCAAGCAATATAATTAATCATAAATCAAATTTAACCTTTAATAAATAGGATAGGAATGAAGAAGTTTATCATGATTATCATCATTACTATTAGTGATTGGTTATAGAGTAAATATGATAGAATGAATAACAGCAACTGTTCGTACAGCTCAAATTTTCAAAATGATTATCAAATTTTTATTTCGTCTTCCTTTTGTTGCTGTTTTATTTTTGTATGAGTAAAAAATGACCTTGAGCATTTGCATTTTAATTAATTACTGTATCAATGAATAGAAATCAGTTTTAATTTTTTATTATTCTAAATACAAATTCATTCGTTTACTCTTTGTTTTTTCAAAGTGATAGATAAAGCTTTGACGAAGGAATTATTACGACTGAAACAATCAGAAAAGTAGGAAATTAAATATGAACGGATAATTTTTTTTTTTTTTAATTTTTTTTCTCGTTTATAAGACGAAATTATTAATTAGCATTTTTCTTTTTACGAAAAAATAATCGTTTTTCTTTCTTTTTTGCCGATCCAATGGAAAATTAAATTGTTTGTTTTTTTTTTTTTTTTTTTTTTTTTTTTCGTCGTCCTTGAAACATTTATTAATATTTCTAATATTGGATCGTTTCTTTCCTTCCTTTCGTTTCATTTTAAGTAGACAAATTTCACTGCTTTTTCTATTAATCGATCTTATTTATTCATTTGGCTTTTCTTTTTTCACATTATTGTAATAGTCTTATAAATTGTAATTCAAAGATAATCAGAAATGTAGAATTTTATGCTAAAAGAAGTTAATAGAGTAGCACAAAAAAAAAAAAAAAATAAGAAAATCTTAAAAGCATTAATGAACTTAGAATCAGACAAAAACGATTCATTGATAAATGAAGAAATAAAAAATAATTACAAAGAAGAACTGAGTCTCATGTAAACAAATAAAATTTGCAATCATACAAGATCATTTGCTGCAGGCATTCAAGCAAGAAACTTTTAATGAAGCAAAAATCAAGAAGTTATCAGGAAGAACAAAACTTGAATCTTGGAATTAAAAAAAAAAAAAAAAAAAACAGAAAAAAGCTTAACACAATCGTTAAAATAGTTTGAAAGAAAACTTGTATTTAATTAAGGAAACCAATTTTTTTATTTTTTTTTTCAAATTAAAAATAAACAATTTTACTAATAATAACAAATCATAAATTGATATATTTTATATAAGACAATCTGCAAATATTTCGTTCGATTAAATAACAAAAGTATACGATAGCTTATAAATTAGAAAATTATCTGGGATTAGGCAAAAATAAAAAAAGTACATGATACAATAAAATATACGGCAGCATATGTTAATACTTGTATGAAGCAACCGAAGCTTATTACACACGACAAATGGTATACGATAAACGTAGGAAGCAACGGAAAGTATTATAGTATACGATATATGATAGGAAGCAACGGAAGTATGCGACAAGAAAATGACGAAAGTACATGATAAAAAATAACGATAATGTGTTATCGAGATTAACTGAATTGTCGAATTTAGAAACAACGAAAGTTGCGATGGAAAATGATGCAATAACGGTATTATCGGGAATAATTGAATTGTCGAATTTAGGAAAAACGAAAGTTGCGATGGAAAATGATGCAATAACGGTATTATCGGGAATAATTGAATTGTCGAATTTAGGCAAAACGAAAGTTGCGATGGAAAATGATGAAATAACGGAAGAACTACGGACGGAATAACGGAAAGCATTAAAGTAGCAAAAGCATGCGACTAAAAGTAACGAAACTATATGATAGAAATGATAAATGTACAACAGATAATGACGGAAATAAGTCAAAATGACGGAATATATTATGCAATGGCAAAATGTATGCTTAAAAATAGTGGAACATAAACTTGAAATAACAGAAGTATATACAAAAATAATTTCTCATTGTTATATTTCTCAGTTTTATGATTAATTTAAATTCAATAAAGATATTTCATAAATGCATGATAAATATATCATTCTCAATTGAATAAATTTGTGACTAAATTTTAAGATTTTAAAAGCTTTTTTTTTTTTTTATTTTAAAAGCTTTTAAAAGCTTTTAAAAATTTAAGTAATTTCATGCAAGAAGTAACAAAAATGACGGTTAAATTTTTGATACATTCTTTTGATAATTTTGTCATTTCATTCAATTAAATTATAATCATTTTATCAATTCTTATTTGTATATCAATAATGATGATAGGATTAATTGAGATATAAACATTTATTAAATTTGTGTGTTAAGGTAATATAGGATAGTAATAATGATAACTGATAGCAATATGAACTGATAGAATGTAAAATATATATTATTCAAAGTGAAAAAACGATGAATATGAATAGTTTACGTATGTATATATTATCAGAGTATAAATATATGTATTATCAATCTTATCACTTAGCATTCTATGATTATGTTTTATTCCATTTATTCAATAATTGTTGAATTGTTATAAATAGTATAATACTGTAATAAAGTATTCTAGATTGAAAATTTGATAATAGATTATTTATTAAAGGAAATGATCATTTTAATCATAATTTGCAATTTTGATTTGTTTCTTGCAATTGGCAATTTCATGAACTAATATTGGTAATTTATTTTTAAGCAAAATTTATTAAAAAATTTCGATGTAAAATCTCAATATTATTGATGAAAAATAAATGAAAATATATTTTGAATTCTAGCGAACTAAATCACAAAATGCTTTAATGCGAATTTTTTAGATTCTTGCGATCTCATTAGTATAATCATAGACGTAGGAATGCATTATCGTTCTTGCAGAATTTTGATTAAAGAAAGAAATTTTTTGTCGCATAAAAACAATGTTAAAATTTTAATCAAAAATTTTCATTACTTATAGAATTATTTGTATTTATCAATTCTGCATATCCATTTGATATATGCATGCATTATCAGTATCAAATAATTATATTAGCATTAACTAATATATTTTTTCCGATAATATTGAAATGTAAATTTCAATTTGTTTCGTGCAAAATGGTTGAAAAAGTTTTTTTTTTTTAACATTTTCTTGATGAAATTTTGAAAAATTTGAGGATATTAATGTAAAAACTATGATATAATAAAATGAAAATTATATAAATTTATAATCGAAAAAATGATGTAATATAATCTAATAAAATTATAAGCGAAATGAAGTGCAAATGTTTGATAAAGAAAATATTACACCATGTGCTTTTATAGACATTATATTAAAGAGAGAAATAAAATAAGATAACATATTAACGCTATTTGCAAGCAAGTACAGTAGAATTACATATTAAAGTTGTTTATAAGCAAATACAGTAAAATAACTTATTAACGTTGTTTATAAGCAAATACAGTAAAATAACTTAACGTTGTTTAAAAGCAGGCAAGTACAGTAAAATAACTTATTAACGCTGTTTACAAGCAAGTACAGTAAAATATCATATTAACGCTGTTTATAAGCAAATACAGTAAATTAACTTGTTAACGTTGTTTATAAGCAAATACAGTAAAATAACTTATTAACGTTGTTTAAAAGCAAGCAAGTACAGTAAAATATCATATTAACGCTGCTCATAAGTAATTACAGTAAAATAACTTATTAACGCTGTTTATAGCAAATACAGTAAAATGCTTTATTAAAATTGTTTAAAAAATTAAATTTAAATGTCAGGTTGCATAAGTTTGCAAAAACTTTTAATCATATTTTATCAAAATTTAAAAAGCTTTATTACTCATTTTGAACTATCATTTTGAATTTAATGGATTACGAAACAACAAAATTTTTTATAAATCGCCAAATCAGCAATGATGATAATCATTGTTAATTGTGCTCCAAAAAGTTTTTTAAATATTTAAAGTTTCCCAAGGAAGTTTATTTATTTCTAGTAGTACGATAAGGATGATGTTGACGAAGACAAATAAAGCTAAATTTTCCATTACAGTATTCATTAAAATTAATATTGATGGACTTTTTATTGATTTGAAATTAGCATTTAATGAACGAGTTTGTGTATGAATTTAATTTTTAATATTAATCTGATATGGAAATACTTTAAAACTGTAATTAAATATTAATAAGGTTTTTTTTATCTATATGTACATTGGAAATGATAGATTTAAAATTCAATCGCAATAAATTTTGATTTTAGCAATCTCAGAGAACAATTTTCAGTGCTAATAATATGATTGATAGTGCAAGTTTATATCACAAAATTGGATTTAAATTGAAAATGAACTCCGTTATATTTTTATTATTTTTTGAATTCTGTCATATATTGAAAAGGAAAAAAAGAATGAATTCTGTCATATTTTTTAATAAGATAATTTGCAGGAAATTTTAATCCAAAATGTTATAAATTTAAGTTTATGAAATTATGCATAAATTTAAAAGTTGTTTAAAAATTTCAAACCATCAAATTTAACTCATTGAAATCAATGATCAATTTGCTATTTCGTTCAGTAAACTTGACGATTTAAAAATTAGTTAAACGAAGACAAATAAATCAAGCAAATTTATTTAGCGCAAAAAGACTATGAACAAATATTTCGATGAACACAAAAAAAAAAAAAAAGAAAAAAATAATTCGTCTTTCTTTTAAATGATTACAATTTTGTTGAGCAAAAATAATTCCGCCAAATGATTACAAAGAATGCAACATTTGTTTAAACTAATTTCAAAATCAAAAAAAGATAAAATCGAACTAAAAACTTTACTTACTTTTGGATGAATAGAAAAATAAAATGAAAAATTATATTAAAATTTTGAATTTAATTATTAAAAAAAATCATAATTAATGGTTGCTAATGATAAAAAATAAAATAAAATCATTAAATAAGTAGAATATCTTTTACTTAACATTTGACACTTAATTAATGTAAGGCGATTAAATTATTGAAGTCATTTAGAATTTAGATAATATAAATGATTAAATTATAAAAATATCATTTCATTTATCATTTAAAATTTAGTTAATGTCGATGACTAGATTATAATTTTACTGTAAGCCAATTTAATTTATGATATCGAACAATTAAATAGGTTGCAAATTACAGAAAAATTTCATTCAAACTTTCATATTCAACTTTATCATGTTACCTTGGTAGCATGAAATGAAATATTTGAAGTAATAATTAAATGCTTGAATAGTTTCGCTTATTTCTTTTTTTCATTTATTTTATTTTAATTTTTTTCCAATCGAATTATATTAGCAATCTATTGCTTTAATATTTTATCGGAATAATTATTCTTGCTTAGCCAAAATGTATACTTCATTCGTTTCATTTCTCGAGAATTCTAAATTTTTGCAAATAATTTTATCCGATTTAATTTCCGCTATTTGCATCTATTTGAATTTTCTCGTACTGATAAATGTTTGATCGCTTTTTCTTTTCTCCATCTTTTGCTAAATTTAACAATTGTAATTATCATTGATTATTTTTATATTTTTTATAAATTTTTTTTCGTCATTTTAATGCAGCTGAAATTCACGAATTTAAGTGAATTTCAATTTCAATTTCACTGAAATATTTTTATGCAATGATTGAAATAATAGAAGCAGTTTAATTTAAATGAAATTTTTTAAGATAGCACACAATCAGATTTCATGAAAAGTTTCTGCGAAACTTTAAATCTACGGAATATATTTCGTAAAGTATTTTTTTTAATTTTTTGAAAAAAATGCAATAAAAATTACTGATAAAATAATTTGATACTAATCCTTAAAATCATTTTGTTTTTTTATAACTATTAATTAGTCTATTAATAATCCAATTAAATTATAAAATTCAATTAAAAAATTATAAAATTAATAATTCAATTAAACTTATAAAAAAAAAATTTGCATAAAAGCGAATTTTTTTTTTTTGATGTTTTATGAATAAAATGAATTGGAAATAATATTTGTTTTCATTAGCAATGATTATTTCTTTAATTCCTCCCCGAAAATAATATTACTAATTCTTAAACTTATTATAGAATTTAATTTTTCAAAAATATGTAATAGCGGAACAACAATCATTGTGCCGACTTAAAGAATTTGAATGATATAATATTCAATTTAACGGATGAAATATTAAAATGATTCTGTTATCGATTATGAATAAATATAACGATACAGCCTATTCAGTTACGGAATATAATTACACAATATATATAAAATAAACTATGGAAAAAAGAAAAATATTGATTTGAATATTTTGTCAGTTTTATTTTGGCCAACTTCTCATGGCTTTCTTTTTTTTTTGAAGCTAGAATCAAATATCAATTAATATATTTAATTCAGGATGTGTAAATAGTAAGACATCATTATTTGGCTTTTAAAGGCTGTTATCTTTTGGCTTTTAAAATGATAAGTACTTAATTGATTAATGCAAAAATGTCATTAAGAAATCTTTTCTTTCCATTTTATTCATTTCTTTTCTTAAAATTTTTTTATTGCAATTCTTTCATTATGTTAATATATTTAAATAATATTATGTTAATATATTTAAAAAATATTTCTTTCCTACTGCATTTATCTATCAATAATTTATCTATCGCTTAATACACGATTCACGTACGTACGTTAATACTTATATCATACTTTAATTACTCTATCCTTTGCTTAATGCATGCTTCACGTACGTTCAGTATTTGTATCATAAATTCATATTAAAATTTAATAAATAAATAATTATTTATTTCTATAAAATGCGATGAAAAAGTATTTGAAAGAGGAAAAAACGATGGAACGAATTTAATATCCCAAAACTTTAATATCCCAAAACTTATCAGATTAATTTGTTATTGAACAATATATGAAATTATCATTTATGCAGCGATATTTTCACGTTTATTTATTTTTGAATAATAAATTGCTCAAATATCAAAGCATTAACTAAATTGTTTTTTTTTTTGTCTAAACTCTCGAAGATTTATTGTATTCATAAATGTTCTTGTAATTTCATTACAAAATTTTCATAACAAAATTTAAATTGATTATGTATTGAGCAAATAATAATGAAAAGAAAAAAAAACTTCAATAATAATAAAAAAAAATACAAAAATATAAAAATACTAACAAAAAAGTTAACATAAATTTATAAGGAGTGTAAAATATTTTCATATTTCTTTCACGATTATGCTTAATAATTCCTTTGTAAACCAAATTTGAGAATAAATTTATAAACTGACTTTATGTTTATCATAGCTTAGAGTAAATGATTGATTGAGCTTGTTGATAGTTGAAATAAATGGGTGAAATATTTTGCATCTTATTAAAATAAATAATTAAGTTTATCATAGCTTAGAGTACATAATTGAGCTTGTTGATAGTTGAAATAAATGGGTGAAATATTTTGCATCTTATTAAAATAAATAATTAAGTTTATTTACGACTAAAATTCTTCGCATTAATATTGATATTTTTGCCGGGAAATATTACGTTATTTTTTAATATCATAAGAATTCCAATTATTTATGCAATAAAAGTATGCTTGTTTTAAATTTAATATTATCTGTATTCACAATCATCTGATTTGCTAAAATGTTAAAATATAATAAATACATTTTAATTATTCTGTTTTCAGGAAAATTTCATTTCCTTAATATTCAAATGAAATGAATGATGATGAAATGAAATAAATGTACGAGAAAGTATGAAAAAGGAGTATGGGAAATTTCATATTTTATTTTATTGTTATATAAAAATATTTATTATTTGGTGAGTGATTATTTTTGGAATGTTTTGAGATAGGAAAAAAAAAAGTGGAAGTAAAATGATTTACATATAAAAAAAAAAGCGTGTGAAATTGAAATATTTACTGAGAATTCGAGAACAGAGATAATTACAATAATTTTAATGTTTTTAGTTTTTGTAATTTAAAAAATTTGAAAAAAAATAATTTGAAAATTTTGTGCTCAACAAAAAAAAAATTAGAATTTTGGTGGTATCAATATTATTTTAAATTAAAACTTAGAACGATTTGAAGCAATTTTAAAATTGTAATCGAAGCAATTTTTTTTATCATATTAGCATATCGTGCATAAAATTATCTTGACAATTATCTAGATATGAACAAGTAAGAATTTATTTTCATAATTTATATTGTCTGCATTATTTAGAATATTCAATTATAGCAATTAATTTTAAAAATTTGCGGAAAATTTTGGAATGCTTAGTTGTGATACTTCAAATAAAAATAAATATTTGTTTATTAAATGCTAGGAATTAAATTAAAATTTTATATGAAAATATGAATCTAGAGACTTGCATTATATTTTAGCTATTGCTAGAAAAAATTTAATAATAGAATCAATAATGAAATTAAATATTAAACTTGATAGTTTTTTACTGAGGTCAAAAATCACATACAAGTTTTGACTCTAGGTCGAAAAATTGCGATTTTAAATCTTTTTAAAATGACAATTTCAAGTAAAAGTTTTACGATTGCCTGCAAAAATTTTATGATTCAAAAATTTTATGATTCTGTTTCGAATTTTAATTTTTTGTGAATTTGAAAACGTTTCAAATTTTAACTTATTTTTTTGTGAATTTGGAAAAAATCAGAGGATTCGTTTTTTTCCCAAAATTTAAATTTGCTAGAACAATAACTAGATGCTTTTGCATTGTGCTTAATCATGCATTTTTTTTGTGGCAAATTATGCAAGCATATAATATAATTATGCAGATTATATTGTTTGTCATTATTATCATCCTACATTTTGTCATTATCAATATGTCAATTAAAATCATTCATTTAAATTGTTGCGGTTGCTGAGCAACAATTGCGATAACCTTTAGTAATAGCAAATTTTTTTTTTTTTTGAATATATGATTAATTCTGATAAGAGAAGAGAAATGAAATATTTAACATATGATTTCATCGTACTTCACTTTATTTTCTATTATCTTTTATTTAATTCAATTAGTTTTGTTTCGTTTAAGTGAGTTTTAATTCCAAGAGAAGAGAGATATGTAATATTTATTTTGAAATGCTCAAATAAAAAACGATGAAATTTTTGAATAATTAAAGAAACAAAACAGGTTATTAAGAAAAAATATAAATCATAAAATTTTTTCGCTATTTAGGAAAAAAGAATAAAATGAATTAAGTAATTAGAAAAACGAAGTAATACAAAATAAACAAACAAATATATTTAGCGCATGATGATTAGGGAAAAAATAAAAAACAAAACGGTTTAATGATTAAAAATAAAAATTGAAAAAAAAATCTTTCGATAATTAGGAGAAAAAATAAGCAGCAAAATAATTTATTGAATTAAAAAAATAAAAATAGAAATCGAAATTTGTTTTCTCTCACTTTTTACTAGTTATCTGATAATTTCGTATCATCAAAAAATTTTATATTTTTAAGTAATTAAAAAAAATGCAAATATAAAATAATTTTTCCTGCAGTATTAACCTAAAAAACATTTTTTTTTTTTTTGTTACAATATCATTTGAAAAAATTTTCTCAACAAAAAAAAAATAAGAAATATTCTCCGTATAAGATTGAAATTATTCGAAAAATTTTAATATAAAAATTGTAGCGCTTCAGTATAATTGTAGAAAAATGTGTAGGAAGGTATAAAAAAAAATTAAAACAAAAATAATTTTTTTTTGATTCAAAAAAAATTTACCAAAGATAAGATAAATGAGCTATCAGACATGTAAATTGCACAAGAATTTTCTCTATGCAATTGTCAATTTAATTATAAATCATCATTTTTCACATTCATTTATCTTTTTTTTCTTGCCATTTTTCTTTAGTCTTCCCTTTCTCTTTCGTTCTTCCTCTCTCTCTTTCTGTTTTAAAAAGCATAAAATTTTAACTATTTAAATAACAAATCATTTTTGTTTTTGCTTACTATTACTATTTATGAAAATTAGTGGATGAAATTTTTTCAAAAAGAAAATCTTTTTCTTAGCATATAATTTGCATAATTCGTTATTTGTAAAGTCTTTCTCAAACAAAGTTTTATTTTGATAGTTATATATTAATATATTTTTAATCATCTTTATTGTATTAATTGATTTATTTTAATTTCAATTTAAATATATCATGTCAATATTTCTATTATTATTTATCCCTTCGTTTCTTTAACTTCATTTTCACCAATTCATACATGCTATTTCCACATGAGTTCCTTTAAGTTTTTTTTTTTTTTTTTTTGATAATGTTATCGGAAAAGATTGCTTCGCTAATAAGTGATTTATGCAAAAAAAAAAAGAAAATTCTACAAGTGGTATTTAAATGCATATCATAAAGAATGAAATAAAAAAAAAATACCGCTTATTAATAGTCGATGCTAATCGTTTAAATCTATCTTATTAATCTTTTTTGACTATCGTTAGCTTTTTATTTTTTCTTTTTTGAAATAAAAAAAAAGCTGATAGGAATTAGGAAATACAAGTAAGCTCAACAAAATGTTTTATATTTGAAACTAATTTCAAGACAAAAGAGGAACAATAATCTTTCTTTTCACCTAGTTTTCAAATTTTCTAAAACAATCTTGTGACTCATAATCTTTTTTCCCTACATAATGATAGATGATATTTTAGTTTGAAAACTGGTGAATAGTTTAAAAAAATTTACTTCGCTTTTTACATTTTATATTTCTATTATTTCAATGCGTCAGATTCGCTTTATTTTTATAGTTTTTCGATGTTTCTTTTTTTTCTTGAAAGCATTCATTCTAAAGACTTTTTTAGTTTGTTTGAAACTTCCAATTATTTTAAAGTTACTTTGTTATTTGAAAATTTCGATCATTTAAAAAAATTTTTTCCCAATTTAAAATCATTCACATATATATATGTCTTACTTTATTTATATATGTGTATATATAAGAATACTTATTTCGAAAAAGAGCAATAGGCTTTTATCTGATTTTAGTAGGCCAGTAACATGCATTATCTTTTTCAGCATTGTTGAAACTTTTTATAGATATATTTTATCTAACCATCTTCTATTTTCATTAAAATTTTTTACATCATCGAGTATTGCAGTTTAAATTTTTCTCAGAAATTAATACAATTACTCTTCTATTTCATTTAATTCGAGAATATAGTGATAGATGTAATTGTTTTGCATGAAATTTATTGATTGAATAGTTTTAACATGAAGTTAGCCCAATCAGCATATTTCGTAAAATTCAGTGTCATGAAATCATCATGATTCTTTCTTCTCTCATTTCCTGGATATTCATTCTTTCTTATGTTTAGAATTTCGATTCAACAAAACAGATGTTAGTTGTCATTACATTGCATATATGAAGCCCTAGTTTTATCTATCATTAATATCTGTTTAAAGAAATACTTTTTTTCTTCTTTGGTCAAACTGATAAATTGGCTAGAGAAAAAAAAAGCGCATTTGTAAAACCCAATTTATATATATGCAAGCATTCTTTTTTTTTTCTCGTTAATCGACTTCAACATTACACATCGTAATTCCAACCTCTTAACTTTTTTTTTTTTTTTAAAGCTGAAAATTTTTTAAACCATACAAGGATATAACAATCTCATGTTTTTGAGCACGTGTTATCTGCAAAATCAAATTATCTTTCCAGTCCTTCAAACGAAATTCATGAAAATAGATTGATGCTATTGAGAAAGAAGATAATATTTAGCTTTAGATTTGTAATCTTTTTCTCGCCGCCGCTATTAATAATTAACTTCTTCCTTCTTCTCTTTTCTATCACCTCTTTTGATGAATGTTTTGAAAGAGATAGCTTTTAAAAAATTTTGATGTTAAAATAGATCTAAGGTGACATTTTTGACAAAGTCTACTAGCGAAGCGCTATATGTTGAGAATGTTATTTAGCAATGCAAATATATGAATGTATGTTTGAATATATATTGCCATTTTTCATTCTAAAAAAAAAAAAAAAAATTAATTTAGTAATAATTCACATTAGTTTTAATTTTTTATTAAGTAAAAAATGTTATATTTTATTACTAATTATCTTATGCGTTTTGTAGGACTAAAACTTTTAATTTAATTTAAAGTAACTGAGAATAGTGAAAATTTTTAAAAATTTTTTTTTTTAATTTAATTTAGTTTAAAGTAACTGAGGATAGTGAAAAAATCATATTTGATTAAAAAGAATTTTACTTATAACTTCAGTTGTGGTACTATATCTCACATTCCACTAAAAATTTTTACTATCAAGTCTGTTGTATACTTTAAATTAAATTCTAATCCTACAAAACGTATTAAGTAATAATCAGATAATAGTAAATTTGTTTAATTGAAATAATCCAAAATTAATTTACGAAAATACCAAAATATGGTAGCGGTAAAACTGTTAGTGTTGCTATATGCAATATATTTTTTACAAAATAAAAGACACATTTTGCGGATTTAAATTATTTGATTATTCATCAAATGACATAATCCCATTAATTGCAGATTGATCAAATATAAATCGTCAATATGTTTCATTTAAAAATTTCGGATTATTTCATCGGCCGACAGCACTCAGCATTTAACAATTACATCATTGACCTCTTTAATATATAAACGATTAAAATTTCAACTATAAATGTCATATCATTATTATATATCATGCAATGGCTACTAATTAGCAAATAACTTAGCAATATGAATAAATATTGAAAAATCAGAGCAAATATTTCAATGAATAAGGATCAGATATCAACGTTAGTGTTACGTTATTTTTTTTTGTTCACTTTTAAAATTAATGATATCATTAAAAAATTAATGATATGCAATAAAGTTGTGTATAATTTTTTAAACAAAAAATTGAAGGAAAAATATTTCTTAATCAAGATTATTGGTGAGCATAAATTTTTTTTTAATTTTACTGTTATATTTTTCATGATATATTTCAATGCAAGTTTATATGTAAATTAATAGTAAAGTTTCACTTCTTGGATTTAATAAAATACCATTCATTTTACTTAACATTGAAAAATATGATTGAATAATTTTATGCCTAAATTTAATATTATTATTTTTCACTTTTAATTTTAAATTGGAAATAAAATTTTACGAACTTGCACAAATTTTTAAAATATTTATCATATTATCAGGGTATCAGGATTCGATTTGTCTCTCTTTGTTATTTTGGAATCGCTTGGTTTTGCTGCAATAATTGGTAATGTGTCGTTGATCGCGATTTTGGTGAAATTTAATTATTTAAATAGAGCAAGGTGAATGTTTTATAAATTGTTTTATAAAATGTTTTATAAAAAAAATGTAACATTTAATATCAAAATTATCTTAGTTCTCAGTATCGATTCATTTCTTAATCATGCATCAAGTTTAATCATAGCATATTGATTACAGCTTTTTAGAATTATCCGAATTTATTTGAATTATATTCCGACTTTATCATTTTTTATTGTGTCACATCATTATACATTGTCATAACAATATCCGTTATTATTAGCCTAAATAAAATTTATCAGTAATTAATATTGATTGATAAATATTGATCTCAAAAATTGGTCGCTATGTTCGCTTCTTTTGGTTTAATTTTTTAAATTTCCATTTCTTTTTAATTTTTATTTCTTTCATTTTCTTTCATTTTTTGCAATCTTTGATTCCTTGTTTTGTTTTTTTGCTTATGCTATCATTTAAAAATATGTCAACTCTTCTAAGTTTCATTTTTTTTTTATTTTGCTTATGCATCATTTTTTTGAAACTTAAATATATATTAATGGTTCCAATTCATTTATATATTTTTCAGCTTTATTCTTCTTTTTAACTTAGCATTTGCTGATCTGATGCATGGCATTGTGACAACATTATATCTTTATCCACCGATAATTTTGAAACGACAACATTTGCCATTCCAATGGATGAAAATATTAAATGCAATAGATTGGATTGCATGGGCAATTACACTCACGTATATATTGCTTTCTTTTCTTTTTCTAACAACTATTTTATAAGTTCAAAAATCTTAATTCTTAACGTTTTTAAATTTTAGTTCAAAATTCGAGTATTTAATTGAAAACAAAAAATTAAAATTATTAAAATTTCGTTTATTTGATATTCAAATGAAGCAATAATAATAATTTATTATTAGATACACATAAATTATAGAGATTATAGAAAAATTTCCATCTTCTTGCCAGAAAATACATCAAGCAAATATTCCTCTTATTTGTAATCTCAAACTTAAATAATTAAATTTCTGAATGTAAACATGTTGATCATGATGATTTTTTTTTTCGGTAATAATAAATACGCTGAGTAAAGTAAGCGGAATATCTATCAATGATCCTTGAATAACACAAGTAAACTAGGTGGATTTAAAATGAAGGATGAGAATGGAATTAGCAGCAGAATGTTGTAAGAGCGGAAACGATGAATGAATGACTGCTAATGTTGCTTGACTGAATAACCTCCGCTTCAAATATGCCATTAACCAAGAGAAGCTCATTGTATCTATCAATGATCCTTGGTCTTTTTGTAAATCAGAATAAAATGGACATGGGCAATATTCATGCATGTGCAAGGCTTCGATTGCCATAACATTTCAGAAAATTAGCATAGATTTCAATATTTTAAATATTACATATAAGCTTTGTTGTAGAGAACAAAGAGAATTGGAGAAATGATCCGTTGTATTAGATATCTTAATATTGAAACGAAATGTTCGATGATAACTGATATAAAAAATAATTTATTTGGATATGTCCATATTATAGATTATTTCGGTTTTTCGATAGGAATACTTGTGGAAATTAGATGATTTGAAGATGATACGTAGTTGTAGGGATGCGTCAAATCGGTCAGATAGTAAAATTAATTACAGAATAATTCATTTGCTTTAAGTTGTGAATTAAATTAGACAGCATAAGATAACTTTATCTATACACCGGACCTAATTAATTGATATCTACACATTGAATAAATTAATTGATACATTGATGAGCCAAATTATTTATACAAAATAAATAAATTGGAATATATCTTACTTTATAATTACAATTTATAAATGAGTAATCGAGTAATTTTAAACTTAACTTATTGATTTTTTTTCATTAATGCAAATATTGCTTACTTTAAATGCCCTTAATATATAGTTCTTTCGAATTTTTATGTACATTTTATTTCATATTTTCTTAATATCATTTATTTCAAATATCAGTTTTATCTTCTTGTTTTAAAATTTTTCATGGACTTTTAAAAGCCTATAATTTTCCGAATTATTTTTGGTTTTTTTTTGCAAAATTATTGAACCTAGTTATCTTCTCCGGATGCATCAAAGTTTATAATATCATTCAGTCTCGTATTATTTTAATCTTTTTTCCGAGCATTTATCGTGATTCTAATTAACATTTACTGTTCTCAAGAATTTCAATTTCTGTGCAAAATTCGCCTAAATTTAAAAATTATCAGATAACGAATTTAGACATATAAGTGCCGTTTGCTTAGATCGATTGGCTGCAATAATGTTTTATGGCCGTTATTCGATTATAGTTTCGTTGAAAAAAATACGCAGTTACAGGTAATTTGATAATATGCAATTAATAATTATTTGTCTTCATTTTTTTTCAGTAGTTTTAGAAATTCTTAGCAAAAGAAGCATAATTTTCAATTCATTTTCTTGAAAATGCATTGGATCAGAAAAAATCTTTTTAAATTTATTATATTTATGTTCTAAAATAATTTTAGCAATAATATATATATGTATAATCTATACAAATAAAATAAATTCTTTTTCGTTTAATACGAAAATTAATTTCTAAATCAAATTTATTTATCAATATGAAGTTATAATTCTTTTTTACAAAATTCTCATACTTGCATTAAACAAAAACATTCGTTTTTTTTTTAAATATGTTGCAGGTTTATTTCATCTGTTTTTGCATGCTAGAATAATATAATAAATTTCAAGCTAAATTATATAATGAGTTCAATATATAACGTCCAGGTGTTTTGAGACTAAATTATATAATCAGTTCAATATATTTAGATGTTTTGAGACTTGAAATATTTATCTACAAAACCAATGCATTTTTATGTTTATACTGATTTGCTATTTGAAAATTTCTATAATTTCAGTATATTTTGTTGGGTATTTTTTATTGCCCAAAATATAATTTTACTATTATTCAATGCATGTTGCATTGTAATTCCATTACGAAATTACGAATATTATAGTTTTGGTTATCAACGCGATGATAGTTCGTATTTTATTTTATTCGTTTTGCAAATAATTGTTAAAATCATAGCAATTATTATTTAATTTGAAATATATTTTCTACACATAATTATATAATTAATTAAAAGATTCATTTAGAGCTAGAAATTCATGTCAAACGATCATTTTTTTTCCAATTCAATATATATAAATTCAGGTGTCCATAATCAAACAAACGTCTATATTTATATGTATACACCGCTTGAATTAAGCACTATTGTGATAATATCTATATCAAATCCAATTATTCTAATACAACTATATAAACGTTGGAAAAGGAAATGTGCTCTTCAACAGTTAGTTTCATCAAATTTATCAACGGTTATCAAGAATTTTACATAATCTTTTGAAATATATTTAAAAATTAATCTGTAACTTTTTATAATCTTTCAAGTTCGAAATATTTTTAAAATTTGTTCAATAAATTTATTTATCAATAATTATGATGCTTGATATATATTTGGGAATCAATCATTATAAATTTATTTATCACTTATTACAATTTACAACGCGCTATATTATCTCAATATTTCTTGCGGCCAACATTAAGACCAATTTCTAATCATCACTTTGGCATTAATTAGCAATTACGTATGTATGCAGAATATTAGAAGATATCTTTTCAGTCATTTTTATCTTTTTAATTTTTTATCTTTTTTAGTCGTTTCTGTCTTTTTTAATTGTGACAAAAACTGCGAGGTCTTCATCTGTCTTTCAATTGTAGCACTTCAAATTTGGGTAACTAGACACTTATTACGATAAATGGTTGAACCATTACAAGATCAATAATACAAATTTAATAAGAAATTTCAATGATGATATCAACACTCAGAGGGAAAGGAGAGCCCGTAATGCTCATCTAACTGACCTCGTTTAAGCACATCCTTTACAATGGCTTCGGTGCTCAGAACCTTCTTCTTCTTTCGCATAGGTGGAGGACCGTGCTACGTGCAACTATGGGAAAAAGCGCCTTTGTTTTTGTATGGGAATGAAGCTCTTTTTTTACAGCTCGTAGACACATTGGGTGGACAATTTTATCTTACATTTTACATTCATTGCATAGTAAATCCGAACATAAAACATACTATAACAGTACTGAATCCTAAATAAAAGAATTACTAATTCATTGATTCTCCTTATGATTTCATCGAAAATAGATGTAGAAGAAGTTGGAAATGAAATGAATATGCAATAGAATTAATTATAAATAAAAATAAAGTTTTTATCAAAAAATAAATAAATTATTCCTTTTTTTATTCATTTTTTATTATTAACATATCCATTCTTTATCACTTATTTTGTTATAGAGAAATTCTGTTCAAATTATTAATTGAGCAAACGGAAAATTATATTGAAGTAATAATCATTGATGGATTTATTGAGTAACGAAGATGAATCATCATCAAATTATATGTATATTAATTAAAATATGAAAAAAAAAAAGAAAATAACGATTTATTCTCGAAATCCCTCATAAATATGAAACATTTCTTTTTAATTAATTATGGGAAACATTTTTAATTATTTTAAAAATATAGAAAAATTCAAAAATAAAATATAAATCTAGTTAAATTTGTGAAACTAAAGTCAATTGCTTGCAGAATATCATTATCAGGAAAAAAAAATTTAAAAAAAAGAAGTTTCGAAGAAATTCGTTCGCTTTTACAACTTATTCTAATATATTTTTTGTTTTTGTATTTTCAATCTTTAAAATCCGTAAAGTTCCCAATTTTAATTATTTAATGAAAATTTAGGTAAATATGCAAAAATAATTTCATTCATCTGATTCTATAATTGAAAAATACAAAATGAGCTTTATTTCATTTTGTTCCTTTCCGCGCTCCATTTCTTATCATAAGAAACAAATCATGAAAGAAATTTATTGATGTGAAACTCTAATTTAAAATAAAATTTTGGAAAAGTTTAACTGAAATTTAAATCTACAAATATTTACTATAAAAAAGATACTCAAAAAGAAATTATTTCAGTTTGACTGCATTTGTAATTAATTAATGCAAAATGAGTCCATGTTTCATCTTTTTCTCCCATCCTATTGCTTTTCATAAATTCATGAAACGAATGATTAAATAAAATTTGCTTAATCGGTACTAATCAGTAAAGAAATTACTGAAGAATTGAAGTTTTCTTTTTTTTCAAATTTTTTTCTGTCTTCTATTCTCTCATTTTCCTCTAAAGTCGTATTCATAAACCAACTCATTAATTTTCTACAAATTATTTTTAGTAAAATTTACAAAATTTGTTGAAAAAATGAAAAAAAATGCTGTTATTTCTGATGTGATAGCCTTACAAATATAAAAATTCATTAAAAAATTACTGAATTATTTTTGATATAACAGTATTGCAATGATTATGATGAAACAATGGTAAGCGACTAATTTCAAGTTTACTGAGCTAAAAATGCAAAACGCTTACTTTAATTCTGATGATACTTTTGACTTACATGTTTCGATCCTTCTAACAATACTTTTAATTCTCTGATAGTTTTTTTTTTTACCTTTTGTCTTTTGATGATATTTTTTGTAGTGCGAGCGTTTTGCTATTAGAAATGTCGATGAAATTAGGAGCTCAACATTCACATATCGAATTAACAAGAAAGTCTATGCAAAAGGCAAGTCGTCAACAGCAAAGGATTATTTTGCAGGTTTTTTAAACATTAATTTTTTCATAAGTTACTGAATTATATATCACTCATCATTGGAGAATCTATACATCATTAATTTTAACGATCACTGGCACATGTTATGTAATCAAATGCATATCATATATCTATATATAGTAAAATTACTGCATAAATGGCCTTCAATAGATATACTTTTCACATAAAATAAGTGATGAGAAATAATAGCGAAACGAGAAGAAAAAGAATGCAAAAATGTGAAAAAATCATAGCTTCAATAAATTGATGAAAAATTGAAAAATTATAAAATCCAATTTTTCAAATTAAAGAAAAAGTGAAAAAATCTTTTCTTTAATAGTTTATTAATGTTTTTAGTATAAGAATAATATTAAAATTCTGCATATTCGGCATAAATTGCTTATTTAAGATTTATTAATTAAATAGCTTTAAAAATTTAAGTTCTACAATGATACATACATAATATTTTTTACAAAAACTCATATTTATTGCAATATCGCATCGGATTTATCTATTGCAATATGCAGTAACAAATTGCTAAATAACCAAGCCCGATAATCTTATACCTCAATATCAAAAAAAAAAAACAAAAAAATACCATGTCATGCTAAACATTACATAACAAGTTTAAATTTTATTTCAGATTGTAGTAGTTGTAGCAATATTTTCTAGCTATATGCTCATATATTATCTATCATATCATATTATTCCATATAATGATAAATGGATTGCCGCATTACATTCTTTTTTTTATTCTATTACACATATTTCAAATCCGGTATTTCGTACTTTATAATCATGCATATTTAGAATTATTTTTTAATTGTACCAAAGAAAAAAAATTCATCGATTAATTTCAAATAACTCTAAAGTTTTTCAAATTTTTAAATGTTTTTTTTTTAGATAATGTATTTTACATGCAATAAAGAAATACGAAAACAATTAATTGGTTTATGCATCCAATTATGGCAATATTTATTGGCATGCAATCATGTGTTACTATCCGGACGATATCAGCTTGCTCTTCATACAGTTGAACCAACACGAACTGTAAGGTTATTCATTTATATTATTAAATAAAATATTTTAACAAAAAATGCGAAATATTTTTATAATTATAAATATGATGAAATAATCAAAGAATTTTTATGCCATGAAATATCTTGGTATAATTAAACTTTTGGTCTTTGTGCTATTTTAACATTTATAAACTGCATTCTATAATAGTAATATGGAATAAACAAATTGTCTTTGGAGTAAACAAGTTCCTTTTTATATACTAAAATTAGCATGTTGTAAATTATGTTAGGACTGTAGTAAACAAATTATTGCTATACAAAGAGTTAGGATCATACATTTGAATCTTAGCCCATTCGAAGGAACAGAAATTGTATTGGAGAAACAAAAAGAACAAAATAATCGCTACAACTATCAAATAGATCATATAAAATACTAAAGAAATCCTCAACGAAGATTCCAGGTGCAGTCCTTCGATTGAACAATAACGGAAAGAAAAATCTAGCAATCGATTTCGCTAGTGATATTTTCAGATAATTGTTAAATGTTTAAATTTAGACCAAAAATCAACCATCAGTCAACGAATAAAATCTTTATCATATCTATTTGTGTGTGCCAAATATAGAAAAACTTTCACAGTAAATTTTAATAAAATTTACTAAATTTTTCTTCAATCTTATGAGTAGCTAATTGATACAGATGAACCTTTTATAATTTAGACTCGAAAATATTTAAGTTATTTTACTACTGAAATATTGAATAAGCAATAATATTTACTATATTTTCCTCTCTTTATTGGCATTTCATTCAATGTTTTTACAAAAAATAAAAATTATTTTTTCTCTTCAGACGTGCGGTAATTTTCAGAATTATAACAGCATTTCTTAAAATAATACTAAAATAGCTTATAATGTTTCTATACTATAAATCATAAAATATCAAAGATTATAATAAATATATAATTGATTCTATGGAAGGACATCATCACAGAAATTTTTTTATTGCAGACCTTCATTAGTTGACAATGAATCGTCAAAATTAATAAATTAGCGCAAATTCAGCAACAATAACAGTTGATATAATGCCTAACATTATCATTATGTATTACTACGGATATACATATATATCAGCTTAAAAGATCAGGAAAAACAGCAGCAACAACAAAATCAATAAAAACATAGATAACACGAACATCAATTAATATCTAGCATAGATGATGTTTTCTTATTTTTTCATATAAATTAATTATCATTTATTTCATTTATCACAAACATTTATTCAAAATTAACAACATATCTATTGCATAATTTCAATATAATTTTAATTAATGATTATCACTTGGTAATAGTTTTTTTTTTTTTAATTTTTCAGTCAAGAAAAAATTTCTATCAAATTTGAACAAAATGGGAAAATTTCAATCTGAATCTGATAAATACAATTTGAAAAAATGATGTTTCAAATTTTCACCTTTCTCTAGCCAATGCAATGTCTAAAATGTAATAATGATCGCTAGTATTTTTCAAAGAATCATAACTATGTAATCTTGGAATTTGAATTATTTTATTATTTTTTTTTTCACTTGCAATATTTCCTGCAAAAAGATAAGATGGATCAAATTTTATTTGCAAATGTTAGTTCATTAATTTTTAAATCTTTTCAAGTTATAGCATCTTTTTTAATTTCATCTCTAACGATTTTTTGCAATTTTCATTCAGCTTCATATTATACAGATCTATGTCAGGTCAAGAAATATATGAAATTTTACTACTCGAAGAATTAGCTAGAGATTAGATTTTGCAGCATAATTAATTCATTGCAGGTCTCATAAAAATCATTATTCTATTTTGCTATAATAATTGCAATAATTAAAAAAAAAAGGAAAAATTAAATGATCCTGTAATTAAATGGTGCGCAAACAAAACTGAATACGAATATCCTCATGCATGATCCTACGGAAAGGATACGAATGAGATATTTATTGTTAGCGTCCTTTTCCGTGTGGAATGATTATCAGCCTTGATATATTCTCTTCGTTATCATCAGTATTATTGAGCGTTGTGAAATATTGTAGAAGATTTATTTGTTCATTCAAAATCGGCAATTTGGCTAGATGTTGACATAACGAATTTTTATTATAACATATCTTATTCGTCACTACGATACAGAAATTTGGTGGAAATATAACGATTGGATAAATAAATACTTTTATAAACAATAAAGTGGTCCTATGTCGATGATATTGGGAATTGGTAAAAAATCGCTCATCGAATAATCGATTGTTGTTAGAATGAATCAAAAAGAAGGAAGAAACAATGAAGAAATAGTGAATTCCTAGTTTCGAAGCTTCCGGATTTGAAGAAGTCAGAAAAGTAATATTTCAATGAAAAAAGATCTCTTTTGTAGTGAAAATGTTTACTGCTTTTTTGTTAACAGCGTCCTATGATCTGAAAGATGAAATGTCCAAAATTTACTAGTATGCAAGAAGAATGAGGCGTCAGATCTGATTGGTTATGATACATTAAACAACATCTCTTAATAGTTAGTCTTATAACTATAAAAAGGTAATTTTTCATTACGGAGCATGAATTATTTTACAAAATCCCTTGATCACATCGAAATATTTGATGATACAAACATCTTGATTATTTCCGACATATTTATATTATAAAATACCTCGGCTATTCCAATACTAATGCCATCTGTTTACCGAAAAACAAAATTTGAAGTTATAAAGATCGGATCTATTTAAAAGGATATAGCAAATAATATATGAACAGTTGTCTCGAAATATAAGTTTTTGTCCTTTCATCATTATCACTAAATGATTTCATATCTCTGATCGATTTAATCCTGTAAATTTCGCTGATGGCATTTAGAACAATTCATCTTTAAATGTTCATTTATTCGTTGCTATCTGATAAGATTTAGTCAGCAAAACAGTCAGCATTAATTTCTGGTGAAAATTGAACTTAATTTTTTGCAGACTTACTTCTTTTAAAAGTCTTTCTCAAAGATAACAAATGAATTTTGACCGTCACATTTTGTCACTATCATTTGGATTAATAAAAAAAAAATGAATTTGAAAATTTCGCAATCATAAAGCTTTATCATCTCTTCCATCAAACATTAAATTCAATTAATCTTACCACATGCAAAGAGTATCATTAAAGCTGGTGCTCGGAAAAATGCATGGCATATTTCAGAAGAGTTCTTTTCCGGATAACTAGTAGGAAATGCATAATAAAGAAATATGTACTTCCTATTCGAACCAGAACATTCAACACGACACGACGAAATGGATTACATTCAACATTCACTTTACATGATATTTTCAATTAATCATCTCTGAAATTTCGATCTCCTATATTTTTACGAATTTGATGCAAACTTTTCGCAAAATAGTTATAGCTTTGTTGCATTTTTTCAAATGTTTATAATTAGTCTCACTATTATTTTCAATGAATTTATCAAAGAATTTCTACATCGAAAATTAACAAAATTAATCCAAGCTCCTTCTCTCACAGCAATAGCTTCATATTATCCGAATCACTTCAAATTCGAGATAATTCATTTCAAAATTCAGTCTCAAAAATTATGTGTCATTGATTGATGAAGTCATCGCATCTGTTCACTCAATTCAATCTTTCAAAATTTAGCTGTCATTATTATCATTCCTTGAACTTTATCCATTCGATAATGTTTAAAAATAACTGTATGCAATGATCAGTGATTATTTGGCTTTGAATTCTGAATTTGTTAAAGATCTTTCAAAGAAATGATTCTTTCATTATAATATGCAAAATTTAATCGAGCATTATTTTTTATATTGATTTGAAATGTTACTTTTGGCTCCAGCTTCTTGACAACTATCGATATTTCCCATAATTTATTTTTTTGATCAAAAAAATATATCGAATTCAATATCTAACGTTTTTGCATCAAACTCAGCACTTCGCTTTATTTTAGCTAAATTATTCCTCATATTGAAGTCATTTAAATTTTATGGAAACAATTTTAATTTCAGTTGTTTCCCTAGCGGATATCATAGCCTTTATAACGATACTTTAACAGAGGCTGCAGACTGCAATGGAATATTGTCAGAATGGTCGCAAGCCATAGCAACGACTTCAGGAACCTGAGGGAGCGATCCAATCAGAGTAACCGGAGCAAAGATGAGATAGAGAACTTGGAGGAACTATGGAACGAGTTTGAGTAAAAATAGAAGGACGACGCCGAGTCAGGAGATCGAAGCAACCACAGGAGCTGGAATTTTGAGGACCTTAACAAATAGTAGCAGGACTATCACAGGACTATCTATGGCGTTTTGATTCAAAATAATGCCCTAAAAGGAATTTATAAACAAAAGTTTAAATTTCAAATTGATCACAAAGAAATCAAAACAATGAAAGTTATAAATGTCAAATTTATATGATAAATTATATCTTGTACAAATTCAGAATCAAATGTACAGATTTTCGATTTCATTCCCCGATAAAAATGCGATTGCTATTCTCATCAACAATGTCTATTTAATCATGAAAATATTTCGATGCAAATATTTGTTATTTGTAAAAATAATTATGGCGTAAGTTCTTGCACTTTAGTATCATTTATAAATGTAATAAAAATTGACAACAAAACCATCAAAAGAATATTTGTATGGTAACAGCGTATTTCCAACAATATTTTTTGAGCAATATATATATATATCAATACGACGGTTAGAGTTTGTAGTTAATATATCACATTTCAAGCAAATAAAGAACTTTAATTAGATAAACTATTCACACAATTTCAAGCATATAATGAAATGAATCTCACAAATTTAAAAAGTCATAGTTATTTAGTCCTTAATTTTAAATTGTTCGTTTTTCTTCGTTCACAAATTTTCATGTAAAAAAGCAATAAATTAAATTTCATTTTCAAATTCTGCAGCTTCCATTAAGTTTTGCAATCACTTTTTTGGTCCATAAAACGCGTTTTGAAATTACTTTCAACATTTATTGAATTTTTCCTCAACGAAAATTAAATTTTGAAGCGCAAAATTAATTCCAAGCTTTACAGAAACTGTGATTTTGTTTTGTTACAACATAATTGGAATGATGATTCACAAATTGAGTAAAGATATCATCAAGAATGATAATGATATAAGTAAGACATTATCAGTGTCATTCTTTGCGTAGAATAATGATCAACGTCGATATTCTTTTCATCATTATTGGCGACGCTAAGTAATCTGTCCTCATACGTATGAAAAAAAATTCTGTCGGCTATGAAAGGTCAGATATGCAACTCTCAGAAATACAGGAAAATGACGCACGAACAACAGTCCATATATGTTTGCCCTTTCATCTTTTTGTCCTTATCACTAAATGATTTCGACATACATCGCGACCGATAAAATTTCACAAATTTTACAGGCGGCATATACAATTCAAAACAAATCCTTCGTTATACATTCATAAATCCGACGTCTTCTAATTATAATCATTAATCATAAAAATTATTTAACTCAGAAATTTTTTTTTTTATGAAAATGGTTTTATAACAGGATGATGATTGTATTTATTTGTTTGACAATTGCTACTATATTTAACATTCCATGCATGAATTTATTAATTTAAAATTTAAAGCTTTCCTGCAGCGATCATCAATGTGATATTTCTCGCATATTTACTCTTTATGGAAATGTTTTTTAAAAACAGCGAATGAGTTCTGACAATCGCATTTCGTTGCTATCTTTTCGATCTATAACAAAATAAATTTGATAATGCTGCAATTATATTATATTATCAGCTCTCTCTTTAATGTCCAGTTCAATCAATTTTACCAGATGTAAAACGCCTCACTAAAGTTAAAATTCGGAAAAATACACAAAGTGCTTTAAGAAAGTTCTTTTCCGGATTTTTTAAAAATAAATATTATAAAAAAAAATGTACTGTATCTATTTGAACCAGAATATCGAGCAATATCTGACGGATTGCATTACATCCAGTATTCACTTTATATGATATTTTTAATTTGCCATCTCTGAAATTCGATCTCCAATATTTTTATGAATTTCAAAGTTTTCAAGTTATTTATTACTAATTTAATCAATTATTTATGAGAATTTTTAAATGAAGTTTTCCAAAAATTACTATACCAAAAACTAAGAAAACTGAAGCAAGATTTTTTCCAAGTGTAACATCAGAGAAACTTTGACCAAATAGTTGATAAAAGTTGAACAACGCTTACCTGATGCTAACGCAAAACGTGGCATAAGAATAATCGGAAATTCCTTATTCTCAACTATTTCTTAGCTAACAATTCAAAAGATAACTTTTTCACAAAATTTAATTTAAAACGATTCTCTAAATCTTTTAATATAATTAATTGAGAAAAAATTAATAGATGAAACGAACCCTGCTAATTCAGATTTGATGACACTCATTGTTTTATTAAATCTTTGCAACGATTTAATCTGAAATTACTAATTGTAGTATTCCGAATATTTTGTCAATCAGTCTATGTAATCAAAGTTAAGTAAAGAAGTCACAGCATTTTTTAATTTAGTCTTCTTAAAGGTAGTAACAGACTATTATCGTACTTCGACCTTTATAATTGCGCAGAAAAAGATATGACTCAAAATTTTCAAATTATAATTAAATGATTCTTTCCTCCTATTAAATAAAATTTTTTTAATAATCAATTTTTGTTATAACATTAATTTTCGAATGTTACCTTTGATTCCAGATTTTTGATAATTTCCAATGCTTCTCCCATTGTATTTTTTTGATCCATAATGACATCGAATTCAATGCCCCAACATTTTGCCGTTTTTGCCAAATCAATATTTCGCTTTTGCCTGGCTAAATTTATTCTTAGTTTGATATTATTCGATTTTCACGCAACTAATTTTAACCTTAAATTACTCACGGGCAGCCATTGCCGCGACTACAGGCATAGCACCAGCCATTGGCATAGCGGGTACAGGCACAGGAGCTGCAGGTGCAGGCTGAGCAACCGGAGGAGGTATTGGAGCAGCTGGAGCAGCCGGAGCAGCCCGAGCAGGAGGAGCCGTCGGAGCGGGAGGAACAACTATAATTATATCTGGCGGTGCAGTCTGAGCAGGCGGAGCAACTCGACGGCCTGCAGTAGCTGCAGTATGACGAGGGGCACGAGTAACCATAACAACCGGAGCGACAAGAGCAGGAGTAGTTGTGGCAGCACCACCATTAGCTTGCGGACCGCAACCCTTAAATTAATTCAGGTTGTTAATTGGTTATGTCTTCATTGTAATTTTGGAAAATAATGGCAAATCATTTTATATTTGATGAAATATAAAAAAACAAAATCATTTCTATGAGAAAAGCGCTAACATAAGCTGATGTTGCTGATAGCATAAATAGAAATATGCAAATGTCGATCTTCATCTTTATAGGCCTGAAATTTAATATGATCATGGCTGGAAAGATACTGTATTGTTTTTTTAGTAAGGATATTTAGCTATTTCTATTTCTTTGTTACTGACTAATAAGCATACTGTAGCATTGTTGCTATGTGTAAAAATATAACACATCTAAGTCTAATTTTATATTCTTCTATTTATATTTCATTCTAAATTAGATCTATTTTTCATGCCGTAAATCTACTGTTCAGCTTATTTATATCAACGTCGCATTCAATCGTGCTTCACTAAATTCAAATAACCGAAATGACTGATTGATGGATGTTTATAAAGGAGTTTTTCCAATTAATTCCCTTAATTAGCTTACCTCTATTGATTGAATAAAAATATTTTTTACATTTTTTCAGCTATAAAGTTTAATCAAATTTTTATAAATTTTTAAGTTATAAAATTAAATTTTCTCAATTATGAAATTTAATGATAAAATTCCCACTGATGAAGATTGAGCTCGTTATGAGAAAGATAGATAAGTAATAACAATCCGTTTTTCATGACATAAAAAAACAAATCCGTAAAAGTGAGAGAGGTTTAAAGAATGAAAGAGAAAAGGATTAAATTTTTAGTTGACCAAAAAGAAATTAAAATAATAAAAGATCTATACATCTATTTTATATGATAATCATAATTTTGGTGCAAATCTTAGACGTTGTCCCAATTCAATGAATTGTCTTCTATGGCGTTTTGATTCAAAATAATGCCCTAAAAGGAATTTCTAAACAAAAGTTTAAATTTCAAATTGATCACAAAGAAATTGAAACAATGAAAGATATAAATGTCAAATTTGTGTAATAAATCATATTTCGTTTATTAATTTATGAAAATATTGATGCAAGCGTTGCTATTTGTGAAGATAATTATGACGTAAATTTTTGCACTTTAGTATCATTTAAAAATATCACAAAAATTGATTGCGATATCTTCAAAAAAAATATTCAGATTGTAACAATATATTTCCAATAATATTTTTGAGCAATAGAAATATCAATACGGTGGATGAGCTGTGGTTAATATATTATAATTTCAGCGAAGAAAACGGATGCTAGCAAATTTTAGGAAAACGAAAAATCATAGTTTGTCTCCAATTTTGAATTATTCTCAATATTTATGCAAAAAAAGCAATAAATTAAGTCTTTTATACAGCTTTTAAATTTTTACAGTGACCTTTTGATCTATAAAAATAATAATAATGATTTGTTTAATTATTTTTTGCAAATTTTATTCAATTTTTTCCTTCACGGAAATTAGATTTTGGGGCATGAGAAGATCATTCAAAAATTTCAATTTTTTGCTTTGTAGAAGTAGAAATGTCAGCAGATGGGAAGAATGAAAAAATGCATTATCAGCTATGTGGAATAACCATCAGCAGCTGATATTATAAACATTGCTAAATAAATGTGTTCTCCAAGTTCGGAAAAAATTATGTCGTCTACGAATGGTTGAATGTACAAACCTTAAAGTATACGTCGAATAATATACGAGCAGTTCCTAATCTATCATTTTTTTTATCTTATCACTAAATGATTTCATCATATTCGTAAACTCATAGATATATTAATTTATAGCATTCGCGGTTCAATAAAAAATTCATTTTTATATATTCATATATCCGTTGACATCTAATAAATGTTAGTCAGCAAAGTGATTTAACTAAAATATTTTTGGGAAAAATTAATCTAATAATAAGAATATTGCAGTTATTGTTGGTGATTACCACATTATATACTACATTCAAAATATGAAGTTATTAATTTAAATATAAAATTTAAAGTTTTCCCGGATTAATAGTGCAATTATTAATATCATATTTCCAGCAGATTTATTGCACTTTGTCACTATCATTTGGATCTACAAAAGAAAATTTATCACTTTATCAGCTTTTACTTCAGTTTCCAATTTAAAAAATTTTACCAAATGTAAAATGCTTCGCTAAAGTTAAAATTCAAACAAATGCATGCGTATTTCCGGTTAATATTATAAAGAAATATACGCCATATCTATTCGATGATAACATCGTGCATAATATGACGAATGCATTACATTCAAGCATACACTTTACATATCATTTTTACCATCCTGAAATTTTATCTCCCATTTTTCATGAATTTGAATTAAACTTTCCATAAGATACTGATAGCTTTCTTTTATTTTTTCAATTTTTTATGATTAATTCCGCTATTATTTTTAGCGAATTTTAAAAACTTCTGCTTTCAAAGAATTTCTTTATCAAAAATTAACAAAACTGATGTTGTTATCTGAGAACTGATCGATAAAAGTTAGATGAAACTTATCTGATACCATCATTTTGTGGAGAAATAGTCCGGAACACTAATCGGGCAATTTACTTTTACATTTTCGACTACTTTTCAGTTAAAAAATTAAAAGATAATTTTTTTTAAAAATTCAGTTTAATCTAAAAAATTTCTCTAACTCATTGAACATAATTAATTAAAGAAAATGACAAGTGAAACCGACTCAACTGATACGAGTTCCATGCTATTCATTATATTAATAAGCATTGGTCTAATCTGAAACAATCACAATGCGAAATCATTTTTTTTCTTTCATGTACGTCCGCTTTGTTACTTTTATTTTATTCAAAAATAATTGTTGCAATCAGTTATGTAGCAGTTTTGCATATGATTTTAATTACTAAGTTTAAAGTCATATAGTGGAAATATTTGGATTTCTTTGAAACGTGAAAGAGAGAGGCTTAATGATGAGGAGTCTTATTGGCGTAGCAAACACTTTACGAGTTTTATTATAACAATATGATGCGTGTCGCAATAATGTTTATTGACATCTAACAATAATAATATAGCTATAATGAATATCATCGCACAATCGGAATTATATCGAAATTAAAATATGTTTGGTAGCAGAACGACTATTCGGCGTAATTGATAAAGCTGGATGAATCGCTTATAGAATTGCAGATTCTCGGGAAAAAGCCTTGAGATAAATAAAACTAAACTGAAGATGTTTTTTAAAAACATTCCCACCGTGGATATGCCGTGGATATATATTGTCGATATAAATGCTCGGCGAATTTAGTGGGAAATAATATCAAGGACGATATTGGTTTTTTTTCCATATGGTTTTTTTTTTTCATATTGTTACCGTTATTAATTCGCTTTATTGAAATTTACCTCGCTGAGTTTGTTGTCGAGTTCGAATAATTTTTCGTGTTAATGGTTTAATTACCAAGCTTAAGAATGGTATCTTTGGCTCTTGTCACTGGCAACAATATAAGTGGAAATACAAAAATTTGCAATCTTGTGTATCTTGTTGTAGCTCAAAAAAAAAGAAAGAATAAATTTTAACCACAGAAATAGCAATCTAAGTAATAGCAGGAATCTGAGCCATTGCAGAAACAACCTGGAGAAAAAGAAATAACTGCAACTGCATCAAATGGAGCAGTCTGACGAAAATGATTGATTCATGGCTAATAATAAAAACTTCAAGAACGAAGTTTTTCCAAATACTTAATTCAACTAATCGACTTTCTTTTCCACGATTAATTATTGTAGCTAAATGACTTTCTTTAAAAAAGAAAAAAGCTTACAATAAATTACTAAATTATTCAATCATAAAATTTAATTAAAACTCCTTTTGATAACGACAAACTTATGGATAATAGGTGTCTTCTATGATATTAGAAAAAAAAAATTCGTTTTAAGATATCAAAAAAATGAAAGTTCAAATTTTTTATTGGCCAGAAAGACAGAAAATTAGAACAATGACAAAAAGAAATTAAAACAGTGAACGTTGTGGATATCAATTTTATATGATAATAACTATTTAGTACATTTAGAACGTTGCCCCAATTCAATGAATTGTCTTCTATGGGATTTTGATTCAAAATAATGCCCTAAAACGAACTCTGTAAGCAAAAGTTTTAAATTTCAAATGATACTAAGAAACATAAACAATGAAAGTTGCAAATATAAAATTTATACGATAAAACATAAAGATTTTCAATTTCATTGGCTTCAATAAATACGCGATTGCTAATCTCAACAGCGCATGCATACTTTGTGAAAATATTCATATGCAAATATTTACTATTCATCGACAATTATGTTTACTGTTTACTAACTTAGTATTACTTGAAAATGAAATAAAATCAATACGAAGGTCATAGTTCGTAAATTAATTTCATATTTCAAACAAACGAAAGAATTCGGAATGAAAATCTAATTAGCAGACTACTTATTTGCTTAGTTTGAAATTCAGAAAATTTCAGACAATGAAAAACCATAGCTGCATGGCCTCTTTTAAATTAATCGCATTTTCTTCGTTCGCAGCATTTCATGTGTTGCACAAATTCTTTTACACTAATTTAATCATTGTTTTGTTCCTTGAAAGTACAATAATCTTTTCAAATTACTTGCAACAAATTGAATTTATTCCTGCAAATTGAGTTTTGGAAAGTACCGTGCTTATTTACTAAAACAACACTATTTCCTACAAGTATTAAAGCCACACATCCTTGGCATAACTTTCTAATCCACCGCTTCATTTGCTATTGTAACTACTACATAATAACAATAGCGATTCAACTGTTGGTTCTGGTATAGGTGGCCTTCCATCAATTCAAGAAAACATAATTAATATGCAGGAAAAGGGTGCTAGACCATGGAGCGCAAAAATAATTCTAGGTCTAATAAAAATCATGATTTTGTCTTCTTACTGTATACGTTGAAAGATCATTTAAAAATTTGAGTTCTGAGTGTTTTTCAAAAAAAAAACAATATCATCACTAGTGGAAACGGATATAATAACGTGTTATCAGTATCGTTCTCTTTATGGAACAGTCATCAGCAGCTGATATTCTCTTCATCATTATCAGCATCACCAAATAACCTGTTCTTAGATAATTTACGAAAATCCGAACATGCATCTCTCAAAAATTACAGCAAATGATGTACGGAAATCCATCGCACTTGCTCTCTCATTGTCTTTTTATCCTTATCACTAAATGATTTCATCATACATCAATGACCGATAAAAATCCCACAAATTTCACAGATGCATTTTCAGTTCAAAACATATCCACTGCTTTGTGTTCGTATATTCGTTGTCGCCCAATCGGTGAAATGATTTAATTCAGAAAAACTGCTTTTGGGAAAAACTATATAATAACAAGATGATGAGTATAATCATTTGTTGACAATTGCTACAATATTAACATTCGTTATATAAATTATTAATTTAAATATAAAATTTAAAGCTTTCCTGCAGCGATCATCCATCTAATATTTCCTTTTTACTCTTCTTGGAAGTCTTTTTTAAAGACAGCGAATGATTTCTGACAATCGCACTTCGTCACTATCATTTGGATCTATAACAATGAATTTAAAAATGCTACAATCACATCAGCTAATCAGCCTTTTCTTTAATGTTTAAATCATCAATTTTGCCAAATACAAAACGTCTCATCAAATATAAAATTCAAAAAAAAATTCATATTTCATGCAAGCTCTTTCCGGATAACATGCCGGAAATATGCAATATAATAAAGGAACATGTACCGTATCTATCCGGTCCAGAACATCGAGCATGATATGAAGAACTGCGTTACATTTAGCGTTCACTTTATATGACAATCTCAATTTACCATCTCTGAAATCGATCAAAAAAATTTCTATGAATTTAAACATAACGTTTCATAAATGAATTTAAACGAACTTTTCATATGTTATGACTTTCAGATTTTAATCAAATAATTGATAAAGGTTGGATAAATTTTATTTGATGTGAATGCAAAAACATAGTGCGCAACGCTAATCCGATAATCACTGTCACATTTTCAACAATTTCATAGCAAAAAAATCAAACGATAGCTTTTCAAAAATAATGCTTAATTTCAAACAATTCCTAAGATTTCGAATACAGTTAATTAAGGAGAAATTAACATTCAAACCAACCCTGTTGACCCAACTTTCGTACTATTCATTATATTATGAAATTTTTGCTTCGATTTAATCTGAAATATTAAATTAAAATAATCACAATCGAAATAATTTTTTTTTCTTTTCACATAGGTTTGGTTACATTGCTTTTTTATATTCAAAAATAGTTGTTGCCACTTCTTAATGTATTTTTTAAAAGTCGTTTGAAATTATTTCAAACTTTATTCATTCGGTAAATTGCTTCCAAAGACCAACTATACACAGTGATTTGATTTTGGGTTTTCAAATATTTAAAAAAAGATTCTTTATTCCAACAAATAAAAATCTTTTCAGCATCAATTTGTGTTATAATATTAATTCCTTAATTTTACTTCTGATTGCAGCTTCTCGATAATTGTTAATGTTTCTCGTGATGTATTTTTTTGATCCATGATGACATCGAATTCAATGCCCCAACATTTTGCCTTTCTTGCCAAACCAACACTTCGCCTTCTTCTAGCTAAATTTTTACTCATCTTGAGGTAATTTTAATTGCATGAAATTAATTTTAAATAACTCACCAGCTGCAGCAGCCATTGCCATGTTAGCAGCCATAGCAGGAGGTGCAGGACGAGGAGCGGCTGGAGCTGCAGGTGCAGGAACGGGAGCAGGAGCAACACGTGGAGGGGCTTGGGCAGGCGGAGCAGGCGGAGGAGGTGGAGAAGGTGGATAAACTATAACTACGGTGGGTGGAGCAGCTCGAGCAGCTGGAGCAGGCGGAGCTGCTGGAGCTGCTGGAACAGCTGGAGCAGAAGGAGGAACCTGAGTAACCAGAAGGGCCGGAGAAAGTGGTGCCGGGCCTGTAGCGGCAGGAACACCATCAGGTTGCGGACCACAAGCCTTAAATTAATTAAGGTAGTTAATTAATACTATCATCGTTGTAATTCTGACAAACAAGGGAAAAACTTTTTTTTCTAAAAAATTTGAAAACGGCAAGAATATTTTTATGGTAAAGCGAAAGTACTGACATAAACGAATGTTGCTGTTAACATAAATAGAAATATGCAAATGTCGATCTTCATCTTTACAAGCCTGAAATTTAAGATGATCACGGTCGGAAGGGTACGGTATTTCCGTTCTTAATAACCATATTTAACTATTTCTATTCCTGTATAATTAACTAATAAGCGTAGCGTAGCATTTTCACTGTGTATAAAAAATACATTACACTAGCCATGTCTGTATTTATTTCTTCTTTTTATTATTCATATCCTATTCTAAATTAGGCTTTTTGTACTGCTTATCAAATTTTTGAATTATATAAACTACTGATTCAGTTTTCAATAATTTTAGATTCGAATAGCCAAAATAACTGACTCGGTGCTGTAACATGAAATTGTAGAGAAAGAAATTTTCCAATTAATTACTTCAAATAACTGACTTTCTTTGACTTTTTTAAAAAACGGAAAAAAAGTTGAATATTTTTCAATTATAAAATTTAATTAGGAAATTCCTGTTAATGATGATTGAACTTAAAAAATTTTATGATGTGTCGAAAAGCGATAATAATTTATTTTTTAGTGTATAAAAAACAACTTCATAAAAAAGAAAGAAGGCTTAAAAAGTGAGAGAGAAAGAAGGCTTGAATTTTTAGTTGACCAAAAAGAAATTAAAACAATGAAAGTTGTGAATATCAATTTATATGATAATCATAACTTGGTAGAAATTTAAGGCGTTGTCCCAATTCAGTGAATTGTCTTCTATGGCGTTTTGATTCAAAATAATGCCCTAAAAGGAATTTCTAAACAAAAGTTTAAATTTCAAATTGATCACAAAGAAATCAAAACAATGAAAGTTATAAATGTCAAATTTATACGATAAATTATATTTCGTACAAATTCAGAATCAAATGTACAGATTTTCGATTTCATTCACTTCGATAAACAATGCGATTACTAGTCTTACAACAAATGCCTATGTATTTATGAAAATATTTAAATAAAAATATTTGTTATTTGTAGATAATAATTTCTCTTGGACTTTACTATCATTTACAAAGCTAAAATTGATAACAAAACCATCAAAAGAATGCTTTAACGAGATGTTCGTAAAAATATTTTTGAGCAATATATATATATCAATACGACGGTTAGAGTTTGTAGTTAATATATCACATTTGAAGCAAATAAAGAACTTTAATTAGATAAACTATTCACACAATTTCAAACATATAATGAAAAAAATCTCACAAATTTAAAAAGTCATAGTTATTTAGTCCCTAATTTTAAATTGTTCGTTTTTCTTCGTTCACAAGTTTCCATGTAAAAAAGCAATAAATTAAATTTCATTTTCAAATTCTGTAGCTTCCATTAAGTTTTGCAATCACTTTTTTGGTCCATAAAAGCTGCAACGACGTTTTGAAATTACTTTCAACATTTATTGAATTTTTCCTTAACGAAAATTAAATTTTGAAGCTCAAAATTAATTCCAAGCTTTGCAGAAACTGTGATTTTGTTTTGTTACAACATAATTGGAATGATCATTCACAAATTGAGTAAAGATATCATCACATGAGTAATGATATAAGTAAGACATTATCAGTGTCATTCTCTGCGTAGAATAATGATCAACATCGATATTCTTTTCATCATTATTGGCGACGCTAAGTAATCTGTCCTCATACGTATGAAAAAAAATTCTGTCGGCTAAGAAAGGTCAGATATGCAACTCTCAAAAATACAGGAAATGACGCAAGAACAGTCCATATATGTTTGCTCTTTCATCTTTTTGTCCTTATCACTAAATGATTTCGTCATACATCGCGACCGATAAAATTTCACAAATTTAACAGGCGGCATATGCAATTCAGAACAAATCCATCGTTATACATTCATATATCCGATATCATTTAGTAATAAACATTAATCATTTTTTTTTTGAGAAAATAATCTTATAAAAGGATAATGATTGTATTCATTTGTTTGAACAATTGCTACAATATTTAACATTCGATATATAAATTTATTAATTTAAATATAATATTTAAAGTTCTCCTGCAACGATCATCAATGCCATATTTCGTGATATTTATTCTTCGTGGAAGTCTTTCTTAAAAACAACGAAAAATTTCTGTATTAAAAACTAAAAAACTAATCCAAGCTTTTTTCCAAGTATAAACTTTAACCAAACTACTTTGGCATAAGTTGAATAACGCTTATCTGATGCAAGCGCAAAAGCATATGCGCAACAGTAACCATGCAATTTTCTATCAGCCTCGAAAGATAACTCTTTCGGAAATAAAATTTATTCTAAAACGATTACTTAAGTCTCTATATGCAATTAACTAATTAAAAAAAAGTAACAGGCGGAACCAACCCTGATAATTCAGATTTCATGTTATTCAACGCGTTATTAAATCTTTGCATCAGTTTAATCTGAAATAATTAATTGAAATAATTACAATCGAAATAATTTCCTTCACTTTTCATGTATTTATGTTCAGTTATGCTACTTTTATTTTATTCAAAGTAATTGTTACCATTCTTTAATGTATATTTTTCGAAAGTTGTTTGAGATTGCACTGTATTTCAAATTTTATGTATTCGATAAACTGCTTTTAGAGACTAACTATGCATAAGGGTTTATTCTAACAAGTTACCTTTGATTCCATCTTCTCGATAATTTTTGATGTTTCTCGTGATGTATTTTTTTGATTCATGATTATATCAAACTCGATGTCCGGACATTTCTTCATTTTTGCCAATTCAATACTTCGCTTTTGCCTAACTAAATTTCTCAGTTTGTAATAATTCTAACTTAACGAAATAATTTCATTTTCAACAACTTACCAACAATTATCCCAGGTTGAGGAACTCCTGCAACTGTGGCCTGGCCTGCAGAAGCTACCGCATGAACAACTGCAGCTTGAATTACAAGATCCTGAGAAGAAGCTGTAGTAGATCGAGTACGCGGAGTAGCACGAGCACGTTTAGTAGCCCAAGAATGCGAAGCAGATGGAGCAGTTGGATAAACTACAACTATAGCGGGCCGAGCAGCCTCGAGCAACCAGAGCAGCAAAAGTAGCGGAATAACTGTGGCAGAACGAGAAGCCTGAGTAACTAGAATAGTCGCAGGAGGAGAAGCTGGATCTGTAGCAGCAGCAGCAGGACTATTATCAACTTGCGGATTACAAGCCTTAAATTAATACCGATAGTTAATTGATGATGTCTTCGCTGTAATTGTAGAAAATAATGCAAAAACCATTTTATAAATTTAGAATATTTTTTTTATGACAAGCGGAAACACTAACGTAAACTAATATAGCTCTTAACATAAGTTGAAATATGTAAATGGAGATTTTCATTTTTTCAGACCTAAAATTTAACATAATCGTAGTAGAAAGAATACTATTTCTGTTTTTAGTAAGCATATTTAGCTAAATTTTTATTTCTATATAGTTGACTTACTGTAGTGGGGTATTATATTTTTGAATTATATCAACGTTGGATTCAGTTTACTTCATCAATTTCAAATTCAAATATGAATAATCCTATACAAAATAATTACTTTATTGTGATCCAAAGTTGTTCAACAGATATGAAGTCATTCGCAATTATTTAATGGCATAAAATTTTTGAAAAACTGTATTATCTACCGAAGCAAAAGATGGAAAACAATGCAGTTGTTAAACGTTTTATTTAAACCAATTAATTACATTAATTAAATTTCTTTGAGTTTTTAAAAGAAGAAGAAAGCTTTGAATAAATTGACAAAAATTTTCAGTTATAAAATTTAATTAAAAATACTGATAACAACATAGTCCGGAAAACTTTACATGCTAAGTGATATGTAAGTAGAAAAACAATTCTTTAAAAGATATTTGTATCAAAAAGTTTAAATTTTTATTTGATTAGAAAGAAATAAAATAACAACTTTCATGGATATCAATTTTATCTGATACTCATAATTTAGTGCAAATTTAGGGTGTTGTCCCAATTCAATGAATTGCCTTGTATGGCAATTTAATTCAAAGTAACGCCTTAAAAGGCATCTGCAAACAAAAGTTTGAATTTCAAATTAACCACAAAGAAACTCAAACAATGAAGTTGCAAATGTCATGTGAGAATCATATTTGGTAAAATTTACAATAACGAAAAAACTTTTGATTTCATTCATTTCAATAGATACAGCGATTGCTAGTCTCAGTAATAGATGCCTATTTATTTGTGAAAATGTTTAGATACAAATTATAGAATCTATTAACTGTCTTTTGCGGTTGATTCCATTTTTTATTCAGTCTCTTCTTTTATAGAGATTTGAATTTGAAATGCAATTTATACAAGTCATATATAACAGCGGGATTTGTTAGGCGTTTTTGGTTGAAAGCTCCGTATGGGGCTGATTTTCATATTTATCAGCCAAGTACCCCTGTGGTTGTTGCATCGCATGGTAGTGATTGCGGACGTGGAGGGGGAAATTGCAAGTTTCGGCTACATTGTATTATTTACGTCAAAGTGATGTAATTAATTGATGTTGTATTAAAAAAAGTTTTAATAAAGATTTTATTAAATAAACATGTTATGAACAATTTATCAATTTGAATACAACATTTAACCTGAGGGCGCAGTGGAGGAACCATAACTTAAACAATCAGATGAATCAGAAAAGCTTAAATAGAAATATATGCGGTAGAAATAACTTGAGCAGTTAGAGCAGTCGGAATAATTGAAACAAGTTAAGCCTCATTGGCCAAGAGAAATCGAACAACCAGAGGAACTAGAATTATGAGATTTCAGTAGTAGTAACAGGACCATCAACTTGCGAATTACAAGTTTTAAAATGGCTAGAAGGTTACTAAATAATATCTGCATTGTAATTATGGAAAATAATGAAAAAATTATTTTGTATTTCATAAGATTTAAAACGAGAATCATATTGTAGCGAGATTATTGTGTGTGATAGATATATTAGTAAAATAAATATATTACATCATCGTCGCCCTATTTTTATGTTTGTTCCCCCTAGTTTATCCAAGCTTATTTACATGCTGTAACAAATTATATCATTTGTCTGCAACTACCGTATCTTATTTTTGAATTAAATCAATACCTAATTTAAATTTGTTTGACTAATTTTAAATTTGAATAATCCGGATGATCAATTTCAGATTCTGAAGTGAATAGTAGCATAATGGTATTATATTACGGAAAAAAAATTGTTCTCTGAATAGTTCTCTGTTAAAGATTTATAAAAAATGAGTTTATTTAATTAATTAAATTAAAAGAATCGCTGTTTCAGAAAATATCCGAAATATTTTATATTTTGCATGAATCGTTGCTTGTAACATAAACGAATATTACAGTATCTAATGTAATGAATCATTTATCCAATTCACATTCTTCCGTGCTACCAAACTTATTTAAATTTGTAAAATACCATAACCTAATTCACATGTAAATATTCCTGGTATTATAACGAAGCGTACATAAAATCTTTGAAATATTTTCCCACCACATAGTCATCATGACTTATATAGCAATGGAATTTTTTTTTATTATTCAAGATGGGAATGTTTTTCAAGTATCGTCATTAAAAAAGATTTTTTATTCATTTTAGATATCATTTTTGCTCTTTTGGTTTCTCGTGAGCAGTTTCTCCAGTGATATTTCAATTTTTGATTGTAATTTAATTATATTAACGATACATCTTTATTGTATTGCGTTATAGTAGACGCTAATGAAAGTTATATTGACATGTATCTTTCGAGATACTCCGTCAATCGTCTTCAATTCCCCACAAGAAAAAGAGAAAACTTTTATGGCGGCAATATGCTTTGGCATTTCATTTTACATAAACAAAAATAGCTTTACTTTATCATAAAAGTTAATTGCTAAACCTTAATTGAAGACATAATCGCTCAGCAACGATATATTAAACGGTTAGGAGGAAATAATGATTCGGGTATTGATGAACTTCAGTAAATTCTTTTCATAGCATTTTATTTTTAAAAAAATTTGCTTTAAACTATTTTCTAAAGTAGGTTTATATCCAATCAGAAATCAAAACAATAAATATCAATTTAATATGATTATCATATATGATACAAATTTAGGGTGTTGTCATCGTTCAGTGAAATGCCTCTTATGGCATTCTGTTTCAAAATATCTTAAAAAGAATCTGTGAACAAAAATTTAAATCTTAAATGACAATAAAAAAACTCAAGCAATATGGGTTGCAAATGTCGGATTTATGTGATAATCATATTCCGTAAAAATTCACAAAAACTTATAATTCCATTCGTTTCAATAAATATAGTCATTGCGAATAAAATTTCAGCAGACATAGAAATTAATTTTTTTGAAGATTTGATTCTTGAATTTTTTGTTACGGCTTTTTAAAAAATTTCACAAAGCTGATCTTTTGCAATTATTCGTAAGTCGGGTACTGAACTTTACAACATATTTAATTGCAGATCTTAAAAAAACTATCATTTTATTTTAATACAATAAATTGAAAGAATTTCCAAAAATTTTAATCATACGCTTTTAAAAAGTGACTAGAAATGTCATCTATTGTGTGTGAGAAGAGATATAAGTGCGATATTATTAGCTCGACGTTCATATGAAATATGAAATGGTAATCGACAGTTGATATTACCTCACTGTCGTAGACCAATGTCATCTATTTTAATAAGATCGTAAGATAAATTTTAAAATCGAATGTGCAACACTCAAAGTTTGCGATAAATGGTGTTCAGCAACTTCATAAAAGTTTTTGTTTTCCCATCATTCTTTTGTCCTCATTATTAAATGATATCATTACATACCACTGACCGATATAATACCGCAAATTTCTCTCATGGCATCATTCAATAATGAATCCGCTTTTATTTAGCTGCAGTCACCTGATAAGCTTTTGTCAGTGAAAAAGTTTGACTTAGAAAATTTTGCGGAAAAAAAAACTAAGCAACAAGATGACAATTTTACTTTCAATATATGAATTTATCAATTTGAACATAAAATTTAAAGCTTTCCCTCAGCGTTTCCTTTCCTTTGCTAGGCCTAAAGAATGATCAAGGTCATATTTTTTCCACAGATTTATTCTTTTTTATTGTCTTTCTTGAAGACAACGAAAAAATTCTGACAATCACACTTCGCCGCTATCATTCGGATCTATAACAAAATAAAATTTGAAAATGTTGTAATCATATCACTTTATCAGCCCTCTTCCTTAACGTCTTAACACTAATGAAAAACTCTAAGTAAAGGGAAATTTCAGAAAAGCGTTTTCTGGACAACAAACTGAAAATGTATGATAAAATAAAGAAATATATACCATTTCTATTCGCATCAAAGTATCAAACATAATATGACGAACTGTACTACACTCAGCGTCCACTTTATACGAAATTTTCAATTTGTCATCTCTGAAATTTAATCTCTAATATTTTCATAAATTTAAACAAAAATAGGATACTGAAAAAAATTTTCATCAAATTAATTACTACCTTTTTGATATATTTTTCAATTTCTTTTGATAATTAACATTCACTACTACATTCTTAATATCTTTCCGTTAACAGATAGAAAATTGCTTTTCCAAAATAAAATTTAATCTGAAACAATTTTCTAAATTTTAGAATATAATTAATTGAGAAAAAATAACAAATGCAACCAACCCTGCTAATTTAGATTTTATGCTATTCATCGTGCTATTAAATTTTTTCTGCACAGATTTTATCTGAAATAATTAACTGAAATATTAATAACGATTCCACTGATCTTATTTTATTCAAAAATAGTTTTAGTTAATTATTGATAACAATAGCTTCATTGATTATGATTATTTTGAAGCCCGAATACATTCTAATACATTTCAAAATACAGCCCTAAAAGGTGCATAGACAATTCGTCTGTTTTACTAAAAGTAGTTTGAAACTATTAATGCATTTCAAATTTTATTGGCTAAGAAATCGCTTTTAAAATAAATAATGATAGATTATTTGGCTTTGAATCCGAAATCTTTTATAGAAATGAGTATTTTAATATATCAAAATTTAACAGAACATCACTTTTGTTATAAAATTAATTTTCGAATTGCTACCTTTGATCTCAGATTCTCAATAATTTCCGATGTTGTCTGTGATGTATTTTTCTGGTCCGTGATCACATCGAATTCAATTCCTCGACATTTTTTCATTTTTGAAAAATCAACACTTCGCTTTTTCCTTCCTATATTATTTTAAAATTTAGATAATTTTAGTTTTATGGAAATAATTTTAATTTCAAATTTCTAAAAACTGCACTCTATAGTCTGAACCATACCCGCAGTTTGAACAATCACACGTGGTGCCAGAGCCTGAGGAGTACCCGTAGCAGCCGGAGCAAGCGGAGTAACCGGAGCAGCCGGAACAGCGGGATCAGCTTGAACAACTGCAACAGCAGGAATTAACGGAACAGCCGGAACAACTTGAGCAGGTGGAATAGCCGGAGCTGCAGGAGCAGGAGGACCAGGTTGAGGACCACAAGCCTTAAATTAGCAGAAAGTTAATTAATAATATCTTCATTGTAAATGTGAAGAAACCATTTTGTATTTGAAAAATTTTAAGCAGAGAAATTTCGATAAGGAGCGAAATTACTAACACAAACGAATGTTGCTGTTAATATAAATAGAAATATGCAAATATCGATATTCATCATTACTGGTCTGAAATTTAACATAATCAGGAATGCTGCATTTCATCTTTACTGAGTATATTTCACTATTCCTGCACATTAGCATTATTGCTCTATTTAAAATTATTGAAAAAAGTTTATTTAATTGATTGTATAAGCCAAGTGTCTAACTTTGATTTTTCTTCTTAGAAAAGAAAAAATAGTTTTGAGCAAATTAATAAATTATTTAACAATAAAATTTAAATGAGAAACTTTTGATAAGGCGAAATCAGCTGGATTAGGTAATAGGTAAATATTAATAATTTGGACATAATCCCAATTCAATAAATTTTCTTCTCTAGCATTTTAATTTAAAAATAGCTCTATAACAGAGATCTGCAAACGAAAGTTAAATTTTTAGTTAATCAAAAAGAAATTAGAACAATGAAAGTTGTGGATGTCAATTTTATATAATAATAATATTTGGTACAAATTTGTAATGGCATTGTCCCAATTTGATGAATTGTCTTGTTTGAAAACAAAAGTTTAAATTTCGAATGATCACAAAGAAACTCAAACAATAAAATAGAAAAATCATATTCGGTAAAATTTACAGCAAATGTACGAACTTTCGATTTCATTCATTTCGATAGATATTACGGTTGCTAATTCCAGATAATTATTTGGTCATGGAAATATTTGACAACAAATATTTGTTACTTATAGGCAACGTTTAATAAATTAGTTTCATTTAAAAATTCAACGAAAAATTTAAATAATTTTTTTGGTTTTGAAAATTTGATTTTTGTTATAATATTTTGTTATGGCATCTTCATAATTTCATCAAAATTATGAAGATCTGTTGAAATTATCCGCAAATATTTCATCAACTTATAAAAAGCATTACTTTATTTGTTTAAGATAGTTTGAAATATCATTCAAAAATTTCAATTTTCCATCATTTAAAAACGAGTGCAAATATCACTATTGCATAGAAAAAAAGTATGCGTAAGATATTATTAGCGTAGTCGTTCGTGTGAAATGATCGCTGCTGTTGATATTTTCTGCAGTACTATCAGCATTATCAATATCACTGGGTTTTTATGATGAAAATAGATCACGCTTGTTATGATGTCGAATGTGCAGCTCTCGAAAAATGCATCAAATTAGCATACGAGCAATTAATGCGTTTTTGTTGTTTCATTGTCTTTTTATTCTTATCACTAAGTGATTTCATCATATATCACTGACCGGTAAAATCCCACAAATTTACAAATGCATTTACGATGCAATAACAAATCCACTTTAATATATTCATGTATGTTGCCATCTGACAAGCGTCAACAAGTGAAATAATTTAATTCAGAAAATTTTTTTTTTTGAAATAAACTAATTTACAACAGATATTGTTTGCAATAATTTGCTAACAATTTGCTGCAATATTTTTTGAATTCAAAATTTAAATATAATATTTAAAGCTTTCTTGCAGCGTTTTCTCGCAGGTCGATAATGCAATCATCAATATCGTATTATTTTCACCAATTTATTCTTCCTTAAAATCTTTCTTGAACACAATAAATGATTTTTGACAATCGCACTTCGTCGCTATCATTTGGATCTGTAATAAAATGAAATTTGAAAAATTTGTTATCATATCACTTTGTCGTTCCCTTTTAACTTTTAATTTAATGAATTTTACTACTTTCAAAGCACTTCATTAAAACTAATATCAGAAAAAATTCATACCATATTTCGGAAAAGGTTTTTAGCAATAATGAATTGGAAATGCATAATACAATCAAAAAATATGTACCGTATCCATTCGGACAAAACTATCGAGCATAATATGACGAACTGCACCACACTCAGCATCCACTTTATATGACATTTGCAATTTGTCATCACTAAAATTTGATCTCTTTTTTTAAAATAAAATTTAATCCAAAGCGATTTTTATAAATTTAAATTCGAATAGAACATTGAAAAAAATTTTCATCAAATTAAATGCTGCTTTCCTGCTGTATTTCTCAAGTATCTCTGATTAGTCTCATCATTATTTCCAACGATAATATCAAGGCATTTCTATATCAAAAACAAACAAAACTGATCCAACTTTTTATTTCAAGATATAACATCGAGAAGCATTAAGCAAATGATATTTCCTGACTGGTAAAAGTTGAATAAAGCTTATCTTATGTGATCATTTTGCAAAAAAAAAAAAAAAAAAGAAACTATGGCGCAGCAGAAGTCAGAAATTCATTTACATCCTTAGCCATTTTTCTGGCTAATAAATCGAAGGATGACTTTCTATTTTCTTAAAAATAAAATTTAATCTAAAGCAATTCCCTACGTCTTTTAACACAGTAAATTAAGGAAAAATTAGCAGGTGAAACTAACCCTGCTGATTCCGATTTCATGCTACTTGTTGCAATATTCAATTTTTGCATAGATTTAATCTGAAAATTTACTGATGGAAATGGTGATAAACAAAATAACTTTGTGTTATGATTTCCATCTTAGGCTTTACACGACCATAATTACTTTTTTCTTCAATCAATCTTTTATTTTTTTGCAGTTAGTGTAGCGAGTTTTGCACTATTATTTTAAACCCAAATTAATGTATTTTCAAAATTCACTTTCAAGCGGTATATGCGCAGCCCAACCTTTAATTCAGTTTTTTTTAAAATGATTTTGGATTGCTATTGCCTTTTTAAAAAGTAATTTTTTTTAATTTTTCAAAACTTCATTTACTGATAAATCGTTCTTAAAATAAACAATCAGCGATTATTTCACCTTGAATTTCAATTCTTTACAGAAATGATTCTTTAATATGTCAAAGTTTTAATTTATCATTTTCGTTACAAAATTACTTTTCCAACTGTTACCTTTGATCTCAGATTTTCGATAATTTCCGATATCTCCCGTGATGAATTTTTCTGGTCTATGATTATATCGAATTCAGTCCCTTGACATTTTTTCATTTTTGAGAAATCAGTACTTCTCTTTTTCCTTCCTGAATTATTTCGAAGTTGAGATAATTCTAATTTTACGTACACTAATTTTAATTCCAAATATCTAACCAATACCTGGAACAACCGGAACAGCCTGAACAACTGGAATAGCATGAACGATTTGAGGGCCTGCGGCTACTGGAGGAGCTGTAGTAGCCGGAGCTGCAGGTTGCGGACCACAAGCCTCAAATAAATGTACCTGTTGCTTTCTTTCTGTTAATACATTATTAATATTATTTATAAAATGGAAAAATCATTTTTTTATTTGGAGTAATTTAAAAAATGAGAAGAAATTTGTGTGAGAAACCGAAAATACTAACATAAGCAAATGTTGTAATTAACATAATTAAAAATATGCAAATGTCAGTTTTCATCATTGCAAACCTGAAATTTAAGGATACTATATTCCGTTCCTGGTAAATGTATTTAGCTATTTCTATACAGTTTATATACTATAAGCATAATGTAGCATAGTATTAATTACGTATAAAAATATAATCTATATCGATAAAATTAAAAAAAAATATATCATGTCAGCTCCTTAATTCGTATATCTTTTCTCTACCACATATAAGCTACAGACTTATTCACATGTTGCACTAAATTAGATCTATTTTGTCTGGTGTGTATCTACCGTACTATTTTTTTTGAAATCTGTTGTGCATCTACCGTATTATATTTTTTCAGTAAAATTGGATTCAAAATTATTTACTAATTTTAAATTCAAAAATCGAAATAACTGATTATAGTCAATGTTTAGTGGCACACATAGAATTATTCAAAATTGCTGAATTGTTTAGAAAACTATGTCATTTTACCAAAGTTCAAAATGAGCAAAATAAATGTTCTATTCAACATATGTAAAAAAGAGTTTCTTTCAATTAATTACTTAAATTAATAAACCACTCGATTATAAACTTTATTAAAAAACTTTTGCTAATGATAAATTTTTGAAAATTTGATTAGGCAGTGAGGTAGGTATTTACGATTCGCATATTGTTCTAATTTACTAAATTCTTTTGTATGATATTTTAATTTAAAATAAAATAATTTTATTCAATTACTTAAAAGAGATTTTGAAAGAAGTGTTTAATTTTTAGTTAATGGAAAAGAATCAAAACAATGGGAGCTGTTGATATCAATTTTATATGATAATCATAATTCAGTGCAAATTTAGGGCACTGTTCCAATTCAGTGAAATATCTTCTATGATATTTTAATTTAAAGTAATTTCTTAAAAGAGATTTGTAGACAAAAGTCTAAATTTCAAATTGACCACAAAGAAACTTAAACAATGAAAGTTGTAGATGTCGAATTTATGTGATAATTATAATTCGTACAAATTTAGAACCAAATGTGAAGATTTTCGATTTCATTCATTGGAATAAATACAGCGATTGCTAATTTCAACAAAAAAAATGCCTATTTAGTCATGAAAATACTTATATACAAATATCTTGCTATTTATAGACAATATTTAATAATTTGGTATGATCTAATAGTGGAACAAAATTTGATAAAAAAAATATTTAGATGACAATAATAGTTTTGATAATATATCAGTATCACAGTTCATATATTGATATAATTGTATTTTAAACATGTAGAAGATATCTAAATAAAAAATCATCAGTTTATATTTGATTCTAAAATACAAATGACAATTAACTTTGCAGAAAATGACGATTCCTAATTGTATAGTTTATGATTTAAATTATTTTTTGCCTTTTTTTTTCGTTCACAACGTTTCATACAAGAAGGCATTAAATAATAAATAGAATTTTGTTTTTGCACTATTCGTTAATTTATCAAATTGCTCTTAGTTACAGCATCTTTTTTAATTCATAAAACTTGTAACAATTTTTTGCAAATATTTGCAGTTTTTACCTTTCCTGAAAGATTAATTATAGGCTTTATGGAAACATAATTTTATTTTGTTGCAATACAATTGAAAACTTTCCAAGAGTTCCAATTTTGCGTGCTTTACGTCATAACCATGCGCGAAAGGACATAAATGAATTACTGTTAGTCTCGCCATCTATTCGGAATGCAGTTATTAGTACCATTTTAAGCTTTCATATATCCGAAAAAAAATTACGTTGGTTATGTAAGATGGAATGTGCAAATCTCAAAAGATGCGTACGGCAAATGACGTACGAATAATCCATATGTTTTTGTCGTCTCATCGTCCTTTTTTCTTTATCACTAAATGATTTCATCATTTATCACTGACCGATATAATTTCACAATTTTGTAGACGCAATTGTAGTTAAGGAATCTAATTCAAGAATTTCAATATTGACAGTCATGAAAAAAGTTTCGCCGTTAATAAAAGGGAAAAGTCGATCTCTGATAATTTTGTGAATTGTAAAGAAAATTTTACCTGTCAAATTATTTATTGCTTAGCTACTATATTTTTCAAAGTTTTGATTAATTTATACAATTTTCAACAAATATTTGAAAAAAGGTTTCATGTCAAGAACCAATAAAATTGACATATGCTTTCCTTCTGACATAGAACATCGAGAAATTTTTAACGAGATTAGGCACTGATTGGTAAAAAAGTTGGATAATACTCATCTGATACAATTGCTTGGCTTGATCATTTTTCAACTAACAAATCGGAAGCAACTCTTTGGAAAATAAAATTTATCTACAACAAAAATTTGCCAGATGTTAGAACTTACTAATTAAGAGTTTAAAGGATGAAATGAAAATTCGTTCAGGCTTCATATTATTCATCATATTATAAAATTTTTGCATAAATTAAATCTGAAATAGTAAGCTAGAATAATGATAATGTGAAATAATTTTAGTGAAAATATTTTTTCTTTTCTTCTTGCAACAAGGCACACGGAGTTCTTTATTCCAAATCCTTTATTCCACTTAAGCTCCAAACGTTACTAAAGATAAGATCCAAAGATATCATCCCCAAATTTAGGTAATTAAAATCACTTAATTAGTTAAGTTCTGGCTAGTTCTAACACTTAGTTAATTAGTGCAGTCAAGTTAGTTAAGTTATAACAAAACCTAACTTAATACAGTAAGTTATTCTAATACGACAACGAACTCAACGATTAATATTTCGATAAGACAAATTAATAACGGAGACACTATGAAAAACAAGACTCAATATGATGTTCAATATTCACCATCCTATTGACCTCGTGGAATTCATTTGGCGAAAATAATGTTAACGTAGAATCGGACCATTTCAGGGTCAATTCTGAGGTCATCAGAGTTACCTCCTTTATTTGGAGTGCAGAAACATGATAACTAATATGATTTACAACAACTTGACTACAAATTAATATGTCTCTAATACATTCACTTATAAATCCATATATTTTTTTCTTATCGCTATCTTTTCGAGCTTATTCACCACAAGAATTGTTTTTTACATTATGATTTTTTTAACATATGTCGGTTTTAATGCTTTTATTCTTTCGAAAATAGTTTTTGCTATCAATGATAGCGGCAGTTTCACATATGAATGTAATCGTCAAGACTAGGCTTTTAAATTGTGATTATTGTTACATATTATATTACTCCATCTATCAGTCTATATTAGTAAAGATGAGTGGAGAAGTCATAGCAGTTTGCTTTCTTAACATAGTCTTATTAACTTCTTTAATTTACTGATAGCGGCGGTCATAAAAATATTTAGGCACAAATATATGCCATTTATGGACAATATATGCAAAATATTTAGGTGACAACAGACCTGTTTTCAATAATTCTGTGGAAAACGTTTTTAAAACACTATGTATCATATCAAATACAACTGTTACACTTCAGATAATTAAAGCAGGTGAAAGAATTTCGTGACAATCAAATTATCTGCTTGACGTAATAATCAAATTATCTGTTTATTGAGAGTTGCACAAATATTATTTATTATTACGGAAAATCTGAAAATATTATGAAATATTTTATGATGTAAATATGACGAAATAATCAAAGAATATTATTCCATGGTACAAATTTGTAATATTTCTTAAATAAATGATTTATCTAAGTCTCAGTACTCCTATAATTCAACTGGTATTAATAAGAATCAATGTTTTGTTCATTGTTTAAGATGTTGAAATCAATGCTAATTGGAATATTGGAATGATGAAAGCTTTTCTGCATATTTGAACTGCTATTCATCCTCATTTTTTTCTGGTAACTAAACTCTTTGTATATTAAGGTATTGTAAGCCATCACCTACTACGTAGATCAAGGACTACGAATATAAAAAAGAGTTTTTCGAATAATATATCAATCAGTGATCGCTCTGTCAACGTCAGCACGAATTCAGCTTCCCTGAAATCGAAATCCTAATCTGTCTCACTACAGTCAATTAATTAACTTCAATCGTGATATTATCTGACTTTATTTTAATGCGGACGATGAAATAAATTCCTTGTCAAAGAATAAAAACCTTTATCATTAAGATTCATCTGTGTTACAGGATAAAAAAGCAAGTACCATGCGTCTGTTGTTCTGGAACACGTTATTCATAGAATGAATGAACAAGGAAACAACTTATAGTAAAGTAATCTTCCTTATTGTGAAATATATTTAAATGAATTATTTTATGATATTAGTGTAATTAATTAGCTGCAATACTAATAACTGAATTCTACTGAATATATAGAATAAATCGATTACTGAGTACATTGATTAAATCAATTATTTAAATTAGAAATATTAAGTTCGGTGATTGATATATTACCTTCAGTTTTTTTTTCTGTATAATATAGAGAGCTTTAAGTAAATTTTTTTTTTTTTGTTTTTATCTTTGATCTAATTTCATTTTATACGATGTTAAAGTTTACTATTATTGAAATTCTTGATAACGATAGTTTTTGTTCGGAAAAATAGGGAGTACTCTAAATTTTGCCTTGCCAATATTCTTGTGACATTAATTAATTTTTAAGCCTTTTAAATGTTTTAAATCGTATTGAAGACAGTATTATTTCATTCTTCAGCTTATGACATGTCGCAAATTTTTCGAAATGTATGAAAACATTTAATATATGCTTCCTACTAAATTTCATATAATATTATTTATTTGATATTAATATCAGCAATAAAACAAATCAAATAGAATATCGAATAAATTAGCACATTTCAGACGAAAATTCTTTTGCAAAAATATAATAAATGAATCAATTGTTTTCAGCATAAACCATTTTTTACAATAAATGAATTTCTGATGTAAATAAGTTTCTGTACAATAAATTGTAATAGCTAAAAATGAAATAGAAAATTATTAAGTAAAGTATTTCTAAATTGAATTTCCATTATTAAATCAAGAATTTGCATAAAGTCAAAAGATTGGATTACAATTATTTAGTAAATATTTTTGTTTTCGTATCTCGAAGGGCAATAGAATTCACTTGATCAGATGAGCGATTCAGTAATCGATAATATAAAAAACTGGTTATTTTTTTACGGACATCATCTTGACGATAATAAAACATCAGCGATATATTTAAGGAGTTTAGATAGCATAACAAATTACTAAACAAACCGATGGAAACACAAGTTTGATGTTGCGTATTGATACAAAACATTAGAGCCAAGGATGGTATCGCATGTAAAACTACAATTTCGCTATTTGTTTAAAGCAGATAAACAATAAATAATTTTTCATATTTTAACTAATTTCAAATTATTGATATTAGAGACTTCATGTTTCTTAGTAATCTCTACGTTTCTTACTTCCTTTTTGTTTTAAATTGACATATCTAATAATATTGATACTATCAGAAGGATGAAGAATCTGTCATATCGTAATTCTGAATCTATCATATCTTAATTGGATAGTAGTGTAAGATACTCATATATTCATAAATCGAAATTTTTTTCCTTTTATCTTTCGTATTATAATCAATTATTAATCTCAACAATTCTAATTTTTAATAGAATTAAAATTAATTAAAACTAGCAATTCATAGTTTTTGTTCTCGCATTTAGACATACTTATATTGATTAAAATGCTATTAATCTTTCTCACATTACGGTCGTACACATTTTACTTATTGAATAAATAAAGATATCAATCAGAAATAATTTTTCAAATAATAACAAATTTCAAATTTCTAAAAAAATATGAAATTTTACAGTGAAAAAAAAAAAAACTTACATAATGTAATTATGCAGGAAATGAGTGCTGTTAATGTAAATTGCTTTTGCTTTTTTAGAAAAATTTGCAAATCTTGCCCTGCATTTTTTGCATTTTGTATAACTCCATTATAGCGCCTAAAATTGTCAATTGCATTTGTAAAACATTCAATTTATTAGTGTTGAAAAGTGTTTGCTATTATCATTTATTTGAAAAATTAATTGAAAATAAGCATTAAAAATGATGAAATCGTTTTAGGCATAAATTAATAATAGTAATATTATTTTTCTATCTTTTCATTTTCTATTTTTTTTTTTTAAGATTTTAGGTTAAATTTAAGTAAAAAAATTAATCAGATATATAAATAGTATATCGTTGACACATAAAAAATAAACAATTAATGAGTTTTTTCTAAGAGCTTTGAGGACTATTAGCATTCTCATGAATCTTCTATACGCTGATATTATCTATTTCTGAGAAATTAAGTTGAAGTGGAGTGGCTAAAAAGATGAATATTTGTTATCCTTTGAAATATAGATTATACCTTATCTTTTTCTTCTAGAAAAAGAAGGAATAGAGTAAAACGATCTAATAGAAAATTCTATGAGAGATGTATTTCTCGCCATGAGTGACAGGATTTTATGATTTACACATTTTCTATCAATTTTATCATTCACTTAAATTTTTTTGTTATTTTTTATACATTTACCAAACATTTTTGGATCGGATTTTTTTGGAGTTTAAAATTAGCAAGAAGATAGAACATGTCTTATCATCTAATAGTTTAAGAAATAAGGCTAAAAGAATGATATGGACTCTTATCATCTAATAAGAGTCAGTATTTCATCATTTTCTGATAATTACCATCATTTTCTGCTACATTACTACTACAATTTTCTGATAAAAGATATCAAAAAAAAATAAAAAAATGATATTACTCAATCGCTATTGATATTTCACTCCTAAAAATAAAATTATTGATTCATGAAGTTTTGAAAATTTACTCAGCTTACCGTTTAATACAGTATACCACACATAACATCACTATAACACTCGATGATGCAGCGACCGATATCGAACTTTGTGTAAGAATCATTGCTATTGGATGAAGTGTACTTTGATGACTGTAATTAAAATTTCAACGTAATTACATATTGTTGATTATAATTCGGAATAATAAAAAAGATTACTGATCGATGTTTTGCTTTCCTCCTAACATTAATAATAATGCATTCTAATATCGATAATGTTAACTTAACAATAATTTATTTTGATATGGATAACAATAATGTTCTGATAGTAATACTACTCTGATAGCAATGCTTTATTTAACTGTAGAAATTATCATAATTTAATTTGTATAAAAAGTAAGTTTCTATTTGGTGGAAACGATAACTGATATATAGGTAAGAATTTGCATTCAATATTCTTAATTAATCTTGCAATATCATTTATATGTAAATTTTTATCAGAATTTGAACCATAGATTTCTCAAACTTCTGAATTTATGTATTAATGATTTCAAACATTTAAAATATGTAATGATAAAAACTTACGGACAATTGCTTCTTATCATTCTAACTGGTCCTAATAAAGTGGAAGTAAGGCTTGAAAATGCGATAGTAAACGGAATAATATACAAGCCAATAATAATATCAATAATATTATGTTTAGTTTACGAATAGATCGAAAATAATAAATCGGACAAGATACGACAAGTAATCGATCAATGCTATTTGCCAATAAACCAAATGAATTTAATAATTTCATTTGTAAAAGACTGTACTAATCTGTAAATGAGATGCAATGAAATCAATGATGAAATTTAAAATCAATTCAGAAATATTGTCATATCTACTAAAGATATAAAATTTCTCAAAAAATTTTTTTTTTTTTTTTGATTGCTTACCATAAAACTGAAAAGAACTTTTATACGCTGATTAATCAGAATATTTATTAATTCATCGAAAATTTCATTAAATTTTTACTTCAAATTATAATTTATAACAAATTAATTATAACAAATTATAATTATAATTATGACGAATTATAATTACAACATATTATAATTTGTTGGTATCAATATAAACTTTTGAAATTGTCTGTGATGATTTCATTCAAGTTCGTTTTCATTTTGATTAAAAAGGAATTCTCAATTGTTGACGTCATCGAAATTCTCCCAGTAGCATCTCAATTTATTTAAAATGTTCGGAAAAAATTGAGATAATGAAATAGTTTCATCTAAATAACAAGCGATTTGCATTTCAAAATATTTTTTGTGTCATTATTTCTCCAATTCTATGATACGCAAATTTTTCCAGCTCAAATATTTCAAATATACTTGTAAACCTATGAGCTTTATATTCAATGATTAAAGTGTAACATGTATATCACTATTTTTCCATCAAAGAATTGCATATTACCCTCGTTTGTATCATCCATTCTCATCTTTATATCAAATTCTTTATCATGATGTAGCATGCATTGTCTTTGGATTTTATCTTTGGCAGCACTTGGAGTTCTAGTAGGAATGAAGAATTTGCAGCTCTTGTAACCTCATTGCACACAAGAAAAAACAAAAATTTTTTCGCTGCAGATATAGCAACCGTTTTCATCTTTATATCCAATTCATCTTTACATCCGGTTTAGATCCTTGCATTCAATTAAATAGCGTTAGGACGGGGGACAGATTTCTCCAAAATTCTATAAAAACCATCCCAGAGTCTTTCAAATTAGTCCTATCAGGAATCCACAACAAGTCTGGGTTATAAAAAATCCAAATAAAATTATTGCTGTTATGAACTGGGAATGTTTGCCATAATAATTAAACTAACACACTTAGCGGAGGAGTAATTCAAAAATTTTTGAAAGTTATTAGAAAAATGGATTTGACCCCACTGTATCAAATGTTGACTACGAAGAAATTTATCAACAGTGCGATGCAAGAAAAATGTCACAAATAAACTGCGAAAAGATTCCTTGATAAAAAAAAAATGTGAATATCATTGAAATCTCCAAGAGAATTCAATGATTCTTTTGTGCGGTATTTCACATATATTGTACGTGCGTATGTACTGTATAATGTAAGATTTAGGCTAAAATGTCATCCTTTGTCTATGAGCTGCATTTCCCACGAGCTAACAAAGGCTGTATTTCTTATAATTCACTGTATCAGAATCCTCTACTCACAAAAGAAGAGGGTGCTTTATCATCCAAATCATTGTCGATATAAGTACTTTGAGAATTTAGTTGGGATAATACCAAGATATTGGATTTTTTTTTTCATATTGTTACCGTTATTAATTCGTTTTGTTGAAATTTAAATCGTTGAATTTTGTTGTCGTGTTAGAATAATTTCTCGTATTAAAGGTTTAATTACAAGCTTAAGGCTTTGTTGTCTTTGGAACTTTGGGAACTTAACTGGACATAAAAAATTTGCAGCTCTGTGTTCCTATTGCAACGCAAAGGAAAATATATTTCATTGCAAAAAGAATTATCCAGAGAAGATAATGCACTTCGAACTACATATAGAGCTCTGGAAGTAACCAATGAAAAATGGAAACAGTCTTTCAACAAATCTTGATCCAATCGAAAAGACGAAAGGAGGAAGATAAATACATTCAGATGGCCGACGATGAAACAGATATTTTAAATTAATATGTAAAGGAAAAGGAAACATAGTAATAGTAATTTTAAAATTGCATAATATGGCTCAGGTCAGTGTTCCGACGCTTAAATCAAAGCGTTAAAAGAGAGGAAATAATCAGAAGAAAGTTACCCAAGTAGCAAACCACTTAGCAATGCTTATTTAATAATGACTTTAATCTATGGAGAGAATTCTGCAATAATTGTGAAATTGCAATACATCTTCAAAACATTCGAATATTCAAAAATTATTGCATTTTTAAAAGTAGATGCTTTACAAACTCTATGACACAACCCCAGAAAATTATGATGAGAAAATTCATGTTGAGAAGTTCGGTCAATCGCAAACAATCAAAAGACCGCTTTATAATGAATTACATTTCATCGAGAAGAATGATCAGAAATAAAGAGTAACATTGAAATTAAAAAAAAGTGGAAAGCAAAAATTTGGAAGAATACTTCGAAAATAGAAACTATGGACGAAAATCTGGAATCATATTGAAATAATAATTAATATCGATAGCCGACTTGGATATTTGAAAAAATTTTATCAGTGCATATAGTACCGGAATGGTATTTTTTACCTTTTATGCGATGTTACGCTCAATTCCAAGTAAACTTATTGGTGTGCTTACCATGCTTGGATCTATTTTAGTATGGTTCCTGTTACCTTGGCTTGATAAAGCAAAAGTTAAAAGCGCGTTTACCGTCCATTATTTAAAGTTTTTTTTTTTGAAAGGAAGAAGAACCATGGTTAGTAAATAAACTTAGAATTTTTCTAGGGAAATTCGAATTAAGAAATAAGTGAAAAAAGATCAAGAACCTTACATATACTTTTAATGAAGCTTCAGCTTTATCGGTTACACTGAAAGTGTATAAATTAAAAAAAAATACAAATTTAAAAAAGCGCAAGATAAAAAGACTTTGAGCATTTTGTAATAATGATCATTAGAATAATGAATATCAAATTTGTCCAATCTCAAACAAAGAATGGAATGTTTGAGAAAAATTAATGCTTTTTCGAAGTGCCTAGGAACTGGAATAGGGCAATTAATTGCACAAAAAAAAGCGCTTCTGTTTCCGTTGCCCCACAGTACTGCGCTAAACAAAGTCAGAATAACGAAAGCAGACAATAATTTGGATCAGGCAAAGTTTAATTCTGTGAATGTTATTACTTCAGACGAAAAATAAAGGATTCAAAATGTTATAAAAGTTTTACTCTTATGTACAAAAATTAAGGTCACCGACCTGCTTATGCATAAAATTCAAGACAAGGCAACAGTGCTATTTGATATCGGTTCGGAATCACCATTTAAATATTATTCAGAATCCTGAATTATATTTTGATCCTCATTAAATTGGATAAAGTCAGAAAAGTAGTCAGCTCCGATGTCCTAATTTCTCATCTAATTGAGTTTGATTCAAGATGGCAGATATATTTTATTGGTCATATTAAATAATCGATGAGTGAATTCGTTAAATATTCTATGACGTTAACTTTAAAGAATATAATTCTTGAATTTCTAATTTTTAGCCCAATTAATGTTGTATAACAAAGAGATGAATGTTGGACATTGAACACTAAATGTAGCAATTTTTATCATTTCACTTTCACCTGCTTCTAATGCTAAATTTCTTAAATTAAATGCCGGAAGGAAGCCAAATCACATAATATATATATGTTTGCCCTAGAACTATTATTTAGACAAGCTTAATTAGAAGTATTATAGGTAGAAGAAATAAAAAACATAATAGCCTGAACTACGCTCAAGGATTATGAAGATTTAAAAGCCGACTGCAGATTCCAAACAAAGACGAATGCATATTGTAGCTGTATATCTTCCGAGATATAATCGAATAACAGAAAAAAAATTATATAATGATATCACGAAGAAATTGCTAAAGGTCACAGAATTTTTAAATTATGAAAACCGTATTGGATATTTAAAAGAATACAGCAGGAGAGAATATTTTATAAATGTATGGGATGTAAAAGACGGAAAGCCAAATTATTCAAGTTACCACTTATGCCAAATTACTCTGAAAGTTAGATCAAACGTTCAAAAACTTCGCTCGAATCAGTCGGATTATTTGGTTCTAATCACTGCCAAAATAATGACGGGAATAACAAAGATGTGATTCGTCTTATTTACCTGTTTCACTACAGAAGCGGTAAATTTAGAATTAGCAGATGACTTATTTGGAGAAAATTTTCTAACTGTAATTAGAAGATTTGTATCACACGCAGTTATTCCGAACTAATTCTACCAGATAATGCTAGTTGATTTCAATTAGCTTTCCAGATTATAAAGAAACACAATTAACTAATTTCCTCGCTAATGGAGGATAGATATGGACGAATATAACGCCAAAGACATTATGGAGCAAGGGAATTTATAAAAAGATAGTCGGTCTCACAAATTGAAAGCACTTTAAAAAAGGCTGTTGAAATAAAGCAGTTTGATTCATCAATCTGAAGGTTCCATGAATCTATGGAACAAAAGACACCTACTGCTCGAAGAACCAATAGTGCAACAAAAGAAATCATAAATTTCAACTTTAACAAAGGATGAAGAATCTATCGACCGACCAGAAATGCAATATGACAGCAACGAAATTTAACAAAACAAACTTAAAAATCATCCATTCTCATCTTTATATCAAATTCTGTATCATGATGTATCATACATTATCTTCATATCCAAATTTTTATCATGATTTACCATCTTTTCATATCTTTGTATTCAATTAAACGTATCAGGACATCTCCCAGGAATGGATCCTTCCTTCTTCTAGACCAACTATAAGAATTCTTAGAACTCCTTCAATTTGGTACTAGAAGAACTCAACAACAAACTGTTGCATTTTTACGATAAATTTTATTAAAATTATATATAAATAATTATTAAAATTATTTATAAAGAGTAAATAATATTCATACATTTACATTTATTTTATAAATAATTAGTGTTTTATGACTTACTCACATCATAGCATGAATTTTCTAAATAATTCGTCTTATACAACAAATATAAAGTGAAGCAATAAATTTCGAATAAGTTTCATTTCTTTTTGAAATATTATTTAAATAAACAAATAAATGTAGGATAATGCAAATTTTTGAATTCAATAATTTTTGAAATCAATAACACAGCAGTCTCCCAAAACATTGCAATTCAAAAAATCAGAATTCAAAAATTCAGAATTTAAATTTCCGCTTATTGCAATGTAGATTAAATATTTTATTTGAAATCAAGAAACTGAATAATTTTTTTCCAAATTTTCTTTTGTGATTTTTTTGCATAATTTCAATATTCTATTTTGCAATAAAGGCATTAGCTAACTGTTAATTTTATTAATCTTTAATGTTTTCAATAAATATTAAAAACTAATGAAATCAGCAACATTCATTCTATTACTCAATTAGTAACAATTGATCAAAAAGCATGGATTAGAATTCTATTTAATAAACATAAGTTCTCCGAAGTTAGATCTAATGAATTGTTGAAAGAAGAAATATATATGGAATTTTGATCTTTTCGAAATATTTACAATTCTTTGAATTAATATAGCTAAATAGAAAGAATGAATCGATAATGTAATTTACCTGTAATATGCACTTCTTATGTGAAATCATTTCAAATTGCAGATTTGATCTAGTAAAAACGAAAATCGCATAGCTTATCATCAATAGACCAGTGATACCGCCGTGGAGAAATATGAATGAAAGAATAAAATAGTAAGTACTGAAATTGACATACAGTAGTATTGCTTAATTTTTAGAAAATTTTATCAATTCATATTTTTTAGAATTACACTATTAATGCAAAAGATGCAATGCTAAAAAATGAGAAATATCCATCTCTCTAAAAATCGATGAGTTTTAAATAAAATCCGAGCTTCTTTTTAATTTTAATTTCAAATGAAATATTATTTAAAAACTTATCGGAAATTTTTATCTGTAATTATTGCTAGAAATAGCGGTATATTTGCCATTGATAACAATAAACCAGCAATCGAATAAATATAAGTACGAATATACGGCGAAATTTGAGTTACAAAATCAGTTTCATTGTATGCTGATATATTCATTGATACCAACTATGAAGAAATGCGTTAGGACTAAATTGAATATAATCGTTAATCGTCGAAGGACAATTCATTAGAATGATAAAAGACCAATAGTTGATAAGGGATCTGGAAAATTTGATAGAAAAACGGATTTTGAAATTTTAAAATGCAGAATGATTTGAGAGTCTGATAATGATGAATTCAATCCAAACTCTGTACATTACACTTCAAAAATTTAAATATATCATTCAGTTAATTGCCTGTTAATTATCACTCAAAAATTTCTATAGTTTATTAAATTTTTCACATATTGATAAGATTACGCATGAAATTATTTTTTACAATTTGAATTTGTGTCAGATTATTCTTTTGCACTTGTTAGTCGTAATTTTGGAAATAGAATCAAATAAAAATTTAGATGCTTGATTATTTTTGCCCTATTTTTTGACAAATATTGAAATTTATTTTTCAATTTATAAATTCTAGCTTTATTAATATGTATTATTAATATATTTTAAGAAAAATTTAATAGATTGGTAAATTTTTTTTATTTGCGGCTATAAAATTTCTTAGAAGCAATCAGAATGAAAACTTTGCAAAATATAAACTTTCCTTTAAACTTATGTCTCATTCAAAAAATGCAACGTCTAAAAATATCAGAACAAAAAATTAATATCAACAAAAGTAAATTTTTGTTCAGTATTACCAAATCATATTTCTAAAAAAATTTAACTTTGAAAAATTTCTAGAATTTTTTAATCAGTAATTAAAAATTTGATGCTTAATGATAAAGTAAAATATTTCATTGATTATTTCATTGATTATTCGAAATATGATATAATAAAAAAAATTGTTTCACTTATTAGTGGTTTTCAAAATATTTTCTGATGAATGTTCGTCATTACATCTATCTGAAAAGAAAAATTCAAAATATGCTGCAAAATTTTTTTAATTTCAACACAAAACAAAATTACTGAATTTAACAAGCAAAATTAGCTAAGAAAAACTTATGCTAATGCAATTATTAATATGCAGTTCTAAAATTTTGATAAAAAGTTCAATTACAAAAATATTAAAAAAGGATGATTTTCATTCATCGTAATTTTATATTTATCTATGATTCTGAAAAATAAAAATATTTGATTGTTATCTAATCATAGAAGATAATTTAAAGAACGATAAAATTCTGTTTTTTTTTGCCACTGCCTTCGTCTTCTTCTTAATTATATTCTGATAAGAAACTTGAAATATGTTGTTGAAAAAAATTCTTCAAAAAATACCGATGAGTCGAATATTCAGCTATAAAAATGCATCGTTGCATTTTTCGTAGCAGTCTTTCCTTTTTAATATTTTTGTAGCTGAGCTTTTTATCAAAATTCTGGAGCGAAAATTTTGAATTAAATAAAGCGGTTTGCAAAATGGAAAAATTTTTACTAATCATTTAAATCAATCTCTTACTTCAACTAATTTTTTCTTTATAGAAATTTTTTTCATAAAAAAAAACCTTTTGTGAGAAAAAATGAATTTGTAAAAGAAAAACCACTTGATAAATTTTAATGTATTACTTAATTCTTTTCTTTTGTTTTTTTTTTGAGAAAGTTTTTTTCTATATTTTGTATAATAAAAAGAAGAATTTAATTTTTATACAAAATTAAATGCAATTTGTCATGCGATCATACTATTTTAATTTTAAAAAATTATTTAAAGAAATTTACGAAACATTTATTTTTCAAATATTTTAATATGCAATAAAAAGTTCATCCTTAGATTATATCATAAATCGATGAAAGAAAAATACACTGATATCAATCATATCATTTATCAATAATCTTTTCATTATAAAATTCGATAAATTTATATTTTACAAATTACTGTTTTATGAATAATTAGTAATAATATTAATCTCTAAACAAAAATACCATATTTTCCATTAATAATTTGCATATTGAGTTATCCTAAACCTCTTCGTCGTTATGATAACGAAAATGATAGCAAAAATTGACTGAACATCAAGAGTGCAGAAATAGCTAAGACTGGACTAATTTTTGAGTTGATATAGAAAAACAGTCGCTTTATAAACTGATAAATTCTATGGATGATACATTTGATGAAATTTCAATATAAATCTAATCGTTTCGTATAAAAAATTTTTTGAATAAGACATAATTATAAATTTATAAACATTTGAATTGTTGTAAATACCATCAAAAATTTGAATTGAATTATGTATATTATTTCATTTTTTTAACATATTATGAAAAAAATTATCGATCTTCCGTTGTTCAGAAAACGAAAAATGTTACTTGAAGACGAATTATGAAAGCGATAAAAATGGATATTTTTTTTTTTAGTTTATCATTTTGCAAAGTAACATTTCCAAATAAAAAAGCCAAAAAAAAAAAGATTGATAAGAAAGTGAAAAACAATTAAATTGTTCTAAATGTTGTAAAAAATTAAATATTAAAGTAGCAAAAATTTTTATTTTTCATAATTTTATTGCTTTAATTTTAGCTAAAATCCCTCAATTGCAATTATTTTATTGCTAACTTAAGATTTTTACAATTTTATTTTCAATTTAAAGTACTGAGCTCAATTTCCCTCATTTGCAAATTATTTTTTTGCTATACTAAAATTTCTATGATTTTATTATAAATTGAAACTAAAATACAAAGTTTGCAATTGTTATTTGCTAAGTTAAAGATTTACCAATTACATATATGCTGACAATAAAAACGAAGTAAAATTGAATTACCTTATTTTGCAACTTAATTTGTCAATTTTAAATTGTATGTTAGATTTTGTGACAGAAAAGTGCAATTTACATCTATTTCAGATAAGTCAACAATGATCATAAAATATAGCATACAATTAATATTTATTCAAATGTAATGTGCAAAGAAAAGAAACGAAAATTTTAATCAAATATAAAACTTTTTTTTTTTTTTTTTTTGCAATTTTCAATATAAAACAAAAATTTGCACTCATTCGATGATACAAGAAATAAAAATAATCACAAATAAATTTATGATTAACTGTTTTTTATTTTAAATAATAAAATTTTGTTCCGTTTAAAAATCTTTTTCATATTCAATTTTTTTTCTTTTTTTGCTTAAACTTAAGATAGTTTAAATTGATAACAATATAAAGGCTATTAATATAATATTATCGTTATTTCATGAAATATTTCAAAACAATGATGATGATAATGACGATAATGATAACATATTTTGTTATTGTTAGATATGTAACGATTAACAATCCTCGATATTCATAAATAATAAATATTGTAACTGTTTACTACTTCACTATTATCAAAAAGTTTGCTTAATTGATGAAAAAAAAAAATATTCTGCTCTTTGAAATGGATATAAAATTGATGAAAATTACGAAGCATAAATATGGCATAACATTACAATGATATTGAAATACATTTATAAAATATACTTATTTTATTAGAAGAAAAGGAAAACAAAAATTTATTTGAAATGTATATGAAATAAGAATAATGATATATATTTGCTAGCGAAATAAAGTATCAATTAAATCATGCAATTTTAATGAAAAATGTTCGTTGCGTGTGTTTTAGAATTTTTCACAATTTTTTTTCGTTTTTAAAAAATTTCATATCTTCTTCGAGATTTCATCTTTTTAGTTCAGTATTTATTTGTTGCAAAAAATATGCTTGAAATTTATATTTCATTAAAGATAATCATTGGAATAGGATTTTATTTGATGATATTAAAATAGTTCGGATAATCATATCATAATCAAGCATATAATGTAAGCTAATTTTGAAATATCTATGCTGTATGATATGCTAGAAAAAATAATAATATTATATATAAGCTACAGTTTTGAGAAATTAAATGATAGAAATATTTGACGATTATTAATTTCAAAGTTTTTTTTTTTTTTTTTTTTTTTTGTTTTTTTAATCATTAAAATTGAACTAATTTACGATATTCAAGTTTTTCTTTTCAGTAACTAAGATCGAACCAATTAATGATGCTCAAGTTTCGAAGAAATTTAAATTAATTTAGATATTTTATAATTTTTTTTTTCCGAAAATCATTTTATATGAAAAATTTTTGAAATTTTTATTCAATGTTATTTAATTTCAATTACGATAATTAAGTTAAGATAATTCAAAATCAGACATTTCATTATTTTTGTTACAATTTTTAGTTGGGTTTTTGATAAATATTAAGTACATTTTAAAATTCCGAATTCAATTTCCATTCAATAATTATTTGATTAAAAAATAAAAGAAATTTTTGTTTCATTTTTCATATTACTACAATATTTGTAAACAAATGAATAATCTAATCAAAAAAAAAAGAAGCATGAACTAATTCATGTCAGAATTAATCATATTTGATAATGGAAAAATAGAATTCTGAGGTAATCCTGATGATTCCGTTTTCAAAACTTTGTCCAATTTGAGCATCACTAAAATTCGTCGTCGAATCAGTCGATGTGCCATGCCAAAGATGAATGCATGTGATAGACCGCTAATTGATGCGCATAATTGAATATAAAATGCCAATGCTTTAATGAACTGAAACAATTAAGTGATAATGAAAATGATTTTTATCATATGACTTACTAGCAATATCAAAATATGATATCATTGTAAATGATTAATCCATAAATTCATCCATTTTCTTTTTTGTTTTTACACTGATAATATCAGTCATTATTAAATCATTCGATTACATATATATTTTCGTTTTCAAATAAGCAACAATGAGAATGAGTAGAAAGTTAATGTTAGTAGATGAATTGATAAATACTAATGATATGATCGAATAATTTATATGAATAAACGGTATTATTTGATGGCATTTATACTTTATCCAATTTATCGCTGATATTTAATTTAATATATTTATTACAAAATTTTCTTGCTTCATTTATTCGATGATAATTAAAACAGCTAATAGCAAACAGGTAATCTTTTAATTTATGACTTTTAAAATTATTCTATTTGCAAATCTTACATCAGACTGAATTTTTTGAGCGCAACCATTTATTCCACCTGGAACAACACCAAATATCGCTGATACGATGAGAATATAAAATGATGCACGACTTGCCTTCAAATATTTACATTACAGTATACTACATTTGAAAATTTTTATAAAATATATTTAAAACTTTAAACAATGAAATTTACAAATTTGAATTAATTTTGCACATATTTTATCAATCAATTTCTATTTTCTTTTTTCGTTTGGTTTTTTTTTTTTTTTTTTCTCTAATAATCGACAAATTTTTAAAGATTTTAACTTTTTTTAAAACGAAATTTTGCTTACCCATTTATCGTCTTTTTTTCGAATTATAGCATTACTACCGTGTAATTTTCGTGTCTTTCTTGTTTTTAGCAATATTGCAACAACAATTGTCAATAAGCATGATAGCAAATTGACAATCATATTTGACATTCCCCAGTAGGTACGAAATTCCTTAAATATCATGAATTAATTTTATCATGATTTATCAATGAATTTTGTTTTTAAAGGCAAATTATTTAACATTAATAGGAAATGTTACAAAGAAATTCAGATTTATTTTATTATTTCTGGATATTTATGAAAAAAAAAGTATGGTCAATTTTAATTTGCTTCTTTTTTTTTTTCGTATAACTTATAATTTTTTTTTTAATTAATATAGATAATCAACATCTTTAGAATAATAATAAAAATGAAAAAAAAAAAAAAACTAAAATTATATATAAGTATCGTTAGATAGATGATAAATTTTTAGCTTCATTATATATATTTCTTTCAATATTACGGAATATTATATTTTCATTTTAGCATTATAATATTAAATTTCTACAATACAGTCATTAATGATATTATATCTTGATTCAATATTACAATTATCAATGAAGTTAATCAGATACCTCAGAAGCAAAACAAGCAAAACCACTGCAGCCAGATACTGGTCGAATATCATTTGATAATATAAATATTAATGATAAATCAAAGCCAGCCATCAAAAGCGAAAGTACAAAGCCACCACATAAAATGCTGCAAAATTTAGGAAAAATTTTTATAAAATACTAATGCTATTGTTGACATGAAGTGATAAAAATATTTTAACAAATCGTTTTGATTTCAATTTAAAATGAATGATTGTTGTTTTTCACAAATTACTAATCAGAAAAGGTAAAGATTGAAAAATTTTACGTGAACTGTTTGTTACAGCATTTATCAGCAAAACATTATCAGCAAATGATGCACTGATAATGCTATAAATGGAAGTGATTCTATTAAGAATTATCGAATGTTACTTTGCATTATTATCAATATAATGAAATATTATTACAAACATACGGTTTTTTTTCAAATGAATAATATTTCATTGGAGCCCATAGGGCACAAATGCGGTCGATCGCGATCAAAGTGGTTATCGTGCAACCGCTTTTCATTAGTGCAGCCGGACCAGAGCCAAAACTAAGTACTACATGCTCATTATAGTGATATTCTTGACCTGAAGAATTTTTTTTTACATTAATTAAAATTAATTTTTATATATTGAAAAAGTGAATATGATAATTCCAATATAATTACTAAAACTACTGATTATTAGTATCTTATAATCTGTTCATCGCTATTACTGATAAAAAATGACCAAACACAATTAACGAATAATCCATTAAAAAAATGTTCTTAACCAAATACATTTTTTAATCATATTGGAATGAATTGTGAAGAAATTACTTTAATAAAATGTAATAAAATGATATTAAATAAATTTTTGATATCGTTAATAAATGAAAATTATCAAATTTTATTAATTTTTGCTACAGTATATTTGGTTGTATCTTGTAAATACGATAACATACCATACCGTTTGGTACCCATCCAATGAACAATACAATCAAATACGGTATTGATAATGAAGAATAAAAAAAGTCGATAAATGCAAGAGAAACAAGAAGTATAATATTTTCATTAGCCAAGAGTTGACTATCAGTGAAATATGCAAGTAATACTATTAAATTTGCTAGAATTTGTAAAATATTTAAGGAGCAGAGAAATATGTTACTAGCAAGCTCAACAGTATGATCCATTTTTTGAATGAATTCCTGAAAATTAATTTTAACAAATAAATTTTTTTGAATTATAAAATTTGGTCGACTCATAAAATACAACGAATGAATGTAATGAATAAATTAAATAGGAACCTCTTTTTTTTTTTTTTTTGATTAATTATTCCGACCATTTGACAAAAAAAGACGAGAATGGAAATACGAATTCTAAACAAATATTATTGAAGCAAAAAAGAGGGAGTCAAATAGCGTACTTCAAATATATATATTATAATAAAATTCTCGAATCGGAAATGTAAGAAAATTTAATTATTTACTTTTAAAATTCATTTTTACTTTTATAATTACTAATGTAATATTTTCAAAAAAAAAATTTTTTTTTTTTTTGAGAAAGATATCGTTTAACAATAATATGGCTGAAATTTTTTTTATTCAAGCATATCTTTTAAGAAAAAATTAATACTTGGAATCAATACTTTTTATTCTGAAATATTATTTAATTTTTTTCATTATAACTAGTTTAGGATAGTATGATAGCGAATTATTAACGATATTATGATCATTATCACGAATGTAATCTATCATTTTCCTTGGAAGGATGGAAAAGAAGTTTTTGCTTTTGTTGTGAATGAAAACGATTGATTTGGTGATGGTACAACGAGTAAACATTGACATTTGAAATTGTGCTATAATAACTTTCAAATGAAATATTATTGCAATTTGAAAGAGAATTAAGCCAATAAATATTTATTTAGAAAAATTGATAAATATCGATTGATAAATATTGAATTTAAAGAACCGCTAAAATTTCAATCCCTTAAAAGAATTGTATTTTTCCAAATATTTCTTCGCTTGATAGCATTTGATAACAATGAAGATCACTAGAAATGATAGCGATAACAGACAAAAATTAATCACATAATTAATTGCGAATAATATTATTCAAAAATATATAAATTTGAAAAAATTCATAAAAACAAATCATTCCTATATAACAAAACTTACTTCTTTGATCTGTATTATTTTTACTATTATATATTTCGGATGTTTTCTCAGTAGCTATAAATAAAAAATATTACTAGATATAAGTAGCATAAATTGAGCATAATAAAACCTTATTTCATTCTTCTAATTATAACTATCTAATATGAGTCTGATATTTGATGCCAAAAATTGTATTTTTAAAACGACTGAATATTCCGTCAGATATTTAAATGATTAATTTGGTTATTTACTGCTAAATCTATTTTATATCAATAATTAATGTTTACTGAAATTTTGATTTACTAACAACATCGAATATGTAAAATTTTCGCTTAGCAACATTGAATATATTCTTTTCATGCAGAATTTCATTCCCTCATATGCTAATTAAAATTATAGCTTCTTTGAGGTTAAAATTTCAAAAAATCAAATCAAACTATTTTCACAATATAGAATTTAGCATTTCAATTTACATCATTTTTGCTGTTATGCACAAAAAAAAAAAAAAAAAAAACATTTCTTATTTTGATTTATTATGGTGATTTGATATGCCAAAACTAAATGATATCATTTTTTTTAAAAAAAAAAAAACGAACAGTAATGAATTTTTAGAATGAGGAAAAATTAATATTAGCATCGTATTTGTAAGAATTTGTTCTTCAATTGCAAAAATTTGATTTATGAAAGCGAAGTTAATAAATTTATTAGAGTTGCGACAAATGAAATACGAATGCGACTTCCAATAAATATGCCCATGAATTGAATGAATAAAAATAAATGCTTAAAGATAATAACTTATAATTTAGATACATTATTTCGAAATTGCCTTGATAGACATATATTGGAAATTTAATGAATGATTGAAAAGATTTTTTTTTTTTTGCTTAAACGAATGAAAAATAATTAAATTTCAAATAGAAATTATGAATGATTTTCAAGATTTATGCTGATTACGAAATAAAAGTCAATTTTTATTTTTATTTTATTAAACTAAGTATCATATAAGCATTATATAAAAACATTGATTAATTATATATTAATTATGAAAACATTAATATTTTAATTATATAAAAACATTGATATTGATTAATTATGTAAAAAAAAAAACATTAATATTTTAATTGTTGCTGTAGTACTAGCATAAGCAAATGAACAATAATTTATATGCAAAACGAATAAGATATATCATAATTATAATTTAAAAAAATATGCAAATAAATAAGTAAAGCTTGTTTTTTGGACAGTAAGGTTGTTTTCATACAGCTGATAATTTGATAATAAAATAACTTTTCTATTGGATGAATTATAAATGATGATTATGTATTAATATTATATTTTTGTGCATTGATAATAATAAATAACTAAAATCTTATCTATTAAATGAGCTTGTTTTTTGGACAGTAAGCTTGTTTCATATAGCTGATAATTTGATAATAAAATAACTTTTCTATTGGATGAATTATAAATGATGATATGTATTAATATTATATTTTTGTGCATTGATAATAATAAATAACTAAAATCTTATCTATTAAATGAGCTTGTTTTTTGGACAGTAAGCTTGTTTCATACAGCTGATAATTTGATAATAAAATAACTTTTCTATTGGATGAATTATAAATGATGATTATGTATTAATATTATATTTTTGTGCATTGATAATAATAAATAACTGAAATCTTATCTATTAATTCAGCTTGTTTTTTGGACAGTAAGCTTGTTTCATACAGCTGATAATTTGATAATAAAATAACTTTTCTATTGGATGAATTATAAATGATGATTATGTATTAATATTATATTTTTGTGCATTGATAATAATAAATAACTGAAATCTTATCTATTAATTCAGCTTGTTTTTTGGATAGTAAGCTTGTTTCATACAGCTGATAATTTGATAATAAAATAACTTTTCTATTGGATGAATTATAAATGATGATTATATATTGATAATAACTAAAATCATATCTATTAAATGAATTAGATTAAAATTTAGCATATGTCTAATTTGCAAAAACACATCAAAATAAAATTTCGAAATTATCATTTATCATTAAAAGTTTAATATTAATCTTAGAATGAGAGATGATAGAAATATTAATGACAATAACGATAATTACTACTCTCCAATTTTGTTGAGATTTAAATACTATTAAATGATAAAAAAAATTAAACTTTTTCGTAAAAATTATCAATTACACAAACATGCAAACAGCTCATTATACTGTATCAAAGAACTATTGTACTGCGTTTTATTAAAAACTATCATACTGTATTTTATTAAATCTCATTCATTTTGGATGTGTATTCAAAATGATATATTTTTATTTAAAAATATACTGTCCTCAAGCAATATATATAAGACATAAAAATCTTCAATGAATTAGCATGAATCATTGTAGTTTTCTCCTAATAATTTCCATATTTTAATTGTAGTTATAATTCTGATATGTGAAATTATAGCTTAATGCAAAATGTACGCTAATATCATTATGCCAATATATTTTTTCTCGAAGAATCATTTGAATCAACAATAGCGCTTATTTAGTACAATCAAAATCTGATAAAAGATTTATTAAGTTCAATTTAATACTAATTGGTTTAAGAAGAGAGACTGATTTTTGTATTCGATCGTGATATTTTGCAGCTTTAATTAAGTTAATTTAACTTTCATACGTCCTCTATTTGATACTAAGCAAAAAAAAAAAAAAAAAGGAAATAAATTAGTCTTAAAAAAAAGGAAAGAAAAGAAACGATGAACATTTGAAGTCTAAGAAAAAATCAATTCAATTATATAGCAAAGTTATAATCGCTAAAGTACTAAAATATGTAATATGCGATGAACTTTGTAAATAGGCACCTATTACGTATGAAATTGTATGGATAATTTATTTATCAAATAGCCAGATGTTATGAACTAATAAAAAGCATTAAGATTTTTGAAAATTTTGAACTACAATTTTTCGTAGATTTGAAATTCTATTGTTTAAAACAAAATCACAAGAATACTTGAACTGAAAATGCGTATACTTAAATTGCAAATCAATGTTATGAGTATTTAATTATAGTTCACGACAAATTTAGATAATAGTAATATAACTAGTTTGAATTTGATTTGAATTCATCGTGAAATATAAAACGGATTAATTGCTCAGCAATTCTTTGTTGTCTCAGAAAAAGGCAAAATTATGAAATATAGCAGTTATGAAATTATTATCAATCTATTCGGAATTTGTTTTAAAAATTAAAATAATTTTTTAATTATTTAAAAATTTTTCCTTAAAAATATACAAAAATAAATTAGTATTTGTAAAATCTATTTTAGATATAACATTTCATGATATTTCATAAATTAATCAACTCATCGAAAGGATAAAGTTATAATATATAGCAATCCAATGATAGTTATTATTGCTTATATTTCACATTTCTTTTTTTTCCAAGTTGAATTAATTTTTTGAAAAATTATTTTTTACTTCTATCATTTAATTTATAATAAAATTTCAGTAATAAAAATTCTTGGAAGGAGATGAAATGTTATTTTGGAATTTCAACACAGAAAATGATATTTATTAATTTCCTTATAAAATTGATAATATGAATTATTTTTAATTTGGAACTTTAACTATTCATTTAACTTTTAAATTTGAACTTTTCGAAACTTTTAAATTTTTGCAGTCAATTACATATTTATCATTTTATATTTAATTTAAATAATATTAATAATTCATTCGCACCATTTTGAACTAACAAAGTAATCAAAAATTTTGAGAAAAGTATTAATTGTTGTTAATATCTGCGCTCATTGCATGACATCCAGCTTTCTGTGGTTTTTGTGGAACCAAAATAATAACAATAATAATTCATTAAAATAATAATTCATATTATCAATTTTAAGGAATTAATAAATATCATTTTTTATAGGATTAAAACAAAAAAATGCTGCATTCATGGAATGATTATTTGAAATGACGGATACTGGCGAAGATATCGGAAGTTACAGTACGATTGAAATGATAAAACGGCATAAAATTTTATAAAAGCTATCATAAATCAAAAAAAAAAAAAAAAATTGAAAACCAAGAAATAGTTTTTTAATCTTAAATTGCTTCAAATGTTTTTATTTTTATTGTTTTAATCACAAAAAGTTTTTTTTTATTTCTTTTCACAAATGCATCTCTTTTTTTTTTGCAAATGAAATATTCGCATGCAAGATTTTTTTTTTTAAATTTTCACATTCTTTTATTTATAGATGCTCAAGAAATGTCAGATTAAAAAAAAAAAAAAAGGAAACAGACAAAGTAAAATTGTCAATAAAAAATAATTGAAAATAATGAAAGCAAATTATATGAAATTGTATAAAAAAAAAAAAAAAGAATAAAATATGACATATAAAAATGAAATTTTTCCTTGAATCAAATAATAGCTTGCAACTTTTTATGCGAATAAACACGAATGATAATCGCTGTCTTTTATCAAAATATAATTAAAAAATTTTTGCATTTGTAAAGTTGAATTTTTCGACAAAATTATTAATTATTTAAAGGCAATAGAGATATGATATTATTATGATAAATATGATACATGGCGATATGCATAAATTATTCATTTCCAAAAGCAGAAATATTAGCATCGAAGAATTTGTCACCAGCTTCTCTCTTAATCTAGTTTTTTTTTTCTTTTTTTTTTTGGCCTAAAAACTAGATAAAAATGGCGAAACATTTTATCAAATGAATAATCAATAAATATGGAGGGCTAAGAAAAATTTACACAGATTTTAACTGCGGCAAAATAGCTACGACAAATATGATATGAAATATCAATTGTGTTTATAAATTGTTTAAAAATTTATATTTTCAAAAAGAAAAAATAAAGAATTTTGACAATAATGCACATTGATTAATAAATATATGCAAATTAAACTAAGAAAAAACATAATTTTAATTTAATTATGTGAAAAAAAAAAGAAATATGATATATTATAAGTCTAGAAGTTTCCCAACTGCAAAAATGAAATGATAATTAGATTGCAATATATTGATTGATATATATTTTTGATAATTTATAAATATAATTGATATTTGATTCGATATTGAACATATCAATATTGATTATTTATATATATCGTAATTTAAACAGCAATTTTTTAAGGCTAGAAATTCTAGGCTTGGTTTCTAATTGCAATAAAAAATTGATGATTAGCTTGCGATATATTGATAATCGACTGCAACAATTTGCTATTCTTAAAAAAAATAAACAAATATCGGTTTGAAGGAATAAGCAAATATGTCTAAAAATGTTGAAAATGTTTTGTCTTATGCCACGGATACTAATAATACTTTAGAAAGAGATTATTTAAAAAAAAAGATAAAAAAATGATTATTTAGTGTTTTATTCATGCTATCTGGTTCACATGGCTCTCATTATTTTATTCTTTTTTTCCATTTTAGCTTGAATTGAATTTTGTAATCTGATGCTTTGTTTAAAATTTTTTCAACGCATCTGATTCATTGTATGTGTTACTTGAAATTTAACCTATGATGTTATCATTAAATTTTAATGCATGTCTGCTTATTATACATATGAGCTATTTAAAAAATTAAAAAAAAAAAAGAAATTAGCAAAATAATAGTTGAAGATTTAATTTTTAATGAATAAAGCAAAATAATAGAAGAAATCATTTCGACGTTTTAGAATTTTAATATTTAAATATTAAAAGGAAAACTATACATTAAAAATTAAAATTCTCTAAGTGTTTAAGAAATTTCCAACCGTATTTATACAGACGTATATGAGAAATTTTGATATTTAAATATTAAAAGAAGGAAAACTATATATTAAAATTAAAATTCTCTAAATGTTTTCCAAGTATATTTATATACATATACATATTTATGTATGCTTAGAAAGCTCAACTATAAATAGCTAAAAAAAAATTGGTAAATTTATGCATGGGTTTTTCTTCTTTTTTTGATAACATCTTCTAGAATAATTGTTTTTTTTTTTTTTTTTTTTTTTGAGTTTAACTCTATTAATAGTATAGGAATTTAAGCTACAACTAACAACTTAGCAATGCAAAATATTCGAAGCATTTTGCATGGAATTAGTTGAGCTTTCTAAGCATACATAAATATGTTGAAAAAGAATTCAGTAGAATTTTAAATAGTCTTGGATATAATTTTTAAAGAAGTTATATCAACAAATCAGTGATTACGAAAGCACAATTATAATTTTTTAATCAATTGTACGCTCTTAATAATAGTCTCGGACTATTATCAAGAGAATTGTTAACCATATAATAACTGCTTTCAATAATCATCTCTCTTCTATCTAACATCGTCTATATTGCAATTAGATAATTCGCAGAAGTTCTCCTATAATTCGTAGAAATAATTAAATAATTCGTTTTTCATACCTTTCCTTTATTATCTTATCAAAAATAAATTTCAATGATTAGAAAGTATCGTACAATTTTTGATTAGCATTAGTAATACTTTGAGAGATTCTGATATTTGATAAGATTGTACAAATACTTCTAAGGGATCTGCTTGCTAGTAACTCTCTCTCCTTATAAGTAATTATATTCCGTAAAGTTGAATTTACAACAAATATTACCGATAACTGAAATCAGTGTTGTTGTGAAGAATTTGATATAGCTTTTTGAATTAGCAATTTAGTAATTAAGTTGTACCAATAAGCTTTAAAAAAGTTTTGCTTTTTTTGATCACAAAATTTTAGTAATGATTGCCTGTGATCAAGCTTTAATGGATTATTATCACTTCGTTTATAATTAACCCTATCTTTTTTTGTTTTTTTAAACTAGCCGTTTATTACCTTTTGAAATATTTAGATTTCTAATTCATCCCATCTTTCATTGAATTTATTGCGCTTCGAATTCAGAATTTTCACTACTTATTATCGTTGAAGATTATTTCACGAATTAATTAATTTAGCATAACATTAGCAAAAAGTAATTTCATTTTTATGCCGATTTTGCTGAACTTTTTTTGCATCACAAAACAATTATTGATGATTTTGCAAAAGTAATTTCATATAATCATATCATCAATCAGTTACAAAAACTTCTTTGGACTATTACATTTCAAGAATATTTGTAAAATGTCAATCATTTGAACTATTTGAAATATTGTACATTTGAAATATTTAATATTTCATATAATTCATTTTACCAAATATCAACAAAGATACTTTTGTACAAATCTATTAGAAACGTTTGCTGATAGGAAGATGAAAAATGAATTTTTTTTTTTTCAAAATTTAAAAGCGTGTGAAAAGCGCAAGTTACATTAAAATGAAAAATTTGTCCTCAAAGTATTTAGGCTAGGCAAGCATAAATATTTTAATGCTTTAACAATTTTTAACTTCGTAATCGAACTTTTGCAACTTTGCTTAAAATATATTATAATTTATATCATAACTTAGATCGAGTATTATATTTAGAATTAAAATATATCGTAATTTAGATCGAATATTATATTATAGAATTAAAATGTATCGTAATTTAGATCGAATATTATATTATAGAATTAAAATGTATCGTAATTTAGATCGAATATATTTTAGAATTAAAATGTATCGTAATTTAGATCGAATATTATATTTTAGAATTAAAATGTATCGTAATTTAGATCGAATATTATATTTTAGAATTAAAATGTATCGTAATTTAGATCGAATATTATATTTAGAATTAAAATGTATCGTAATTTAGATCGAATATTATATTTAGAATTAAAATGTATCGTAATTTAGATCGAATATTATATTTAGAATTAAAATGTATCGTAATTTAGATCGAATATTATATTTAGAATTAAAATGTATCGTAATTTAGATCGAATATTATATTTAGAATTAAAATGTATCGTAATTTAGATCGAATATTATATTTTGAATTAAAATGTATCGTAATTTAGATCGAATATTATATTTTAGAATTAAAATGTATCGTAATTTAGATCGAATATTATATTTTAGAATTAAATGTATCGTAATTTAGATCGAATATTATATTTAGAATTAAATGTATCGTAATTTAGATCGAATATTATATTTAGAATTAAAATGTATCGTAATTTAGATCGAATATATATTATATTTAAAAATGTATCGTAATTTAGATCGAATATTATATTTAAGAATTAAAATGTATCGTAATTTAGATCGAATATTATATTTAGAATTAAAATGTATCGTAATTTAGATCGAATATTATATTTAGAATTAAAATGTATCGTAATTTAGATCGAATATTATATTTTAGAATTAAAATGTATCGTAATTTAGATCGAATATTATATTTTAGAATTAAAATGTATCGTAATTTAGATCGAATATTATATTTTAGAATTAAAATGTATCGTAATTTAGATCGAATATTATATTTAGAATTAAAATGTATCGTAATTTAGATCGAATATTATATTTAGAATTAAAATGTATCGTAATTTAGATCGAATATTATATTTAGAATTAAAATGTATCGTAATTTAGATCGAATATTATATTTTAGAATTAAAATGTATCGTAATTAGATCGAATATTATATTTTAGAATTAAATGTATCGTAATTTAGATCGAATATTATATTTAGAATTAAAATGTATCGTAATTTAGATCGAATATTATATTTAGAATTAAAATGTATCGTAATTTAGATCGAATATTATATTATAGAATTAAAATGTATCGTAATTTAGATCGAATATTATATTTAGAATTAAAATGTATCGTAATTTAGATCGAATATTATATTTAGAATTAAAATGTATCGTAATTTAGATCGAATATTATATTTAGAATTAAAATGTATCGTAATTTAGATCGAATATTATATTTTAGAATTAAAATGTATCGTAATTTAGATCGAATATTATATTTTAGAATTAAAATGTATCGTAATTTAGATCGAATATTATATTTTAGAATTAAAATGTATCGTAATTTAGATCGAATATTATATTTTAGAATTAAAATGTATCGTAATTTAGATCGAATATTATATTTTAGAATTAAAATGTATCGTAATTTAGATCGAATATTATATTTTAGAATTAAAATGTATCGTAATTTAGATCGAATATTATATTTAGAATTAAAATGTATCGTAATTTAGATCGAATATTATATTTTAGAATTAAAATGTATCGTAATTTAGATCGAATATTATATTATAGAATTAAAATGTATCGTAATTTAGATCGAATATTATATTTTAGAATTAAAATGTATCGTAATTTAGATCGAATATTATTTTAGAATTAAAATGTATCGTAATTTAGATCGAATATTATATTAGAATTAAAATGTATCGTAATTTAGATCGAATATTATATTTAGAATTAAAATGTATCGTAATTTAGATCGAATATTATATTTAGAATTAAAATGTATCGTAATTTAGATCGAATATTATATTTTAGAATTAAAATGTATCGTAATTTAGATCGAATATTATATTTTAGAATTAAAATGTATCGTAATTTAGATCGAATATTATATTTTAGAATTAAAATGTATCGTAATTTAGATCGAATATTATATTTTAGAATTAAAATGTATCGTAATTTAGATCGAATATTATATATAGAATTAAAATGTATCGTAATTTAGATCGAATATTATATTTAGAATTAAAATGTATCGTAATTTAGATCGAATATTATATTAAGAATTAAAATGTATCGTAATTTAGATCGAATATTATATTTAGAATTAAAATGTATCGTAATTTAGATCGAATATTATATTATGAATTAAAATGTATCGTAATTTAGATCGAATATTATATTTTAGAATTAAAATGTATCGTAATTTAGATCGAATATTATATTATAGAATTAAAATGTATCGTAATTTAGATCGAATATTATATTTAGAATTAAAATGTATCGTAATTTAGATCGAATATTATATTTTAGAATTAAAATGTATCGTAATTTAGATCGAATATTATATTTTAGAATTAAAATGTATCGTAATTTAGATCGAATATTATATTTTAGAATTAAAATGTATCGTAATTTAGATCGAATATTATTTTATAGAATTAAATGTATCGTAATTTAGATCGAATATTATATTTTAGAATTAAAATGTATCGTAATTTAGATCGAATATTATATTTTAGAATTAAAATGTATCGTAATTTAGATCGAATATTATATTTTAGAATTAAAATGTATCGTAATTTAGATCGAATATTATATTTTAGAATTAAAATGTATCGTAATTTAGATCGAATATTATATTTAGAATTAAAATGTATCGTAATTTAGATCGAATTTTATTATAGAATTAAAATGTATCGTAATTTAGATCGAATATTATATTTAGAATTAAAATGTATCGTAATTTAGATCGAATATTATATTTAGAATTAAAATGTATCGTAATTTAGATCGAATATTATATTAGAATTAAAATGTATCGTAATTTAGATCGAATATTATATTTTAGAATTAAAATGTATCGTAATTTAGATCGAATATTATATTTAGAATTAAAATGTATCGTAATTTAGATCGAATATTATATTTAGAATTAAAATGTATCGTAATTTAGATCGAATATTATATTTTAGAATTAAAATGTATCGTAATTTAGATCGAATATTATATTTTAGAATTAAAATGTATCGTAATTTAGATCGAATATTATATTTTAGAATTAAAATGTATCGTAATTTAGATCGAATATTATATTTAGAATTAAAATGTATCGTAATTTAGATCGAATATTATATTTTAGAATTAAAATGTATCGTAATTTAGATCGAATATTATATTTTAGAATTAAAATGTATCGTAATTTAGATCGAATATTATATTTAGAATTAAAATGTATCGTAATTTAGATCGAATATTATATTATAGAATTAAAATGTATCGTAATTTAGATCGAATATATATTATAGAATTAAAATGTATCGTAATTTAGATCGAATATTATATTATAGAATTAAAATGTATCGTAATTTAGATCGAATATTATATTATAGAATTAAAATGTATCGTAATTTAGATCGAATTTTATATTATAGAATTAAAATGTAGAATTTAGATCGAATTATCATGAATTAAAAATAATTTACTTCCACACTACATAGAATAGTAACATGCTATCTTAACTAAAAAGAACTCAAAATAAAAAAAAATGAAAAAGTAAAACAACAATAAAACCAATATTTTACAATAAATAAAATAGGATAAAAATACTGCGATGATGAATCCATAAAATACTGCGATGATGAATCCATAAAATACTGCGATGATGAATCCATTTCTGGAAATTCGTTATTTTATGGATTCTACATGAATGAATTTCAATGCGGATGTTTTTTTATTATTTGCATGTGTAATGTGTTTCAGCATGAATGATCAGAAGAAGAGAAAAAACGTTCATTTCACAACGAGATTCTTGATCGGAATGGCAATAAGAAATTATTATTCCAATAGAAGCGTAACATTTGTTTTCTTAGGCATGAATCTCGTTTTTATTAATTCATTTTTTTTTTTTTTTAGCTGCATCTTCTAGTCTTATTGATCTGATACGTTGAAATCATGTCCTGATTGCGAACACTTTTAACGAATGATGTTTTTTTTTAATATTATCATATAAAGTAAGTCTTAAAAATTTGATTAAAAAAAAAATAAAAATAAGATTCTCAAATTATTACTATGAATAATAAAATAATCTTTCTTTTCTTCAAACAATAAATTTTTTTCGTTGTGCTTTATTTCGCTTCTTTATTATACTGTGAATTCTTGACTAAATTAATCAGAACTTACACTGAGCTGATTTCGAGTGATTACAATAGGTAGAAATTGATAAAAAAAATGATGGCAAAAATATATGTTTTATGATGGCACTGGCATGTTCTTGTATAATTTAATTTGAATTTAGCTATACGGATTTCAGCAAAAATGAAAATGAACAGAATTATTTGCGTCATTACTACTTCTATGACTCTAAGATGTTTCTTAGTTATCGAAATAAAATTGTCAATCGATCGAATTGATTTTCATAGCAATAAAGATGAACATTTCTTGATCAACATCAAAAATCGATAATTTTAAATCAAAAATTGTAATGTTTCATCATATGGAGTTACTTCAATGTTGCTGAGGCTGAAAAAAAGATTATTTAAAAATATCTGCTTGTTTTTCAATTTGACCATTTCAGCTTAACAAAAATCCTTACAATTTTTGATTATCTTCAAAGAAATATCAGCCTCAATATCAAAGTTGTTAAAAGATAATGATGCATATTCAATATAATTTCGTGTATGTGATTTATTTTGAACATCAATTCGAATATTCCATAGAAAAGACTGCATATTTAGTATTAAGCAATTAATAAATTCGAGAAATGAAGTATAATATCAAAATAACTGAACATGCATGAAAAAAATATAACGCATGACATTACTCTCAATTATTTACAAAGTTTTTTGACAAGCATTTTATTTCCATTTATAACAACAAATAGTATTTCAGTGATAATCGAAAGTGAATAAAATATTAACGAACTTAAGTTGAAAGGGAAAAATTTTTTGGCTTACTTTTTGCATGAATAGCATAGCTATAATTAGAAGTATTGAATGATCTGTCTAATTGTTTTATATATATATACATACATATATTATATTTGAACTATTTTTAGAAATCAAGAATTATTAAAGAAGCAATAAATTGCTTCGAATTTTCCTTTCAATTCATTTATTCCATACTTTCATTGTAAACAAAACTTATCTCAAAATTGGTTTGCATCAATGAATGAAGAATTAAAATTAATAGGTTTAATATTTCATCGATTTCTATTCCTTGAGGATTACGAATTTTTTCTATGAATATTCTTAGCATAGTCATTTTGGCAGGCATGCTTGATCATCTTAACATGGCTGGCAATTTCAGGCTTGTTAAAATTGCTGTTTATGATTAGTGATTAAATAAGATAAGATTGATATACATAATATAATTAGGCAAATATTTTTATAGTTAATAATCAGCAGTAAGCTTTATGAAAATCGAATCTTTTTTCCTTTAGAAAAAAACTATCAATTAAAAATGAATGCGAAAAAGTTTGATTAGAATTTTTGAACGAATCAATAGTTTCAAATATTACATTAAATCTAGTAAATAATTCTCAGCAAAATGTCTTAAATAGATTTTTGTTTCAACTTTTGATACTAAGTATCGAAAATATTTGATATGCATGATATATGGCAGTCTTTAAAATATGATACTCTTATTTCATATTTTAATATAAGATATCATTTTTAGCAAACCATAAATATATCTATCCTTACGAAACTTTCATGAGCATTCACAGTGTTCCAGAAATCATAATACTAATGTCAAATGTAACATCAAATAGCTAAAATCAATGAAATTTAAAAATTAATCGTTTTGTTTTAGCAAATGAGAACATTTATTCATTTTATATGTCTTCTAATTTGTATAAATTATATTATATTAATCGATTTCCTAAAAGTATGCTATATTATCGTATAACATTAAATTTGATCAAATTATCAATCACAATATTTAATCAAATTATTATCAATATTTTTATAAATGCTGTCTTGAAAACTAACGATGACAAAAAGATCACATCGAAGAATCTTCATTCCTGAAGAAATCTGTTAGAAATAAAATATCACCAATTAGTCAAATAATTCAATTTAACCAAAAAAAAAAAATTGATTGATCTCATCCTCCAAAGCCAATAATAGTGGTTTGATGAATTTGATTTTTTTCTCCACAAAATAACCATTTGATACTGTGAATTAAAGCACGCCGAAGATCACCTTGACGACAAACGAACCATATTATCATATTGAAGGAATTTAGAAAAGGCAGATATACACAAGCGATTACAATGGTTCGCGACTTTGCTGCTGGATCCAATACATAAATGTACTGTACTATTGATGGCACTACAGTAAGAACTATAAAATATGAAAATTCGAAGTTATAAAATAAGCATGTGCAAATTTTTAACTATTATAAAATTCATTATCAAATAAAATACTGATTGATCCTAATTTATCGAGACATTGAAGAAGAAATCATAAATAAAATTCTTATTTATCAAATTTGTTTATCATTAAATTTTCTATCTAAAATCTCAATGAATAATACTGCTGTTTAGTTATTACTAAAATAACCTAGTCTTCTTTAGCATTGTTCAGAGAAATTAAAATTACGATTAAAACATACAAAATGTAAAGCAACAAGAGATCAGTGATGTATGGGTGTATCGTTTTTGATTCTTGAGAAAATGTGATAAATCGCGATTATGCGAATGAGTTGAAAGATACTGTGCACCAAACTTCCTAAGAAATGATATGATAAATTAATATGATAAAATTCTATCCATAAAATAACAATTAGCCTTTGGAAGATATATGTAATAATGCAAATTTCTGGTTACAATTATCTCATTTCTGTTACTTTTTTTTATAATTGTTCAATCTGTTTTTCAAATATTTTCTGATAACTTTTGATCCATTGCACTATGCATATTGCGGTAATGGAACGTTGACAGCAATTTTAAATTTTGGAATTAAAAAAAAAGAATAGATGATTCCGAAAATACCGTAATTCCTAAATTTGTTGAATAGATACTTAGATGACTATGAGCCATAAATTTTTTTAAGCCATACTTTCTCAGAATGATAACAACAATAAGCATAAAGATAACACTCAGCAGTGAAGCACTGGTGGATAATAGTAATAAAGTGGAATAAAATTCTGATGTGTATACGCTTTGTAACCTGAAATAGTTATATTTTTTATAAATTTTAAAAGTAAAAAGTTATTCAGCTTTGAAGGGTATCTGATTACTGTACTAAAATAATCAAAAACATAATTATGAATAAAATGTTCGTTTAATTAAGCCTATAAATTGTTAACTTACAAACAAAAATTAGATATTTGTCGAGTTGGTTCAATTAAACTTGCAACAACGGTAGAAGTGATTGCAATGAAAGTAATCGCATACTGTGTAATTATCAATGAATAACTTATTTGAATACTGTGAGTATAGTAATATATTGGAAATGCAACAACACAAAATCTTTCTATGCTGTTCATTAATAAACTGAATCCATTCAGAAAATAAGCTGTAAGAAGTAAGGTAGGAATCTGAAATTTTGTTTGTTAAATTCATAGCATCATGTTAAATTCATAGTTTATCGTTTAAATGATTATAATTCATTATGATTTATTCTTTCAAGGGAATGAATGTTTTTAATGTTTTTAAAATTGGATGCTTCTTATTTTGTATGCAATGGATTTATTGAGCTACTGATTACTTTTTTGTTTCCTTAGAATTTATGCTTGAATTTGCAATATTTAATTTTATAAAATATTAGTAAGAGCTAAGAGCGAACGGTTTCCAGAATATTTTCCAAAGAATTAAAACAAACATTTAGCACACATTCATGATGATTGATGTACCGTTCTCCATTAGCGGAATTGATTAATCGTTTTATTGCCGATGCTATCGCACTGATTCCTGTGAATCCATTATTGAGAAACACAACTACAAGAACTAAGTAACGTTCCCTGAAATATTTAAATTTCTCCCATATCATCTTCAGTCTTTTTTTTTTTTTTTTGAATGATTTTCCATATTTGAATTGATAATTTAAAATATTAATGTCTTAATTTTTTCGATGAATAATCATAATACTTTTTTTGCGATAAAAAATTTTGACCTGAGTTTTTTGCAAATTATGACAAGTACAAAGACGGGAATGTTAATCAATGCAAGCAATGTACCGATAACCAAATAAGCGTATGTACGTAAAATATAACTGATGATTGATAGCAATGCTCCTTCATTAATTGTAAATTCATACGTTCTGTTGTTTCTTCGTCAACAATAGAATCCATTGATATGATCAAGTGAAGTAGGAAAATTCGTATTCAAAATAACTGATAACGCAATTAGCATAGGCTATTCAGTATTGTATGTCATAACTTTTTCAAAAAAAGCAGTATTTTTTGAAATAATCCAATAAGATCAATAAATTAATTAATCGTTATCCCAATTTTTTTCATAGATAAATTACTCAGCATTTCTTTAAGAATTTTATTCGAAATTTTCGAATGCACGAGAATTTCAAGTCGCGTATCAAATTCATTTGATGCTGGAGAAATTTTTGATATTATAATGATCAAAATATAAAGCATAATTTCATTAATTATGATAGATATTAACATATGCAAAATTCAACTTATTTTCCACATTTTTACAAAATCATAAACTACTGAATTAAAAAAGTATAGGTCGATAAAAAGTTGAAGAAATGAATTATTTAATTCTCATATTCGAAACTATTTAAAATAAAATTGCACTGAAGGCAAAAATCATTTAAAATATGGAAAACGATAAATTAAACAAAATGAAGTTTTATATGGCAAAAACCGGTGAAATTGTTTTTAGAAAACTCTTAATTTTTTGATTTTGTTTATAGATATTTCATATGTCAAATAACAAATATCTTTAACTGGAATCTATTAGTAATCACTACTATATTATTTATTTAATAAAAAAAAATATGAACGCTACTGCATCGTTACTAAATATTTGTTAGCAATTCATTCATCTCTTCAAGTGCCATTCAGATCATAATATATTTTATCGAAATTATAATATTAAAACACGCAAAGTTTGTTGTTTGAAATTTAAGACCAAATAAAAAGTACTAGAAATTCCTATGCATATTTATATCGCACGAACTGTTTTTAGGAATAATCCTTCAATAAAAACTCAAAATTTTTTATTTAAATTGAACTTTTTTGTTTTTATGCCTTTGCATTTCAAAAAAAAAAAAAAGCTAAGCACTTTCATTTATTTGCTTAAGCTGCTTTTTATTTCTTGAATAATGGTTAATTTTTGGTATGAAATGTAATTTCCTTGGCTAAATAAACTTATCATCTAATATGCAGCATCATGCTGAGTTCACAATATAATTGCAGTACTTTAAAATTGTAATAGTAGAGTAAATTTAAAGTATTGATAAGGGGTTCATTTTTTTGGCTTTTAGATAAGTTAAAAAATAGCGTGAACAATTGGAAGTTCCGCAATTAACAATTCAAATTTTACAGATTTTGGTTTGAAATTTAAACTGAAAAATTGGCATAACATAATTGGTACGACAAATTTAGAAGTTATCGTCCTGTAATAGAATTCTATGGGCTACATATGCACTAAATCGAATTTCTGAAATGCGAAAAAGGATTCCACAATCCTCTTAATCAGTGTATTTGTTTTTATAAAAGTTTGGCTCTCATACTTCATTATTAAAATTACTATTGTTCAATTTAGAAAAATATTTTGAAAGTTTGAAAAAATATTATCTAAAAAAAATTTTAAGAAACATATAAATGTTGCTGCTATCACAAAATCAATCAAGCAAGATTTCAAATACTCACTGTTTTTACAATGTATTTTTTGTTTATTAACGAATAGCACAGGAAAGTTTTGGATTGTTGTATTTTCCCAACGTATTACTATATTTTACAGTACACGATAAGTATATATTTGCACCATATGCGTTAATAATACTGTAATTACTTCTACAGCCATTTGCATGTTTAATTGAGCCGACACGACGCATATCTAATTTCTGCTGAGTAATTATAAATAAATTTCATTTTAGAGAGTAATTTTTATCATTTGCTGATATATTTTTCTTGTAATTTCCATTTTTTGAATTTATTACATAGGTTCATAGAAAATTTTCGATTGGATACAATTATCATCTCTTTTGATATTTTAATGAAACATCAAATGAAGTTTAAAACAAGTAAGCATATAAAAACTAATTCATTGTTTCTTAATGTTATTATTGAAAATATATTTTTAAAGTTCATTTCACCTAATATTTTAGTTCAAACGATAATGAAGATGGATGCAATGATCGATCAAAGTGGAAAGCAAAGATTACTGTGAGAAACAAAGGAACTACGGAAGAAAAAACTTATTTTTTTTTTTTGATATTTTTTTTTGGAGAAAAGAAATATAATTATGCATTGCTACTCGAAGTGTTTTGTACAAAAAAAAAAGAATTAGTGCTGAAAGAATTTCAAGCTGTTTTAAAACTCAATTTAATGACACGGATTCCACATTCATGAGTAGGACACTTGTCACTCCTTCATGGATCTCTATTTTTCTGACTGCAAAATCATCAAAGAGCAAACAACTGAATAAGTTTAGGCGGTTTGTTCAAGGTCACTTTGAAGATTTGATAGTAATCAAATGAATTAGATGAAATGTAGTATTCATGCCGGTAATAGTATTCATCACTTTTTGATACTGATAAAAGTTTCAAATTCATGACTTATATGATTACAACTTAATGCGTATGAAATAAAGAGAAGGTCAAGAGAAGGGTTAAAAGAGGATAGCAATCAAGTTTATCATATTCAAATATTCAACTTCATTATTTCTCATTATTTATTTATTTATTTTAAAAATCTACAACATGATAATTTCTGCAGATTGCAAAGTGTTATTTATTTCAATTTCATTATATTTTGTTATTCTTTGATTGTTGCCTTTATCAATGCTTCATCGCATAAGGAAATATCGTTGCACTCATTAAATTAAAATTCGCATAAATCAGCGCAATCCTCATTCAATAAATTTAGCCAACAATATTTGTCACAATTATTTTCTTTTTGTAGAATATTTCTTTTTGTCTTTCTGTAGTTGTTTTTTTTTTTTTTAAATAAAATTTAAAAATCTACCAATCATGCCAAAACAGCAATATATATAGCTGCTTGACAATGAAATTGCCAGATAATGCAACATCGGAAATAATATATCATTCGCAAACACGGATTAATAAAAAAACGATAAACACTTGGACAACAAACAATTGGACAATAATAGAAGGATTGAGCTTCACGATAGATGATACAAAATCAATGAATTTGTTTTATCAACTGTTATTTCATCGTTACACACAAGAAATATGCCAATAACATCAAATTCAAATAATAACAAATTTCTATCATATTATTATCACACTTAAGAAGTTCAGTGTGCAGCATCCTTCAACTCATCCACATAATCGTGATATATCATTTTCACAAGAATGAAAAATGATGCACTCTTGATGAGAAAAATTTTAATATTTTGTATCTATTTTTGTATCTATTTTCTTTTCTCTTCTGAATTGCAAGAAAAAATCCTCTTCTTTGTTATTATGAGATTGATCACTTTTGTTATTATGACTTGGCTATGTTTACAATAGACTTTATTTGGGTTAAAAATATTGTAACACAATGTTGTGCTTATACAAAGCTATAAATTGAACAATATTATGGATTAAGATAATAGTATGAGCTAAATAACGATATGAATTAAGCAAAACATTAAAGCAATGATTGAGATTAAATGAATAATACACCATAAAAGAATATTGTGATATCAACAATCTCTAGATGTTAGCAGAATGTAGCAAATCTTTGCTATCACTTTTCCACTGTACTGATTAATTCTCACTATCATTTGATCTTTGCAATCGCTTGTGCTCCCGGGCTTGCAGAATCCCAACACTGACTAGCTGTAGTAAGGCAGACTTTCGTCTCTTATCGAAGTGACTGAACTGATACACTGATCCTTTGGATAGAAATTTATCCCTTTTAAAACCTTTGATTCTTTTCCCTCCTTGTTCCTTTTGTTCTTTTGAATCTTTTTCTTTTTTTTGTTCTTTTGAATCTCTTGCCCCTTTGGTTTCCTTTGTTCCTTTTATTCCTTCATGTAATGATTAAATTCCTTAATTTTCTTAATATCTTCCAGTTAACATTTTGATAATAATTAATACTTTCGGCTTTCGCCTACACATCTGTCAGAAATCGTAAAAAGATAAAACATAATATTTTAAATTAAAAAAATTATTATTTTTATATAAAATATTTCCTTAATAAAGGATTCATCATATTACAGAAAATTCTAACGATTCCTCAAACGGAATTATAAATCTGTATTCAATTTATAATCATTTAACACGTAAAATTTTTGCATATCCGATATGCTAATCTGTTAGATGCAGGATGATTACGCACAGCTCTATGCTAATTTACGCCAAAAGACAAAAAAAATATTTTTTACACAACTTTCTCAAGATGTGTAAATTCACTTTTTATATTTTTGCATTATTATTCACGACAATTCATCCATACAGCACTGATCTCTTATTGCTTCATTTTCTGTATATTCCTACATTCGAGTTTCTGTGAACAATGCTAAAAAAGGCCAACTTATATGAGAATTCAGCAATAACGAAGCAGTATTCTTCATTGAGATTTAAGATAGAAAATCTAATGATAAGCAAAGTTGATGAAAAAAGAGTTTTTAACTTATGATTCCTTCAGCATCTTGATAAATTAAGACCAATTAATATATTATTTCTTATAATAATGCTGCTTCACACATATTTATTCTATAATCAGAATATTCAGATTTTATTGTAACATTTTTATTTCATTTGTCTCAATTATAATTAAATTTATTTCCGTCTCTTTCGTGGAACAAATTTGCAATGAACAAAATTGCGATTTTCTCAATAAATGCAGCGAACTTAAAATCCCGTGAGTTTACAACCTTGAGAGATCAAGTCTCCTCATGGGACCAGTTTAGTTTATGAAAAGATGTAAAAAGTATGAAATGGTTTGATATAGAAAGAATTACGAAAGCTGTTAGAAGAAAAATTTCCAGAGTCCATAATTTATACCAGATTTACTGAAACAAAAGTTCCAATGTTCGTTATTTGAAAAATATCTATCAGTTTTGCATATCAAATCATTTTTATACAGTATAATAAATCAAAATAACGAATATTTTTTTGTGCACAACAGCAAAATGATATAAATTAGAGTGTTAAATTCTGCATTGTGAGAATAGTTTGATTTGATTTTGAAATTTTAATCTCAAGAAAGCTATAATTTTAATCAGCATATGATGGAGAAATTTTACTTGAATGCATATATCCAATGTATTACTAGGTGAAAAACTTACATATTCTATTTGTAAGAATCAAAATTTCAATAAAATTTAATTATTAGTATGACGCTATATTCAATTGCTTTGAATACATTTTCTAACAGCAAATATCAAACTCATACTGGATAATTATAATTATAGGTATGAAACAAGGTTTTTCATGATTAAAATTTTATAACACTTAATTGTTCCACCATATATAATGACATTTTGTATGCATAGTTATACACATATATTGCAAAATGATATGATGAAATGGAACATATAATAGCAAAAATGTAAATCAAAAAAGGTTGTTATAAGATTGGTTTGCTTCTAAAAAGTTTTTTCAAATTTATATTTTTTTGAACAAAATCATTTTCAATTAGCTATTCGATGAAATAAACTGTTTTCTTTTCGTTGATTTTAATATCATTTTTAGCAATCTTCATTGTCATCAAATACTATCAAGCGTAAAATAAAAAATATTCGAAAAAATACAATGCTTTTAAGGGATTGAAATTTTAACGGTTCTTTAAATTCAATATTTATCAATCGATATTTATCAATTTTTCTAAATAAATATTTGTTGGCTTAATTATCTTTCAAATTGCAATGATATTTCATTTGAAAGTTATTAAAGCACAATTTCAAATGTCAATGTTGACTCGTTGTACCATCACCAAATCAGTCGTTTTCATTCACAACAAAAGCAAAAATTTCTTTTCCATCCTTCCAAGGAAATGATAGATTACATTCGTGATAATGATCATAATATCATTAATAAATCACTATCATACTATCCTAAACTAGTTATAATGAAAAAAATTATATAATTTCTTCTAAATAAACAATATTGATTTCAAGGATTAATTTGTTTTTAATAGTTATGCTTGAATGAAATTCAGCCATATTGTTAAGGATATTTTTCTCGAAAGAAAAAATTTTTTTTGAAAACATTACACTAGTAATTATAAAGGTGAAAGTAAATTATAAAAGTAAATAATTAAATTTTCCATCATTTCCGATTCGAGAATGTTATTATAATATATACTTAAAATACGCTAATCAATTTTTTCTTTTTTGTTTTAATAACGTTTACTTAGAATCTGAATTTCACTCTCGTCTTTGTTTGCATTCATTTCATTCGTCGGAATAATTAATTAAAAAATATAATCTCTATTTAATCTTTCCTTATGTATTCAATTTATTTGTAATATTCATACGATTCATAATTAGTAGAGAAAATTGATTTCAGGAAATCATTCAGAAAATAGACCATACTATCATTTTTTTTTCCTTTCACAAATATATGTATTTTTTTCTTTACAAAACAGATTTTTTTATTAAAAAATTTCTGTAAAGTAAAATGAATGGATGTAAGTGTAAGAAATTGATTTAAAAATCTGTAAGAAAAATTTCCTTTTCTGTTAATTGTCTTGAGAAATTGGAAGAAAAATATTTATTCAGTCATTGAATTACAGAGCAATACAATATTGTGACATTTGTAATATGAAATGAAGAAAAAAAATTAAATTGGTTAAGCAATTTTATCAGTGCGAATCAATATGAGCGAGACCAATGTAGCATGAATCGAAGGAAACGTATGTAGCATTTGAATCCAAAAAGATGAATATTCTCTTCTTCTTCTTCAAAAAAAAGAGAATGAGACCATCTTCAAGCGGATTTTAAGAATATATCTATTGCCAACACGTGGCTTGGGCTTGGGCTTACAATATTATGTAGATATGAGAAGTGACATACAAAATTAATTTTTTATCGAAACGAAAAATTACGCAGAAATTAATTTTCTCATAAACAACAATATGACAATAAGATTTGAAATATAGTTTATTAAAGATTAGCTGATACATTTGAGAAATCTTTGTATAGAGAAAGGAAGCAAAATATCATTTATACAATCTGAATATTGAACAAGTGACTTATCAACATGCAAGATGATGTTGTTCGTTATTCGGGAAATATTTTTTATGACGAATTTTTTAAATGTTTACTAAATCACTGAATTATTAAATTAAATTATTTTACTAGATTACGATTTCTTTCGCTCTTTTCACAAGAAGATTACTATTTCTTTCAATTCTTTGACAACAAAATCACTAAAAAGCTACAGTTGTCCAATTCTTGCGGATTGAAAAAATGCTTATTTAATCAATTTTTGTTATTTGCTGAAAAATTTTAACATCTTTCAATTTTTTATCAAAATACAATTTGATGGAAAAAAATATTTTAAATTGTCTTATATGATTTTGTAATAAATGCTTTTTTTTTTTCGAATCATTCATAAATACAAAATTACAAAGAATGTAAAACTTTTTATTTTAATATTTTTGGAGCGGGAAATTTTTAGTGAAATAAAGTATGCAGGTGAAAATTTATATTCGATAAAGTTTTTGTTTTATTTTCAATAAATTTTATAGCAAAAAAATTTGTCCATTTATTTTATTTTTCTTTTTTTTTTTGTAACAGTTATATTTGACGATATATGACGCATGTATTAAATAGAAAAAATTAGGTTAGAACTGCATATTAATAATTGCATTAGCATAAGTTTTTCTTAGCTAATTTTGTTTGTTAAATTCAGTAATTTTGTTTTGTGTTGAAATTAAAAAAATTTGCAGCATATTTTGAATTTTTCTTTTCAGATAGATGTAATGACGAACATTCATCAGAAAATATTCTGAAAACCACTAATAAGTGAAACAATTTTTTTTATTATATCATATTTCGAATAATCAATGAAATATTTTACTTTATCATTAAGCATTAAATTTTTAACTACTGATTAAAAAATTCTAAAAATTTTTCAAAGTTAAATTTTTTTAGGAATATGATTTGGTAATACTGAACAAAAATTTACTTTTGTTGATATCAATTTTTTGTTCTAATATTTTTAGTGGTTGCATTTTTTAAATGAGACATAAGTTTAAAGGAAAGTTTATATTTTGCAAAGTTTTCATTCTGATTGCTTCTAATAGATTTTATAGTCACAAATAAGAAAAATTTACCAATCTATTAAATTTTTCTTAAAAAGTATTAATAAGATCTATTAATAAAGTTAGATTTCGCAAATTTGGAAAATAAATTTTTGATATTTATCAAGAAAAATATGGTAAAGATAAATCATGCATTAACAATTTTATTTGATTCTATTTTTAAACTTACTATTAACAAGTATGTGACAATAAGTTGAAATGAATTCAATTTGTAAAAAATAATTTTATGCATAATCTTATCAATACGTGATTGATATAATTCTTTTGACGTATGTATTCCGTTTTGATCGTAACGCATTTCTTCAGTGAAATGAATATATCAGCATACAATGAAACTGATTTTGTAACTCAAATTTCGCCGTATATTCGTACTTATATTTATTCGATTGCTGGTTTATTGTTATCAATGGCAAATATACCGCTATTTCTAACAATAATTACAGATAAAAATTTCCGATAAGTTTTTAAATAATATTTCATTTGAAATTAAAATTAAAAAGAAGTTCGGATTTTATTTAAAACTCATCGATTTTTAGAGAGATGGATTATTTCTCATTTTTTAGCATTGCATCTTTTGCATTAATAGTGTAATTCTAAAAATATGAATTGATAAAATTTTCTAAAAATTAAGCAATACTACTGTATGTCAATTTCAGTACTTACTATTTTATTCTTTCATTCATATTTCTCCACGGCGGTATCACTGGTCTATTGATGATAAGCTATGCGATTTTCGTTTTTACTAGATCAAATCTGCAATTTGAAATGATTTCACATAAGAAGTGCATATTACAGGTAAATTACATTATCGATTCATTCTTTCTATTTAATTATATTAATTCAAAGCATTTTAATACATCGAAAAAGTCGATGTTCTATGCATATTTTTCTTTCAAGAATTCATTAGATGAAACTTCAGAAAACTTATATTTATTAGATAAAAGTCTAATCTTTTCTATTTAGTTGTCATTAATTAAGTAATAGAATGAATAATTGTTGATTTCATTAGTCTTTGATATTTTTTGAAAATATTAAAGATTAATGAAATCAGCAGTTAATATTTTTATTGCAAAATACTAATGTCAAAATTCTACAAAAAAAAAAAAAATTCAAACAGAAAATTTGGAAAAAAATGATGCAGCTTTGTTAGTTTGATAAATATTTTATTTATTTACATTAATTATAATAACGAAAAATCAATGTTTAAATTTTTTAAGTCTCAAAATTTTAAAGAACTGCTAATTTGCATTATTATACATTTATCTATCTATTTTAATGCAATTTTAAAAAGAAATGAAAAGTATTCGAAATTCATTTCTTCGCTGCTTCGCATTTGCTATATAAGGCGAACTAATCATGGAAAATTTTTTTTTATGATGCAAGTAAGTTACAAAAAATTCCAATTAATTGTTTATATGCATGCTTAAAAGTAATAATAAAAATACAACAGTTTTCTCAAGCACATAAAAATTTTATTACATAATTTGTTCAATTTCAACGAAGAAAAATTTGCAAAATAATCATATTGAAATTATGCTGAAGTTGTGAAAATTTTCATATTTCGCTTATTCGAAATTGGTATACAATATATTTGAAATAAAATATCAAATTTCTTAATCATGAAATATTATTAATAGCTGAAATTGGATAAGATAATAAAAATCTTCAAGTCTGTGTTTGAATTGATGGAGAAATGTACGGGCTTTTTGCAAATAAAATTATTATTTATACATCTAAAATTAATAAATATAACGAATTCAAATTCGCCATCGAAATTCGAACTTTTTTATATGCATATCTATATGCATTGGACAATAACAAATATTTTTGACATTTTTATCAGAAAAATTTTACTTATTACAAAAAATAATTACAACTTTTTTTTGGTTGCAGTTACTCAAATTTACAAAAAACAAATCAAAATTTTGTTTAATTTTTTGTTACATTCAAATATTATGTAAATTATCACTTATTTCTCTTCTCACTATCTTACGATCAGAAATCGTATGTTTCGACACACGCGCAATTCAAAATTGCAAAAAGAAATTAAAACTTCCTTTAGTTGTTAATTTTTATCATAAATTAAATTGTTAAAATTTTATTTTAAATAAATTGTGATTATGTTACTGGAAGAATTTGAATGGCGTCAACAATTAAGAATCTATTTCCTTTTTAATCAAAATCAAAATGAACTTGAATGAAATTATCACAGACAATTTCGAAAACTTAGCTTTATATGAACAAATTATAACAAAATAAAAATTTAATGAAATTTCCGATGAATTCAATAAATATTCTGATTAATCAGCGTATAAAAGTTCTTTTCAGTTTTATGGTAAGCAATCAAAAAAAAAAAAAAAATTTTTTGAGAAATTTATATCTTTAGTAGATATGACAATATTTCTGAATTGATTTTAAATTTCATCATTGATTTCATTGCATCTCATTTACAGATTAGTACAAGTCTTTTACAAATGAAATTATTAAATTCATTTGGTTTATTGGCAAATAGCATTGATCGATTACTTGTCGTATCTTGTCCGATTTATTATTTTCGATCTATTCGTAAACTAAACATAATATTATTGATTGGCTTGTATATTATTCCGTTTACTATCGCATTTTCAAGCCTTACTTCCACTTTATTAGGACCAGTTAGAATGATAAGAAGCAATTGTCCGTAAGTTTTTATCATTACATATTTTAAATGTTTGAAATCATTAATACATAAATTCAGAAGTTTGAGAAATCTATGGTTCAAATTCTGATAAAAATTTACATATAAATGATATTGCAAGATTAATTAAGAATATTGAATGCAAATTCTTACCTATATATCAGTTATCGTTTCCACCAAATAGAAACTTACTTTTTATACAAATTAAATTATGATAATTTCTACAGTTAAATAAAGCATTGCTATCAGAGTAGTATTACTATCAGAACATTATTGTTATCCATATCAAAATAAATTATTGTTAAGTTAACATTATCGATATTAGAATGCATTATTATTAATGTTAGGAGGAAAGCAAAACATCGATCAGTAATCTTTTTTATTATTCCGAATTATAATCAACAATATGTAATTACGTTGAAATTTTAATTACAGTCATCAAAGTACACTTCATCCAATAGCAATGATTCTTACACAAAGTTCGATATCGGTCGCTGCATCATCGAGTGTTATAGTGATGTTATGTGTGGTATACTGTATTAAACGGTAAGCTGAGTAAATTTTCAAAACTTCATGAATCAATAATTTTTTTTTAGGAGTGAAATATCAATAGCGATTGAGTAATATCATTTTTTTTTTTTTTTTGATATCTTTTATCAGAAAATTGTAGTAGTAATGTAGCAGAAAATGATGGTAATTATCAGAAAATGATGAAATACTGACTCTTTATTCGTATGAAATAATGACACCTTTATTCTTAAACTATTAGATGATAAGACATGTTCTATCTTCTTGCTAATTTTAAACTCCAAAAAAATCCGATCCAAAAATGTTTGGTAAATGTATAAAAAATAACAAAAAAATTTAAGTGAATGATAAAATTGATAGAAAATGTGTAAATCATAAAATCCTGTCACTCATGGCGAGAAATACATCTCTCATAGAATTTTCTATTAGATCGTTTTACTCTATTCCTTCTTTTTCTAGAAGAAAAAGATAAGGTATAATCTATATTTCAAAGGATAACAAATATTCTTTTTAGCCACTCCACTTCAACTTAATTTCTCAGAAATAGATAATATCAGCGTATAGAAGATTCATGAGAATGCTAATAGTCCTCAAAGCTCTTAGAAAAACTCATTAATTGTTTATTTTTTATGTGTCAATGATATACTATTTATATATCTGATAATTTTTTTACTTAAATTTAACCTAAAATCTTAAAAAAAAAAATAGAAAATGAAAAGATAGAAAAATAATATTACTATTATTAATTTATGCCTAAAACGATTTCATCATTTTTAATGCTTATTTTCAATTAATTTTTCAAATAAATGATAATAGCAAACACTTTTCAACACTAATAAATTGAATGTTTTACAAATGCAATTGACAATTTTAGGCGCTATAATGGAGTTATACAAAATGCAAAAAATGCAGGGCAAGATTTGCAAATTTTTCTAAAAAAAGCAAAAGCAATTTACATTAACAGCACTCATTTCCTGCATAATTACATTATGTAAGTTTTTTTTTTTTTCACTGTAAAATTTCATATTTTTTTTAGAAATTTGAAATTTGTTATTATTTGAAAAATTATTTCTGATTGATATCTTTATTTATTCAATAAGTAAATGTGTACGACCGTAATGTGAGAAAGATTAATAGCATTTTAATCAATATAAGTATGTCTAAATGCGAGAACAAAAACTATGAATTGCTAGTTTTAATTAATTTTAATTCTATTAAAAATTAGAATTGTTGAGATTAATAATTGATTATAATACGAAAGATAAAAGGAAAAAAAATTTCGATTTATGAATATATGAGTATCTTACACTACTATCCAATTAAGATATGATAGATTCAGAATTACGATATGACAGATTCTTCATCCTTCTGATAGTATCAATATTATTAGATATGTCAATTTAAAACAAAAAGGAAGTAAGAAACGTAGAGATTACTAAGAAACATGAAGTCTCTAATATCAATAATTTGAAATTAGTTAAAATATGAAAAATTATTTATTGTTTATCTGCTTTAAACAAATAGCGAAATTGTAGTTTTACATGCGATACCATCCTTGGCTCTAATGTTTTGTATCAATACGCAACATCAAACTTGTGTTTCCATCGGTTTGTTTTAGTAATTTGTTATGCTATCTAAACTCCTTAAATATATCGCTGATGTTTTATTATCGTCAAGATGATGTCGTAAAAAATAACCAGTTTTTTTATATTATCGATTACTGAATCGCTCATCTGATCAAGTGAATTCTATTGCCCTTCGAGATACGAAAACAAAAATATTTACTAAATAATTGTAATCCAATCTTTTGACTTTATGCAAATTCTTGATTTAATAATGGAAATTCAATTTAGAAATACTTTACTTAATAATTTTCTATTTCATTTTTAGCTATTACAATTTATTGTACAGAAACTTATTTACATCAGAAATTCATTTATTGTAAAAAATGGTTTATGCTGAAAACAATTGATTCATTTATTATATTTTTGCAAAAGAATTTTCGTCTGAAATGTGCTAATTTATTCGATATTCTATTTGATTTGTTTTATTGCTGATATTAATATCAAATAAATAATATTATATGAAATTTAGTAGGAAGCATATATTAAATGTTTTCATACATTTCGAAAAATTTGCGACATGTCATAAGCTGAAGAATGAAATAATACTGTCTTCAATACGATTTAAAACATTTAAAAGGCTTAAAAATTAATTAATGTCACAAGAATATTGGCAAGGCAAAATTTAGAGTACTCCCTATTTTTCCGAACAAAAACTATCGTTATCAAGAATTTCAATAATAGTAAACTTTAACATCGTATAAAATGAAATTAGATCAAAGATAAAAACAAAAAAAAAAAAATTTACTTTAAAGCTCTCTATATTATACAGAAAAAAAAACTGAAGGTAATATATCAATCACCGAACTTAATATTTCTAATTTAAATAATTGATTTAATCAATGTACTCAGTAATCGATTTATTCTATATATTCAGTAGAATTCAGTTATTAGTATTGCAGCTAATTAATTACACTAATATCATAAAATAATTCATTTAAATATATTTCACAATAAGGAAGATTACTTTACTATAAGTTGTTTCCTTGTTCATTCATTCTATGAATAACGTGTTCCAGAACAACAGACGCATGGTACTTGCTTTTTTATCCTGTAACGCAGATGAATCTTAATGATAAAGGTTTTTATTCTTTGACAAGGAATTTATTTCATCGTCCGCATTAAAATAAAGTCAGATAATATCACGATTGAAGTTAATTAATTGACTGTAGTGAGACAGATTAGGATTTCGATTTCAGGGAAGCTGAATTCGTGCTGACGTTGACAGAGCGATCACTGATTGATATATTATTCGAAAAACTCTTTTTTATATTCGTAGTCCTTGATCTACGTAGTAGGTGATGGCTTACAATACCTTAATATACAAAGAGTTTAGTTACCAGAAAAAAATGAGGATGAATAGCAGTTCAAATATGCAGAAAAGCTTTCATCATTCCAATATTCCAATTAGCATTGATTTCAACATCTTAAACAATGAACAAAACATTGATTCTTATTAATACCAGTTGAATTATAGGAGTACTGAGACTTAGATAAATCATTTATTTAAGAAATATTACAAATTTGTACCATGGAATAATATTCTTTGATTATTTCGTCATATTTACATCATAAAATATTTCATAATATTTTCAGATTTTCCGTAATAATAAATAATATTTGTGCAACTCTCAATAAACAGATAATTTGATTATTACGTCAAGCAGATAATTTGATTGTCACGAAATTCTTTCACCTGCTTTAATTATCTGAAGTGTAACAGTTGTATTTGATATGATACATAGTGTTTTAAAAACGTTTTCCACAGAATTATTGAAAACAGGTCTGTTGTCACCTAAATATTTTGCATATATTGTCCATAAATGGCATATATTTGTGCCTAAATATTTTTATGACCGCCGCTATCAGTAAATTAAAGAAGTTAATAAGACTATGTTAAGAAAGCAAACTGCTATGACTTCTCCACTCATCTTTACTAATATAGACTGATAGATGGAGTAATATAATATGTAACAATAATCACAATTTAAAAGCCTAGTCTTGACGATTACATTCATATGTGAAACTGCCGCTATCATTGATAGCAAAAACTATTTTCGAAAGAATAAAAGCATTAAAACCGACATATGTTAAAAAAATCATAATGTAAAAAACAATTCTTGTGGTGAATAAGCTCGAAAAGATAGCGATAAGAAAAAAATATATGGATTTATAAGTGAATGTATTAGAGACATATTAATTTGTAGTCAAGTTGTTGTAAATCATATTAGTTATCATGTTTCTGCACTCCAAATAAAGGAGGTAACTCTGATGACCTCAGAATTGACCCTGAAATGGTCCGATTCTACGTTAACATTATTTTCGCCAAATGAATTCCACGAGGTCAATAGGATGGTGAATATTGAACATCATATTGAGTCTTGTTTTTCATAGTGTCTCCGTTATTAATTTGTCTTATCGAAATATTAATCGTTGAGTTCGTTGTCGTATTAGAATAACTTACTGTATTAAGTTAGGTTTTGTTATAACTTAACTAACTTGACTGCACTAATTAACTAAGTGTTAGAACTAGCCAGAACTTAACTAATTAAGTGATTTTAATTACCTAAATTTGGGGATGATATCTTTGGATCTTATCTTTAGTAACGTTTGGAGCTTAAGTGGAATAAAGGATTTGGAATAAAGAACTCCGTGTGCCTTGTTGCAAGAAGAAAAGAAAAAATATTTTCACTAAAATTATTTCACATTATCATTATTCTAGCTTACTATTTCAGATTTAATTTATGCAAAAATTTTATAATATGATGAATAATATGAAGCCTGAACGAATTTTCATTTCATCCTTTAAACTCTTAATTAGTAAGTTCTAACATCTGGCAAATTTTTGTTGTAGATAAATTTTATTTTCCAAAGAGTTGCTTCCGATTTGTTAGTTGAAAAATGATCAAGCCAAGCAATTGTATCAGATGAGTATTATCCAACTTTTTTACCAATCAGTGCCTAATCTCGTTAAAAATTTCTCGATGTTCTATGTCAGAAGGAAAGCATATGTCAATTTTATTGGTTCTTGACATGAAACCTTTTTTCAAATATTTGTTGAAAATTGTATAAATTAATCAAAACTTTGAAAAATATAGTAGCTAAGCAATAAATAATTTGACAGGTAAAATTTTCTTTACAATTCACAAAATTATCAGAGATCGACTTTTCCCTTTTATTAACGGCGAAACTTTTTTCATGACTGTCAATATTGAAATTCTTGAATTAGATTCCTTAACTACAATTGCGTCTACAAAATTGTGAAATTATATCGGTCAGTGATAAATGATGAAATCATTTAGTGATAAAGAAAAAAGGACGATGAGACGACAAAAACATATGGATTATTCGTGTCATTTGCCGTAGGCATCTTTTGAGATTTGCACATTTGATTTTTCATGGCCAACATAGTGTTTTTTCGGATATATGAAAGCAGGCTACTTGGATGGTACTAATGATGACATTCCACATAGATGGCGAAGCTAATAATATTTCAATCATATTCCCTCCCACGTAATATTGATGCTTACATTTGCTTTCCGAACACGAAAAATAAAAATTTATGAAAAGTCTTTTCTAAATAGAAATTTAAAAAAAAGAAATAGAAATTTATGAAAAAGAAAAATTCGAAAAAAAAGATTCAAAATCGCACATGCTTAATTGTTGAATATATATAAATTCTTTCATTCTTCTAACAATTCTGATATTGAGATGCATTTCTTGGAAGAAAATAAAAAATTCTAGGAATTATTTAAGCTGATTATGAAGCACAATTATAAGTTTTTAATTATTGTACGCTCTTAATAATAGTGTGTGACTGCTATCAAGAGAATTGTTAATTATATAATAACTGCTGCGAATAATTATCTCCCTTTTATCTAACATCCCCTACATTGCAATTCAATAATTCCTAGAAGTTTTGAAACCTTTCCTCTAACACCTTACCAAAAATAAATTTCAGTGACTAGAAAGTATCCTGCAATCTTCAATATCATTACATTAATCATCGTGCCAATTTATTTCACGCGTGATTTTTTTAGAATCATCTTCTCCAACGTTTTATTTGCATGAAAATTCCAAATATGTAGAATTCTAAGTTGGGCATCAAATTTATACGGCGTCAGAGAAATTTTTGTTCAAGGAATAAGAATGATATTTTAATTATAATAAATATTGAAATAATGGAAGTTGAAATATTAAAATAATTAAAGTGGAATTTATTTGAAGTTAAGAATGACTGAGAACATTAAAAAAAATTATGTTAATAAAATCTTAAATTTTTTGAATTTAAAAGAATAAAAACAGATGAAAAACTGGAATAAATCATAATTTTTAGACTCCGCTCTTATCCATTACAATTTAGGTTGTAATAAGATTGCAATCAAGAGAAGATTGTATTCAGAATATCCCGAATTTTATAGATAATTTACGAATATTTTATGTTGCATATCCTGAGTTGAGATATGCAATTACTTACTGTTATATTAATTATTTAGCAAAAAAACTGCAAGTATGCTATAACATTCTCAAGATTCATTGGGAAATCATTTACTGTTAAATGTCATTCAAATCTTGACATATTACATCGAAATTATAACACGCATTAAAACGTATGAAGTTTGTCTCTTTGAAGTTCGAGATTCAGAGAGAATGCTAAAAATATATTTAGGTTTATATCTTTTGTTTATTTTGTTAATTATATTAACACTACATTGCTTTTTGTCTGGAAGGAAAAAACTAAGTATTTAGAAATATGGCATCAAATAATTTCTCAAATCTAAGGCGAACTAAATAAAGTAATAGAATGAAAAATTTAAAGCAACTAGTCCATTTTTTTCGGCTATAAAAAATATTCTTTCATTTATTTTGCAGTTTGAAAATTCAAACATCATATATCTAGAATCTATCACTTTCGCGTAATGCTTCCGATGAATGCAATCAGAATTTGGATATCACAACACAAAGTTAAATGCTCCGTTTTAAGTACTGTAGTACTAAAATTAATCTGTATTTAGATTGCAATAAAAAAGATTTATACTCAGATAATCTTCAAAATACAAGGAAAAACAGTAGCGTCGTTTTTGAAATGAAATAAAATTTATGTGATACTATTTTTGTAAAACATTGTTTCTTTTTCTATGCATTATTGAATTTATTCAAGTTCTTTGACAAAATTGACACTGAAATCCAATCGAATGAGATTGATGCCGATGAAGTTGTTGTTATCATGAGTTATCAAAATATATATAGAGTAATATCCTAATTCAATAAATGAATATTTCTTCTATTTCAAAATTATTAATACAACTATCATTTTATCTATATTCCTAATATTTAATAACATTCGATTTCGAGCATTGAAACTTTTTGCAAATGTAGATTGTTCTAGCATCTTCAAAGTAGCATTAAAGTGATCAATTCATCAATGCTAGTATTAGTGCATAATTTCTAGTAATATTATCCAGAGAAATCGTTACTTTGTATCATTTCTGAAATGCATTGTACAAATTGAATTTACCATTCTTCTTTTGCTTCGAATTCTTTTATTGAAAGTGTTAAAAATCATTAATTTTCATTTGTCTATAATGGCGCCATATTTGCGCACTTTGTCAGTATTATGAACAACGTTTTCTTGAATATTGTTTAGTAAACTTTCAATATTAACTTACGCAGTAAACTTGCTTCAATTCATCATCGCTAGCAGAAAAATTATTCCGTCCGCCACTTTAATTTTCGATTAATTAACTTTTAATTAATAAGATACTGATTACTGTAATGATTGTATTTCAATTTGCTCTAATTGCTCACTCTTTTAACGAAGCGGTAATATGACGCAATTATTAAGTAGGAGTTCAGAAATTTCAGCTGTCAAAGGAGAAAATATATTAAAATTTCATCAGTGTCACTCTGTATTAGTCGAGCTTACTCATTAATTTACGATTCGTATGCATTTTAATGAATTCATCATAATTATGCAGAATTTCCAAGATTTTTACAGATTTGCTATGATTACTATTGATGGCATTGATTCTTAAATGTCACTGAAAATTTGATAAACTATGCTTTTATAGATCTTCAAAGATTTTCTTAACCAAACTGAAACGGTTATCAGAAATGCAGAAGTAGATCAGTATCACATCACAAAAATCAGAAATCAATTGAGAAAATTACCAAAACATCGATCATTGTTATTAATATATTTGATTAATTCAGCTTTTATTCAATTAATGTTCAAACAAATGTCAAATTGATATTTTATCTTGATGTGACAATAGGAAACAATTCCGTTTAATTAAAAATCAGCAGCAATATTAAATACAATATTTTTAATGAAGAATGTCTTCAGGTTTTGAGATTGATAAAATGATTAAATATTTTTTGGCCAAATGAATTATTGTTAAAAAAATCATCATAATCAAACCAATCTTATCAATCGTATCAGTCAATTGTGAGAAAATTTAAACTAATTCTTTTTCCAATTTATATTTAAATATTAAATACTGTTTAAATAAAGTTTAATATCATTGTGCTAATAATTTGAATAGACCTAAATATATAGATATAATCGTATTTTAACTAAAAGATCGAAATTGCTAACAAATTATTTTCACAGCTTAATTTATAAGCTTCAACAGAGAATACTTATATTTCAAGAAAATTATTTAGCAAATTACTTTCGAACTTCAAGTAACAATGAACTAACTATGAACTACTGCACATGCCTAACACCAATAAAGATGACTTTATTTTTTGAGGATGCAGTTTTAAAATGCAATAAATGATTTAAATACTGTTTTACGATTTTGCGTGCTCCTTCACCGTAGATAAAATAAACCGTTGGCAATACGGAACAAGAAGCAGCGGCATAAGAATTCACGAAAATCTTTGATGGAATGTAGATTCTTTCGCCGAAAATTCGAACCAGAAATGGTGGCAGAAAGTTGAAAGCAATAATTGCAATTTCAATCACACCACAATTCCATGCAGCTTGCATTAGCATTGACCATTCATAATCATAGGTTTTTGTTGTGGTAGTTCCGTGCCAGGCACGCATACTCGTATTTCCTAGACATGCTTCGTAATTTAAGGATAAATAAATTAAGATTTGAGGAATGATTTTATAATTTTGTAAATTACATGCAATTTTTAGCTATCTTTTATAGGAATATAGATCTTTATATTTTTTAGTCTCTAGTGAAAAAATTGTTACAAACTTTGGCTTTGACTAATATTTGTTGCAAAACGATGTTTGCGACGTATACTGCAGAATATCGCAATATACATACCGAACATTAGACTGGGTAAGAACATTGCCCAAATATAACGAACCCTAAAATAAAATAAGAAAATAATATTAAACAAAGATTCTGACATTTGATCAGCAAAAATTTTTTAAGATAAGATTCAAGTTATAGTTCGGAGCAGTACAAAATCTGAAATTTACAAAAATTGCAAGGACAGAATGAAAAACATTGAAAGATAACCTCCACCAAATTTCCTTTGCTCCTGTTGACTTTGTACAACTTCCTTCCCAACTGAAGTTCGAAGCAAGGAATTTTCTGGTACAAAAATGATAATCGATAATTGTGACAGCTTAAAATTTAGTCTTATTATGATTTATTTCTTAAAAAGTTTGATAAAAGTTTCTGGCATTTTGAAATATATCAAATAATTATCAAAATAAATAAAAACAAAAAAAATAAATATAAAACGGCATATTTTGATTAAATGTATTTCTGAAACTTAATATCAGTAGTTCCAGCGCAGTAGTGACACAAATGAATAGCATTTGAAAACGACGAAATATTATTTGGGAATCTCTACTAGGCCAACGTTTAATGATAGGTTGCTCATTAATAAATTATTTAAAGAATAACAATTATTGTTCAAAAGACAAATAAAATACCTAAAACTGATAACCATACGAGAATAATTAAAAAATACAACTTTGCAGATTCGAAAAAAACGTTGTATTTTGGTAAAATTAAGGCCACAAAACGGTTAATTGCCAATAAAAATGAAAAATGGAGTATTGCAAACATCGGAACGTTAAATGAAAGTTGAGAATATATTGTTAATCCATAGTGTTCGGTTAGCTAAAACATGAGGAAATTATTTAGATGAAGTTCTTTACTGCTTAGATTGAATATGTTGATTCAACAATGTTTAGAAAAGCTCTCCATATAAAATAAAGCAGTCTGTTTGAAAGCATTATAAAAGATATTTCAATAATTTCATTTTAATTTGCTGAATTATTGATTTTGATAAAAATTAAAATGCTTCTATATCTGCCATCTGAATGCATTCAGTAGAATATTGGCTGCACAAAACCAAACTTGTAGAAACAAAAAATTTAGTTTCTATTTTGTTTGGTAATAATCATACTGTTGAAATATTTTGTACATTGGATGAGAAATTCTCTTTTTTTCGCATCAACGTTTTAAAAAAAAATTTAGTTGAATTTTGAAGTAAATGCATCTAATTAAATTAAGCAACTCACAATATGAACTGTTTTTACTTTGTGAAATTTCAGGTATTATAATAACAAATTGTGGGAGAAGAGCCATAAAACCAGCAATAATTAACTGTAATACGATATGAATAAACGCATGACTGTAAAAGTTCTTTTGACGCCCATAGAATATTACAATAGCCATTAGTGTATTACTAATAATACCGTACAATGCGACAATAACGAAAATTAGAACTGCCATGTATTTTGCAGTCCTGTTTCGTTCGTCTCTTATGTCCAATGTATCTTGCATATTTTTTTCCGAACAAATTGAAGGTAATATTAAAAGTAGTACAGTAATACAATAAAAACGTGCCTCCATTTTCTTTAATGATAAGATTTATAAACTTCAATTGGAAGGAAAAATGCAAGAACTTCCAGTACCTGAAAGAACAGTAATCCAATCACGGAAATTCGTTAATAATTGAAAATTCATTAGCAATTAAAAAAAAAAAAAAAAAAAAAACAAAAACGAAAACGAAAGTTTCATCCCAATAAGACTTTATTTTTCAATTTAGCTGCTCTATTGAATCATATTAACAATGCTAAATGCTACTTTATTATTTGATTTGATGAAGTTACAGTTTTAGAGATTCAAATAATTGCAATGTAAGATGATCGAGTGATAATGGAATAGCTAGCAAAATAATCATAGTAAAATTGCGTTGTACATAAATGCCATTTTTCCGACTCATTTCTTTTTTTCGCGTTTCATTTTTTCCTTTTTTTTTCGAAAATTTCAATTTCTTTTAATCTATTATGTTTTTAATATTGAAATAGTTCGTATTATCTTTGTACCAGTGTCAGTTACAAAAATATGTATGCAAGGGGAATTCCTGTAGATTGTATTTATATTTATTAAATTTTTTTTTCTGTGACTGATTTCAATTTCAATTTTAATGATTATAGTTCGTTGTGTATGAAGTCTCAATGATTCGTCTGTTCTAAACTAATTATCGGTCATGTTTTAAAAAATATGCTTCCTTACTCTTTTACCAGTTATTTTTATCAGTATTTTCCAGTGTAATAATCATCATTTTATAATTGTTAAATATTGTCAGAAGAATCGAAATAGACATATTATAGAATTATTCATTCAAATAATTTGCATTTCCATTTTTTTTTCTTTGTCTAAAATCATAAGTTAGCTATTCAATCTTCAAATCATCTGATAATGTTTGTTTTTCGCGTTTTATATTTAGTAATTAATTTATAAAAGTCATATATTATGTCCAAATCTTGTATACTGTATGCTTGAGAAAGCTACACATCTCACAAAATAATTTCATATAGTTTACTCTTTATCTATAAAATGAATCTTGTGATACGTAAATTTTTGTTAGAATACTATCAATATGTAATAATTGTTACAAAAATTCTTTTTACATATTCCCTATATAAACCATAAGGAATTCTAACATCATGAATTGATTGAAAGCCTATCGTTCCGCATTCAGTTTCATACAATACGCCCTTCATATTTCTCCTATTTCCCCATATGTCCATTTACAAATTTCACTCATTGTTCTATTGGCATTATTTTGTACTTCATTCTATTGTAACTGGAATTATTTTGAACCTATTTCTATTGGTATTTGGTATTTGGACGATAATAAAGGATAAATTACTGTATGTACCGAACAGACAAAGTAACTATGCTCAGTAAATCATTCCTCTAAAACTTAACTTCTAAAACTAACAAAAATAATATTCCTCATATCTATATTCATGTTTTATGATAGATATTGATTTTTATATAAGTTAACCAAATGAACTCCAAGTATTTCATTTTTGCGCAAGATGAGACAAACTGATTTTAGAAAATACGAGTATGGATGCTTTTTTAAATATAATGATAAAGTTTTTTTTTATCAAATAAGTGTTTCACAATTTTTAATATTACGTCTTGAAAAAGGATTAAGTAAAGTTTAAAATAATTTGTAAAAAAATGGGAAAAAATTGGATTTATTTGATATTTGTTTGATATACCAGCAGATGTTACTGAAATATCGAGGCGAGCAACAAATTTCTCACAGCAATGGCAAGTTCATATTTTCAGCAACATCTGAACTGTTGCATGCATATTCAGCAGCGATAAATTTTTTGAATGATACCAAATTAATTCAATCGGAAGTACGAGGATACATTAATGATTGGAATTACTTGTAATCCTTATTGGCTTACGAATCATCAAATTTATTTTACAGTAATTGGACTTGGAAGCAACGCTAACTTGGAAGCAAGCACGCTATGTCGGATTCGAAGTGCGTAGTGCCCTAGATACAAAATCGACCAAATTGATTCGTGAAAAACTGGGAAGCGAGATGTAATAAGTAAAATTCTTATTTCGATATATTTCAAATATTCATGATTTAGTTGATGTCGAGGGAAAAAAGCTTTCACTTGCAAAGAAAGCTCAACAAACAGATCGCTGCAATGATTGCTATTCAACAAATAAAGGATCCGATTGTAGATGAAATGGTTTATTAAATAGTCCAAGAGATATTATTTGAACTTTCAAATTCATTAAATGGATGACAAACATAGAAGAAGACTGATTACAATTGATATCAGGAGAAGGAAAATGATTAATAATAGAGAAACTAAGGATATAGCCGAACGAATACTAAGGACATAAGTACAAACCTAAGGATTCAGCGAAAACAAAAAATGAAATTTGTATTGCGACAATCAGAATTACGCAGATCACAGAATCTATTGGGGAATTCAAATTCGGGAACTATGCAAAAATCTAATTTTCTTTCTAGGATATAGTGCTGTTTTGCAGTTGTCAAACTTTTTTGTATGACGAGAATATGAAGCGTTGTATCATGCCGGACTGACAGTGACGTTGAAGCAAGGACAACGGTCGCGGTGGACCGAGGGAGAACGAAAATTACAAAGACATTTACAATGTGACAGCAGTGTGAATTAAGAGAACTGCTGATATCCTTGATATTTACTGTATCATTTATTTCATATCTATTATATATATTATTCTATAAATATGTCTGCCAATACCTAACAATGCTATATCGATTATTTCAAGTGTTGTTAAATTTCAAAAAAAAAAAAATTTGCACAATTCGAATTTGCAATTTCCAAATATTCCCGCTGTTTTTCAAATTTAAAAAAAAAGCAAGAAATGAATGTTTTAGCAATTTATATTTTTCTACCACTGTATCTTCATCACTATCTACTCCTATTCGATTTTCCGAAAATTATAATGTTACTGCATGTTGCACAATTATTATTCAAAGTATTAGTTCGGAAAAAAGGCTTATGCGATATAGGTGAATGAGTAATTTTAATATTGCTTTTGAGCGTTAAATTTAAAATGAGCCAAAGTTTGTAGGCTGTGAATGCGCATTATAATTTCGATGGAATGTGTCATGATTTTAATGAATATAGAAATGAATGAATGGCTATGAATTTGGTAATATCATTTACAAAAATTAGTGATTATTAAAAAGAGGAATACAAAGGGAATAAGAAATTCTAAAGTTTCCTTTTTGAAATGCAGAAACCGTAGAAACGGAAGAATGAGAAATTCTAGCTTCCTTTGAGAATTAATTCAGATAAAAAGTTCATGCGATATAAATGCACGAATATTTCCAATATCCCTTATGAGCTTTAAATCTAAAGTTTGTATGCTCTATGGAATATGTCAGGATTTAAAGATGAATGAACAGCTAATGAATTAAATAACATCATTTTTTTAGATCGTAAATTAAAAATTATGCAATAATATTAGAATTTATTAGTTACCTTGACGTCACTTTAAATACTGTAAGATAGCAATTTATATTGGAAGGAAATTTCAAATGTCTGGAATGGAGCGTCATTAAATATTTTGAATAGAGATGAATTGAGCAAAATGAAATCAGAAATTTGTATCTGAAATTTTGGAACTTTCCAGAAATTAAACGAATTTTGAAAAATAAAATCCATCAAGTATTTCTTGCTATATTTGACTTTGCGTAGTTTTCTGTTCAACTCAAGTTCCAGGCAAGAAATTTTCTGGTGCAATGATAAAAATTGATAATTTTAATCGCTAAAAATTTACTTTTATTATGAGCAATTTTTTTGGTAAAAGTTTCTAGAATTTTTACAACAGTAGATAAAAATTAAAGGAATTTCAATGCGAAACTTTTGATGAAATGGATTTGCTAATACAAAATTACTGATACAAAATTGAAATACTATATTGGCGCAACTGAATAGCATTTGACGATAAGAAATATTATTCCGGATTCTCTATTAAACAAGTGTTGAATGATAGAATGTCCATTTTATAAATTTTTGAAAAATAACAATTATAGTTTTTTAAAAAAATCAGCTTGATTATTCTCTGAGAAATATCAACGAATCACTTAAATTGATAACCATACGGGAATGATTAAAGAATACAGCTTTGTATGCTTGAAAAAAACATTGTATTCTGATAAAATAAATGCAATAAGGCAATTAATTGTCAGTAAAAATGAAAAATAGATTACTACAAAAGATAATATGATACTTGAAGAGTTGAGAAGGCATTGTTAATCCATGTTGTTTGGTTAGCTAAAACATGTTGAAATTAATTTTTTAACGATTGCGATGAAGAATATGCTGATAATGTTTAAAAAAAGCTCTTCACAAGGAAGAGAGCAATTTGTTTGAAGGCATTATAAAATGCATATTTCAGAAATGTCATTTTAATATCCTGAATTATTTATTTGGATGAAAATTGAATTTAGATGCCATCAGAAGACATTCGGCATAATTTTTGTTTTTTGCATAGAAAGCAAATTTATCATTTATTATTAATACAACAAAAAAAAAATTTTAGTTTCTGCTTTGGTTAGCAATAGTCACTCTATTGAAATATTTTATAGATAATACAAGAAGCTCTCCTTTTTTCGCATTAACATTTTTAAAAGAATTCAAAAAGTAAGTGAACAAATATTTTGAGGCAAATATATCTGTGGGAATCTGTTGGATAAGAATAAACAGTTTATCATATGAAGTGTTTTTATTTTGTAATATTTCAAGCATTACAACAATCAGATTATCGGAGAAAAGTCATCAAATCAACAATAATTAATTGTAATAATACAATATAAATAAATGCATGACTGTAAAAGTTGTCTTGTCATCTACAGAATTAGTTTAGTTACTAATAAAATCGTACGGCGAGACAATAAATAAAGATAAACTTTATGAGTACTTGATAGCCTTGTGATATTTGTCTTTTATGTCCAATACATTTGTCAAATTTTTTTTTTTTTGGAAAATGAGGATAATATTAGAAATAATACAGCAAATAGTAAAAAGGAGTCATCAATCTCTTAACTAATAATATTTGTGAACTTCAGCAATATAAAAAAGAAAAAGTTTTAATTGAAATGAACTTTTAATGCCTGAAACATAAGCTTTTAAAAATTGCGAATTTGAATTCCAAGTTATTAAATGCTATCATAATGATTAACAATAAAAGAAACAACAAATCTGTTTCGATAAAATTTTATTCAATTAAAATGGTGAGCACTTTTTGTAATGTGTTTTTATTATCCAATTTAATGAAGTTATGATTTTTAGAATGAAATTATAGTTTTTTTTTTTTTTTTTTTGGGGGGTGTAAAATGATCGATTTCAGGAGAATATAATAATAGAGTAAGTGAAAAAATGGCCAAAAATAGATACTGGAATCATAATGTACGTAAATGCCAATTTCTTTGACCTATTTCTTTTCGTCTTCGAAAATTTGCGACAACGTAAATGGAAATGAAAAATTTGCAACTCTGTGTGTCCATTCTTTTGCAACGTTAAAAGAAAAGAAAATAGATTTTTTACGATAATTCTCTGTTAGATTGCTAAGATAACTTTTTACGACTATATTTTGCAAATCTTTGATGAAAAAAATACATCATCAGCAGACATTCAATGTAATTTTTGGTGCATAAAAACCAAATTTATCATATATTATTGATAAAACAAAAAGAATTTTGGTTTCTTTTTTGGCGGATTTTTTGCTGAAATATTTTTTCACAGTGCTGAAATATTTTATACATAGGATTAACAGCTCTTCTTTCTCCGAATCAATATATTTAAACGAATTAGTTGAATTTTAAACTAAATCTATGTAAATAAAACAACTTACTGTATGGACTGTTTTTAATTTCTAACATTTCAGAAATTATAACAATCGGTTATGGGAGATAGGCCATAAAATTAGAAAAAATTAACTATAGTGCGATACGAACAAATATTATGACTATAAAAATTGTCGCTTATAGAATGAAAAGTAGCCATTAGTGTATTATTAATAATATCGTACAGTATGACAATAATAAAAAGTAGGAGTGCTATGTATTTTGTAGCTCTGTATTGTTTGTCTTTCATGCTCAATACATTTGTTTTTCTGAACAAATTGAAGGTAATGTTAGAAATAGTACAGTAATATAGTAAAAACAATTTGCATTCTCTTAAATAATAAGATTTGTAAATTTCAACTGGAAAGAAAGAATTTCAGCTGTGAAGAACTTCCAATGCCTGAAAGAATAGATGAATGCATTCATAAAATGGAAGTAAGTTAATAATGAAGAAAAACAAAAAAAAAAAAAAAGAACGTTTCATCGCAATAAGTCTTTATTTTTTAATTTAGTTGCTTTATGAAATGCTATTAGCAATACTAAGCCTACCTTTATCTGATTTAACGAAGTTATAGTTCAAGAGATTCAAATATTTGCAGTGTAAGATGCTTTAAATAATAATGGAATAAATTGAAAAAAAAAAATCACAATTAGAGTAGTGAAATTGTATTCTACTTAAATGCCATTTTTTCCGACTTATTTCTTTTTAAAAAAAAAAAGTAATTTTTTTCGAAAGGTTTAATTTCTTTTAGTTTACTGTTTTTAATATTGGATAGTTCATAGTATTATTATTTTTGCACGACCATCAATTAGAAAAATATGTATGCAAAAGAAATTTCTATAGATTTAATTAATATTTATATATTTACTTTATTTATGCGTTTTATCAGTATAGATACATTTATTAAAATGTGATTTATTAGCATATGTACATTTCACAATTAGCTAATGATGACGAATAATAAATTATGTTAATTAATATTTGAAAAGGTTGAAAATTATTGCTTATTGCAGTGTTGACCACTTTTACAGAATTTTTTTTATATGAAAAAAAGTCTAATTTAATTATCTGAACAAGTTGCTATGACAATATGGCTTTAATTATGAAATACTGAAAAGCGATGTATGAATAAAATAAAAGAATTTAATGGGTAATATTCGAAATTCATATCAATGACTACAATTACAGATAAGGTATATTTTGTGCGATTATATAACCTGAATAAATTAATGTGTTTATAAAGTCCACTGAAACTACTACATTACGAATTCCGAATATTTTCTGAATACATACAGAAATGAAACTTATATTACATCGATTACGATCAAGACCAATATAACAGTAATGAAAAATCGAAAAGACAATAATTATGGTAATTATTGGTAATGATTATGGTAATGATTATTACGGTGACAGTTTCATAATAGGAATTTATACAAGATAGTGATGAGTGATTTAATATGATAAAATAATACGCAGCTCACTTCTGCTTATAAAAATATTGCTAACCCTATTTCCAATAAAAAATCGAGAGCTCATGAATTCCAGTAAAAAAGTGTAACCTGACAGATTTAGTATCTAGCTATCGTAATGCTTGACTCGAAAACACTATTTGCTAAAATTAATTTTGTTTTTTTTTTCTTCAGCAATATTTATCACTCCTTCTATTATTAATGATAATGCTTCTATACCATTAACACAGTATCACTATAACTGTTGTCATTATTACCACTATTATTATTCTTTTCGAAAATCAAACCATTTTACTTTTCGATTAGTTAGCTTCTAGTTTACTGGATCACAGATTATCGTAATGGTGTGTTTAAATTTTCTAATCGTCACTCCATTAATGAAGCAATAATGTGACGTGATTCTTAAGTAGGAGTTCAAAAGCTTCAGTTATCAAGAAAGAAAATGTATTGGAAATTTATCAATGTCATAATATTATTCCCGCTTACTCGTTAATTTACGATTCTTATGCATTTTAATGATTTCGTCACGATTATCAGAATCTGAGAATTTTGTCGATTCACTACCATCATTGATAGCGCTGATTTAAATTTCAATGAAATTTTGATGAATTATGCTTTTGTAAGTCTTCAGAAGTATATTATTTCTGAACCAAAATTAAAACATCAGAAATACAGGAGCATAACAGTATCACACCATATGGCACCAGAGCAAAATCACAAATCAATTGTGAAGAAAATTGCTAAGACATTCGATGATTGTTTTGATCGATTTGATTAATCCAACTTTCATGCAACTAATATCCAAATATCATGCCATTTTTATTTGTAACTGTATGTAACAATAGAAAACAGTTCAGCTTAATTATGGATCAATAGAATAATAAATATAATATTTTTAATAAAAAATTGAGACTGAGGAAATGGGTTAAATTTTTTGTAGCCAAATAAATTGTCGTTAGAAAAAAATCATCAAAATCAAATCAATCATATCAGTGAGTGATTTAAACTAGCTTAGACTAATCCACAATTTAAACTGATTCATTTTCTAATTTCCACTTAAGTATTAGATAACTTAATGGAATTAACATGATGAACATGTACCAATAATTTGAAGAGAGTCAAATATATAGATATAATCGTATTTTAACTAAAAGATCAAAATTGCTAACGAATTATTTTCACAGCTTAATTTATAAGCTTTAACAGGAAATTCTTATATTTCAAGAAAATTATTTAGTAAATTACATTGTAAATTTGGATAACTATGAACTACTATCGCACTGCACGTGTCCTATCACTAATAATGGTGACTTTATTTTTTGATGGTGCAGTTCTAAAATGTAATAAATGATTGAAATATTGTTTTACGATGTTGCGTGCTCCTTCACCGTAAATAAAATAAACCGTCGGCAATACGACGCAAGAAGCAACGGCAGAAAAGTTCACGAAAATCTTTGATGGAATATAGATTCTTTCACCGAAAATTTGAACCAAAAATGGTGGCAGAATGTTGAAAGCAACAATTACTATTTCGAGCGTACCACAATTCCAGGCAGCTTGAATTAACATTGACCATTCATAATCATGAGTTTTTGTTGTGGCAGTTCCATGACCGGCACTTATATTCGTATTTCCTAGACATATTTCACAATTTAAGGATAAATGAATTAAAGTATGAAGAAAGATTTCATAATTTTGTAAATTACATATAACTTTTAGTTATCTTTTATATGAAAAACCGATTTTCTTATCTTTCATTCTCTATTGAAAAATTTGATTCAAACTTTGACTTCGATTGATATTTGCTGCAAAACGATATTTGCGTCGTATGCTGCAGAATATCGCAACATACATAGCGAACATTAGGTTGGGTAGAAATATTGCCCAAAAATAACGCATCCTGAAGCGCAGTGAGCAAATAATATTAAACAAAAATTTTCAATTAAAACTGACTGCAAAGCAAAAAATTGAAAACGTCCAACAATACTGAAAAATATCTATTTAGTGGCATTAAATTTAACATAAAAATATTTGAAAAAATTTAACATAAAATATCAGCAAAAATTATTTAAAATATCTCTGAAATTCAAGTTGTATTTTTTACAAAATTATGAAGAATATAAAATCAGAAATTTATTTTTTTTGAAATTTAATGATTTCAAGTTTAAACCAAAACTCGCAAAAATTGAACGAAGCAAAATTAAAAAATAACCTCCAATAAATATCGCATGCTTCGTCTGACTTTGTGCAAATTCCTTCCCAACTGAAGTTTGAAGCAAGGAATTTTCTGATACAAAAATGATAGTCGGTAATTGTGATCGCTTAAAATTTTGTCTTATTATGCGTTATTTCTTGAAAAGTTTGATGAAAGTTTCTGGAATTTCGAAATATATCAAGTATTATCAAAATAAATAAAAAAGGATTAAATGTAAAACGGCATATTTTAATTAAATATAATTTCCGGAACTTAATATCAGTTCCAGCAGTAATGATGCAACTGAATAGTATTTGAAAATGACGAAATATTATTTGAGAATCTCTACTAGGCTAACATTTAATGATAGGTTGCCCATTTAAAAATTATTTAAAGAATAACAACTGCCATTCAAAAGAAATCAGTTTGATCATTTCCTGCAAAATACCAATGAATTACCTAAAACTGTCAACCATACGAGAATGATTAAAGAATACAACTTTGTAGACTCGAAAAAAATGTTGCATTTTGGTAAGATAAAAGCCACAAAGCGATTAATTGCCAACAAAAATGAAAAATGGAGCAGTGCAAACATTGGAACGTTAGCAAAGGTCGCGACTGTACTGTTAATCCATAGAGTTCGATTCGCTAAAGAATAAGGCAATTAATTATTTGATGAAGTTTTTACTGCTTCGAAGAAATATGTTGATCCACCAATGTTTAAAAAAGCTCTTCACATACAAAGGGTAGACTTGTTTGAAAGTGCTACAAAGAAATATCTCGAAAACATCATTCCAATTTTCTGAATCACTGATTTTAATAAAAATTAAATTGTGTATCATATCTGCTATATGAAGACATGCAGTATAATATTGGCTGTACAAAGCCAAACTTTCAAAACAAAAAATTTTAGTTTCTATTTTGTTTAGTAATAATCACACTGTTGAAATATTTTATATACTGGATGAGAAACTCTTCTTTTTTCGCATCAATGTTTTTAAAAAAAATTTAGTTGAATTTCGAAGTAAATAATACATCTAATTAAATAAAGCAACTTACCATATAAACTATTTTTAGTTTGTAAAATTTCAGGTATTACAACAGTAACTTGTGGAACAAAAGCCATAAAATCAGCAATAATTAATTGTAATATGATATAAATGAACGCTTCACTATAAATGTTTTCTTGTCGCCTACAGCATAATACAGTAGCCATTAGTGTATTACTAATAATACCGTACAGCGTGACAATAATACAGAGTAGAACCGCTATGTATTTTGTAGTTTTGTGTTGTTCGTCTCTTATGTCCAATACATTTGTCATATTTTTTTCCGAAGAAATTGAAGGTAATATTAGAAATAATGTAAGAATACGGTAAAAACGAATTTCCATTATCTTATATAATGAGATTTAAAAACTTCAACAGAAAAGAAAGAATTTTAACCAACAAGGATTTCCAATACCTGAAAGAATAATGGATGCAGTCATAGTAGAAATGCATTAATGATAAAAATAAAAAGAAAATTTTATCGCAATATGATTTTATTTTTTAATTTAGTTGCTTTATGGAGTGCTATTAGCAATGCTCAATGCTACCTTTATTATCTGATTTGATGAAGTTATGATTTTAGAGATTGAAATATTTGCAGCGTAAGTTGCTCGAATAATAATGAGGTAAATAGAAAAATAGTCAAAAAGAGGATAGTGAAATTGAATTTTTCATAAATGCCAATTTTTTATTTCTTTTAGTCTACTGTATTTTTAAACATAAAGGTGGTTCGTACTATTATGTTTGTACAATCTTCAATTAGAAAAAAAAATATATATATGCAAAAGGAATTTCTATAGATCTAATTAATATTTATTAAACTGTGATTGATTTTTTATATTTACGATAGTTCGTGTGTTTGAAATTTCAATAATAAATAATGTTTGCTTAGATTTCAAATAGCCTTTAATTAAATTCTATTTATTCCTTCTCTAATACCTCCTTGGTAATATTTGAATTTCACCGGATTTTATTAGATGAATATATTTTTAAGCATTCATTTTATATGCTAAATGGAAGTTTTCGTCTTTTTATATGGTAATGTAACATTATAATTGATTTTACCTCTATCTTATATGGATTGACTAAGCCAATTACTTTTTGAAATAATTGAATTTAAAATGTAATTTCAATATTTGCCGTATTATTTAATGTATCCACCTTAAAAATAAGTTTATAACTCATCAATATCATTTTTAGATTATAGTTTGTAATTGATCAGTAGATTTATGATTGCATCAATCTAGAAAAATATTTTCAATATCGATCTAAAAAAAGAGATCGAATTCTGATAATCATGTCATCAAAAATCATCGATCAATCGATAATACAATAGTGAAAACACTAAAATGCTTTAAATTTTTATCTAATTTAAAACTGATAATCTATTTTTTGACATTCTTATATAAAATGTATTGTTTGCATGACACACATTTCAAATGAGTAATAAATTGATTTATGTTAATTAATGTTTGAAAATGTTAAAAATTATTGCTTATTGCAGTATTGCACCACTTTTGCAGAATTTTTTTATGTGAAAAAAAAGTGTAATTTAATTATTTAACAAGTTGCTATGACAATATAGCTATTATGACAAACATTGAAAAGCAACGTATGAATAAAGCGAAAGAATTTAATGGGTAATATTCGGAATTCGTATAGATGATTACACTTCAGATGAGATACATTTTGTGCGATTATATAATCTCAATAAATTAATAGGTTAATGAAGTTGACTAAAGCTACTGTATCACCAATTCAAAATTGAACTTTATATTATCATGAAGATCAACATGGTAATATGAAAAATCAAGAAAACAAGAATAATAATGATAATGATTATTACGGTACAGTTTCATAATAGTAATTTATAGTGATAAAGTAGTTATCTAATATGATAAAATATTACACAGTTCACTTCCGCTAATAAAAATATTGCTTATCTTACTGCAGAGAGACCATGAATTCCTGTAAAAAAGTGCTATCAGACAGATTCAGCAGTTAATCATTGTAGAGTTTCACATTTGGAAAAACTAATTGCCAAACTTTAATTTTACTGTTTTAATTTTCCTCAACAACAGTTATCATTCTTTCTATTAGTGATAATACTATTATTACTATTTGTAGTACCAACAAGGCAGTAACTATGACTATTGTTAGCATTATTACTGTTATTATCAACACTACTATCACTACAAGAGTCCCCTTCAGCCACGGATAAGTTACTTCCGGAATGGAATATAATTACAAAAGATTCAAAATTATCAGTGCAATATTAAAATTATGTACAATTATTCGATAGAATCCTTACAATTGGTAAGTGATTTTGAATGAATTAATTGAGCAACTAAAATGCTCTCATTACTTTGTTAATATATTTGCTTGTTTTAAATAAATTCTTTAATTAATTGAATTTTACCAATTTTCCACTGTTCTTATCTGTTATTAGCGAAGTACTTGGGCAATATCATCGTATACATATACATCATGAATCTTCAAATTGTTCTCAATAACTCCGGATTAGAATTTGTTGACAATAATTTTTACGGAAATATGGCGCTTTCTTGAATGTTTTTTTAGACGAGTGAATGGTTATGAGCATTCATAATCATTCATGGAAAATAATAAAATTAATCGGTTTATAAAATTGTTTGCATAATTGTATTTTCTATATTTCATTGCATATTTGTGTTTGAACGTAATTAGAAGTAAGAAAAAGTAAGTTTAAATTATTTCTTCATGGAATTTATTTATTTTATTTAATTAAAATCTATCAAAAATTAAAAAAAAAAAAGCAAATTATATGCACTCAAAAAATTATTCGTAATATTAAAAGAAAAAAGCAAAAGAACATTTTTATGTGCGTATGCTCTTACTGATTTAAATCATTGCAGAAATAATTTTATTAATATGTGAATGATTGAAAAAAAAAAAACGACATTTTTATGGGTTGATTATTTCGAATGACTAAAATTCTATTTTCTTTATTTTTTGATTTGTCTTGATATCCATCATATTATCCCGCGAAAATATAATTTGAATAAATTGCCCTGGGATTAAAATGAGTAACGATAACTGGGCAAAATGAAAAAAAAAAGAGAGCATGATTTAAATAAAATAAAAAATGTCGAATTAATGATTAGGAAAAATTCGAAAATCAAGTAACGAAATACATTTACTGAAAAGGAAGTTATGAGATAAACTAAATAAAATATTTAGTATAATAATTCTCTTGTTGTAGCATTCATTGTGACCAATAGTTTTTCTCATGAATATCCCATTATGGTAGGTCAAGTAGTAATGCGAAAATATATAATTATGAACAACTGATGCAATATAATAATTGTTACTTCTATTAGTGTAATATGATAATTTACTGTCAAATTAAAAAAAAAAAGAAGCAAAAGTAATCAAAAACTTTGATTTGTATATTTAATCTATATAGATTGTTATACAAATTATATATAGATAAAAACTTTGATTTATATATATACACAAAAAAATAATATCCCTTTTTCAGAATAAAATCCACATATATTTTTAAATCAAAAATTTAAAAAAAATGTTTTTAAGTTTTTAAAAATTTTCCTATTAAACACCATTTAAGCCGCTGATAATAAATGATTTATTATTATCATAAATGAGAATTTTACTCATTCATTTAGCCTGATAGAATTTATTTCAAAAAATTTTCAAAATTAATTTTAAATCGAATTATTTTTCGATTTGAATTCTAGGTTCGAAAGTTTCAATTAACTAATTGAATCATTTTTCGAAAACTCAATTAGTATTTTTTTTAAAAACTCAATTATTAGTATTTGAAACATTTCTATACTTATATGTGTAATTACTTTCCAATAGATTTATGTGTAGTTACTTTCCAATAGAAATATGAAAGAAAAGATTTAGAATCAAAGAAGCGATGAAAAATGATGTTATTTAGGCAGTGAAAAAACAAAATGCGTCAAGATAATTCAATTCAACTGAAAAAATAATTCGATTTTGTCTTCTAAAATCAATAAGAGTGATTTGCTGAATTAGATTTTTTTATCATAGAATAACCGTTGAGAATTACAATACGCCGAATATTGCCATGTCGATAAGCGGAATTGACAAAATATTATCATATTGAAGAAATTCAAGAAAGGTAAATATTAGCAAATGATTACGACAGTCCGGAACTATGTTACAGGATCTAATATACAAATATACCATACTACTAATGGCACCACAGCAAAACTATAAAATATGAAAATTCAAATTATAAAATAGACGTGTCCTAGTACAGGTACATGAAAAATGTAGAAAAAAAAGATCGATGCTGTATGGATCTGCCACTTTTGATTCTTGAGAAAATTGTCACAAATCGAGATTATGAAAATGAATTGAAAGATACTGCCACCAAACTTCCTAAGAGTGATATAAACGTGGTAAAAATCTCGTCATATTTTAATACGATGTTCTTGACACATTTCCTGTGTGTATTAGTGAAATAACAGTTAGCCTTTGGAAGATATATGCAAATTTCCGGTTGCAGTTATCTCATTCGTGTTACTTTTTTTTTTATAATTGTTCAATTGTTTGTTTTTCAAATATTTTCTGATAACTTTTGATCCATCGTATGCATATTGCGTAGTGGAATGTACAGCTATCAATGAATAACTTATTCGAATACTGTAAGTATTGTAACGCATAAGGAATACAAAAACACAAGCACAAAATCACACCCTTACTGTACCAGGTTTTACTGATTTAGATGATATGTTGTAAAAAGAAAGATTAGCAGTAAAATTTGACTCATTAAATTCGTAGTAAATTTTTTGATCGATTGAGCAATTATAACGATCATATATTCTTTTAAAGAAATAAATGCTTCTGATGACTGTTTTTTGTTTCTCCCTTTAAAAATAAATAAATTTATCGTTCCATTTACAATATTTTAATTTAATTATGATTTCAGAAATATTTTTCGGAAAAAAAAACACTTTGAAAAAATGAAATTGTGCTTGTTAAATTCATAACAAATTTCTTCATCGATTAAACAATTATAATTCAGTTATCATTTATTCCTTTGGAAATTGGATGCTTCTTGTTTTGTATGCAATAAATTTATTGAGCTTACTTTTGTGTTTTCCTTAGAATTTATAGTTGAATTATCTTAATTTAATTTTACAGATTATTAGTAAAAGCCACGAGCGAACGATGATGACCAACGGATGATGACCAACGCGCTATTCTTCATTAACGGAATTGATTAATCGTTTTATTACCGATGATATAACAGTGATTTTGTGAATCCATTGTTAAGAAAACCAATTAGAAGAATTAATTAAGGATTCTGAAACACTTAAATTTCTCCTATTTTTTTTCTTTTTTAAATGATCTTTCATACTTGAATTGATAGTTTACAAATATGACTGTCATGAGAAAACGAAAGGTCTTCTTCTTTGATGTGAATGAGAGAAATGATATTTCTTTCAGAGGCAGTTATATTTGGAAAATTAATCGGAACGAAAATTGCTAATATTGACAACAGGAAGAAATTCTTCCACCATTCGGGGATAAACTGTTATGTTACAGGTTTTTTGAGTCGTTTCTTCCATAACGAAGAACAAATTTCGCCTCTACTGATTATGAGAGCTCGATTATAGCCCGACCGTTTACCACTGGAGCTTTATTAAACAATAACCCCAAAAATCCTCCGATTAGTAATATAACATTTACATTCCCTTTATGGAGCAGAATATAACAAAGCGATACGTGCGATAAAGAAATAAGAATATGTAGACAAAGATGTGATAAATTAATGATATATCATATTAAAAGAGCGAAATTGATAAAGAAAAAATCCATTTTTTTTCCACATTTAAACATATTTGTTGATTTGCATAAAAGCAACCGAGTAGTATATAATGGGATAAAAAAGTTTAGTAAGCTTAATGATCTCTGAATATATAGTAAAGTTCCCTAAAAGAAGCAACCGAGAGTAGTATATAATGGGGTAAAAAAAGTTTAATGATCTCTGAAATATATATAGTAAAGTTCCCTAAAAATATATATAGTAATGATTCTTGAAATATATATAGTAACGATCCCTTAAATACTTAAATTTCTCCCATATCATCTTCAGTCTTTTTTTTTGAATGATCTTCCATATTTGAATTGATAATTTAAAATATTAATGTCTTAATTTTTTCGATGAATAATCATAATACTTTTTTTGAGATAAAAAATTTTGACCTGAGTTTTTTGCAAATTATGACAAGTACAAAGATGGGAACGTTAATCAATGTAAGCAGTGTACCGATAATCAAATAAGCATATGTACATAAAATATAGCTGATGATTGATAGCAGTGCTCGTTCATTAATGATGACATTCATATGTTCAAGTTGTTATTTCGTTGACAACAGAATCCATTGCTATGAAAGAGTGAAGTAGAAAAAGTTAGTGTTCAAAATAAGTGACGAAATAATCAGCAAATCTATTCAGTACCGCTGATAAGTTTATTAAAAGATAGGCAGTAATTTTTGAAATAGACGAGTAATATCAATAGATTAATCATCGTGCTAATTTCTTTCACGATTGATTTTTTTAGAATCCTTTTCTCCAACGTTCTATTTGTATAAAATTCCAAATATATGGAATCTAACGTTCTGTTTGTATGAAAAAATTCCAAATATATAGCGTTTCAAATTCACATGACGTCAGAGAAATTTTTGTTATTACAACGACCAAGGTAGAAGATATGATATTCTTAATTATAATAATTATTAAAATAATCAAAGTTGAACTTACTTGAAGTTTAAAATCACTGAGAACATTAAAAAAAATTATGTTAATAAAATCTTAAATTTTTTGAATTTAAAAGAATAAAAACAGATGAAAAACTGGAATAAATCATAATTTTTAGACTCCGCTCTTATACATTACAATTTAGATTGTAATAAGATTGCAATCAAGAGAAGATTGTATTCAGAATACCTAAATTTTAATTTATGAATATTTTATGCTATGTGTCCTCAGTTAGGATGTGCAATTAATTATCGGTGTATTAATTGTTTAGCAAAAAAAAAAATGTAAGTAATGCTATAACATTTCCATGATTCGTTAGGACATCATTCATTTTTAAATGGCATCCATATTTGACATATTTTTCGAAATTACAATTTCATCGAAAGAAAAATTTCATTTAAGCATACAAAGTTTGCATCGGCTGAAATTCAAAGTTTACAAAGGATGCTAGAAATACTTATGTATGTTTATATCTTTCGCTGATCTTGTTAATTATACTAATTGTTTTCTTTTTTCTGAAGAAATCAAATATTTAGAAGTACGGCTTATTTCTCAAATGTAAAGTGAACTAAATAAAGTGATAAAATGAGAAATTTAAAGCATCTGTTCCATTTTTTGTGCTATAAAAAATATTCTTTCATTTATATCGCAGTTTGAAAATTCAAACATCGTATATCTAGAATCTATCACTTTCGCGTAATGCTTCCGATGAATGCAATCAGAATTTGGATATCACAACACAAAGTCTTGAATGATCCGCTTTAAGTATTGTAGTACTAAAAGTAATCTGTATTTCAATTGCAATAAAGGAAGATTTATACTCAGATAATCTTCAAAATACAAGGAAAAACAGTAGCGTCGTTTTTGAAATGAAATAAAATTTATGTGATACTATTTTTGTAAAACATTGTTTCTTTTTCTATGCATTATTGAATTTATTCAAGTTCTTTGACAAAATTGACACTGAAATCCAATCGAATGAGATTGATGCCGATGAAGTTGTTGTTATCATGAGTTATCAAAATATATATAGAGTAATATCCTAATTCAATAAATGAATATTTCTTCTATTTCAAAATTATTAATACAACTATCATTTTATCTATATTCCTAATATTTAATAACATTCGATTTCGAGCATTGAAACTTTTTGCAAATGTAGATTGTTCTAGCATCTTCAAAGTAGCATTAAAGTGATCAATTCATCAATGCTAGTATTAGTGCATAATTTCTAGTAATATTATCCAGAGAAATCGTTACTTTGTATCATTTCTGAAATGCATTGTACAAATTGAATTTACCATTCTTCTTTTGCTTCGAATTCTTTTATTGAAAGTGTTAAAAATCATTAATTTTCATTTGTCTATAATGGCGCCATATTTGCGCACTTTGTCAGTATTATGAACAACGTTTTCTTGAATATTGTTTAGTAAACTTTCAATATTAACTTACGCAGTAAACTTGCTTCAATTCATCATCGCTAGCAGAAAAATTATTCCGTCCGCCACTTTAATTTTCGATTAATTAACTTTTAATTAATAAGATCACTGATTACTGTAATGATTGTATTTCAATTTGCTCTAATTGCTCACTCTTTTAACGAAGCGGTAATATGACGCAATTATTAAGTAGGAGTTCAGAAATTTCAGCTGTCAAAGGAGAAAATATATTAAAATTTCATCAGTGTCACTCTGTATTAGTCGAACTTACTCATTAATTTACGATTCGTATGCATTTTAATGAATTCATAATTATGGATAATTTTTAGAGATTTTTACAGATTTGCTATAGTTACTATTGATGGCATTGATTTTTTTAAATGTCACTGAAACTTTGATAAACTATGCTTTTAGTTGGTTTCAAAAATATATTATTTCTGAAGTTGTATTTTTTACAAAATTATGAAGAATATAAAATCAGAAATTTATTTTTTTTGAAATTTAATGATTTCAAGTTTAAACCAAAACTCGCAAAAATTGAACGAAGCAAAATTAAAGAATAACCTCCAATAAATATCGCATGCTTCGTCTGACTTTGCGCAAATTCCTTCCCAACTGAAGTTTGAAGCAAGGAATTTTCTGGTACAAAATGATAGTCGATAATTGTGATCGCTTAAAATTTTGTCTTATTATGGTTATTTCTTGAAAAGTTTGATGAAAGTTTCTGGAATTTCGTTTGATGAAAGTTTTCTGGAAAAACTAAGCTATTATCAGAAAGGTAGAAAGACAATAGTATCACACTATCAGATAAAAATCATAGAAATCAGTTTGGAATAAAATTGCCAAGATATTCGAGATTATTTTTAATTTATTTGATTAATCCAACTCCCAGTCAATTAATATCCAAAAACCATGTCATTGATATTTGTAACTTTATGTAACAATAGAAAATAATTCAGCTTAATTAAACACCAACAGCAATACTAAATACAATATTTTTACTGAGAAATGTTCTCAAATTTTGAGATTGATAGAATAGATTAAATTTTTTATAGAAAAATAAATTATTAAAAAAAGAAATCATCAAAAGCAAACCAATCATATCAGTCAATGATTTAAATTAATTTAAAATGATCTAAACTAATTTAAACTAATCCAGAATCTGAACTAATTCTTTTTCCAATTTCTATTTAACAATTATATATGGACCAATTTTTTCTAAATATTATAAATATTATATATCACAGAATAATGTACCAATAATTTGAAGAAAGTCAAATAAGTAGATAAAATGATATTTTCACTAAAAGATCAAAATTGTAAACGAAACAATTCCATAGCTTAATTCATAGACTTTAACATAAAATACTCGTCTCAACAAAATTATTCAACAAAATTATTTAACATATTATTTTCTAACTTCAGATAATTATGAACTAATTATAATTACCATAGCACTGTACGTGTCTTAACACCAATAAAGATAACTTTATTTTTTGAGGGAGCAATTTTAAAATGCAATAAATGATTGAAATATTGCTTTACGATGTTGCGTGCCCTTCACCGTAAATAAATAAACCGTTGGTAAGACGGCGCAAAAAGCAATGGCATAGGAATTTACGAAAATCCTTGATGGAATATCGATTCTTTCGCCAAAAATTTTAATCAAAGTTGATGGTAAAAAATTGAAAGTAATAATTCCAATTTCCATTATACCATAACTCCATGCAGCTTGAATTAGCATTGACCATTCATAATCATGAGTTTTTGTTACTGTAGCTCCATGCACAGCGTGAATATTCGTATTTTCTAAACATGATTTAGACATGAATAAATTAAGACATGGGTAAAATTTATAATTTAACAATTTGCATATGATTTTTAACCAATTTTTTATGTTGAAAATCGATCTTTTTATCTTTTTTTCGTTAAAGAAATGAGCGATGGATTCTTCTATCAGTCTCTATCGTAAAAATTAGTACAAACTTTGACTTTGATTGATATTTGCTGCAAAACGATGTTTGCGACGTATACTGCAAATATCACAACATATATAATGAACATTCCATTGGGTAAGAATATTGACCAAAGGTAACGAAGTCTAAAGTGTAATAAGCAAATAATATTAAGTAAAATTTTTTTATTAAAACTGACTGAAATAGCAAAAATTGCCCAATAATACGGAAAAATATCTATTTAATAGTATAAAATTTTAATATAGATATATTTGATCAGCAAAATTTCTTTAAAATATCTCTAGGAATCAAAATATTTCGATGCAATAAGAAACCAGAAATTGACGTCTGAAATCTTGAAATTTAATGATTTCAAGTTTAAATCCAAAATTTGCAGGAATTAAATTGAATAAAAAAATTAAGGGATAACCTCCACCAAGTATCACCTGCTCCGTTTGACTTTGCGCAATTTCCTTCCCAACTCAAATTCCAGGCAAGGAATTTCCTGGTACAATAATAATAATCGGTAAATGTGATAGCTAAAAGTTTAGTCTTATTATAACAATTTTCTCATAAATTTGATAAAAGTTTCTGGAATTTTGAAGTGCATCAAATGTTAAAGAGCAGATAAAAATTAAAGAATTTTAAATATGAAACGGCATATTTTGATGAAACAGAATTCGAAAAATTTTTTATCAGTTACTACTTTACAATAATAGTATTCTGGAATTACTGCTAAGTGAATGTTAAATGATAGGATGCCCACTCATAAATTATTTAAAAAATAACAACTGTTTAAGAGAAATTAGTTTGAATAATTCTCTGAGAAATATCAATGAATTACCTAAAACTGATAACCATACGAGAATAATAAGGGAATACAATCTTGAAGATTCGAAAAAAACATTGTATTTTGGAAAATAAATACCACAAAACGATTAACTGCCAATAAAAATGAAAAATGAAGTACAGCATAGATTGAAACTGTATTGAAGGTTGAGAATGTATTGTTTATCCATACTGTTTGGTTAGCTGAAATAAAATGGAATTAATTGTTTGATGAAATTTTTTACTGCTTAGATGAGAAAATATATGGTCTAACAATGTCTAAAAATGCTCACATATAAGAAGGTAATCTGTTTGAGAGTGCTGCAAAATGAATTTCAAAAATATCATTTTAGTATTCTAAATTACTGATTTTGATAAAAATTACATTTCGAATTTCATATCTTCCATCTAAAGATATTCTTCAGTATAATTTTTATTTCACTAAAAAGTAACTTTATCATTTATTATTAATAAAACAAAAAATTTTTTTGTTTATGCTTTGTTAGCAATTAGTCATACGTTCTGAAATATTTTATTCATAGGATTAGAAATTTTCCATTTTTTCGCCTTAACATTTTAGAAGAATTTAGCCAAATTTGAAAGTAAACATGTCTGTAGGATGTAAATAAAACAACCTACCATACGAACTATTCTATTTTGTAATATTTCAGGTATTACAACAATCAGCTGTGGGAGAAAAGCCATCAAATTAGAAATAATTAACTGTAATGCGATAAGAACAAATGCATGACTGTAAAAATTGTCTTGTCGATTACAGCATAGTACAGTAGCCATAAGTGTATTACTAACAATACCGTACAGCAAGAAAATAATAAAAATTAAAACTGCCATGTATTTTGCAGCCTTATGATGTTCGTCTCTAATGTCCAATACATTTGTTGTATTTTTTTCCGAACAAATAGAAGGTAATATTAGAAGTAGTACAGTGACACAGTAAAAACGTGCTTCCATTCTCTTAACTGATAAGATTTGCAAACTTCAACAAGAAAGAAAGATTTCAACTCGCAAGACATTTAGTGACTAAAATAGCATCCGAAAATTGCGAATCCGAATTCTAAAATAGTAAGCTGCAAATGTAATAGGTATTTATAAGGAAAAAAATTTTTTCATCCAATAAGACTATTTCTTAATTTGTTTATCATGTGAATTGATAATGCCAAAATTCAATTCATATTAGCAAAATTCTTATTTCGATATATTTCAAATAATCCCGATTTGTTGATATGGTTGATAGCGATGAAAGAGCTTTCGCTGGCAGAGCTCAAATATTATAAGTTATAGTGGAAAGAATTATTATGGTCAAAGGAATCCGAAGGAGAAATGCGAATATCGGCTCAGAAAGGTAGAAGAAGATGGGGAAATAACGGGAACAAAAAAAAAGAACTGCAAAGATTACTATTCAACAACTAAAGAGTCTGATTGAATATGAAAGTGGTTTATTAAATAGTCCAAGAATATTATTTGAACTTTCAAATTCATTAAATGGATGACGAACTTGGAGGAAGGCTGATTACAATTGATATCAGGAGAAGGAAAATGATTAATAATAGAGAAACTAAGGATATAGCCGAACGAATACTAAGGACATAAGTACAAACCTAAGGATTCAGCGAAAACAAAAAATGAAACTTGTATTCCGACAATCAGAATTATTGAGATCATAGAATCTATTGGGAAATTCTGGAAAAATTCGGGAACTATGCAAAAATCCAATTTATTTACTGGAATATAGTGCTGTTTTGCAGTTATCAAACTTTCTGTACGACAAGAATATGAAGCATATCATGCCGGATTGCGCATATCGTTAGAAATGCGAAGCAAATGTTGGATACTTAAGGAACGAACGGAAGTGAAACATGCTGAACACATAATATTATTTTACATATTGCATAACTAATACTCAATGCAGTTACGGTGTGAAAATTAATGATTACTGAAAAGAGGATGAAAAAAAGGAAATAAAGGGATCTAAAGTTTTTTTTTTTGTGTTGAAAAGCGAAAAAAATAGGAAACAAAGAAATCCGAACTCCTTTTTTGTATTGAAAAATGGAAAAAAAGAAGATTAAAAAATCTGAAGTTTTTTTTAAAACGAAAAAAAAAAACGAAAGTTTTATTTAAATGAAAAAATTCTCGCTCTCTCTGAACCAATTCAAAAAAATAGCTCATGCGATACTAATATCTTAGCATCGTTTTATGAGCTTTAAATTTTCAAGATCAACTAAAGTTTGTATGTTGTAATGCGCTGTATAATTTCGATAGAATATGTCAGGATTTAAATGAATTTAAGGATGAATGGATATCTAATGAATTTATTTGTATCATTTTTTAGATGATAGATTAAAATTTATGTAATAATATTAGAATTGATGAGTTATCTTAATGTCACTTTAATTATTGTACGATAAACAAGTTATATTGCTAGGAAGCTTAAAATGTCTAAGATGGAATGTCATTAAATATTTTGAAAATCGATATACGGAATAATATGAAATCAGAAATGTATGTCTGAAAAATTTGGATTTAGTGATTTTAAATTTAAATTCAAAATTTAGGTGAGGAATTTTCTGGCGCAATAAAAAAATCCTAATTGTGATGGCTAAAAATTCAATCTTATTATGAGTAATTTTCTGATAGGTTCGGTAAAAAATTTCTGGAATTCTGATGTGCATGATTAACGAAAAATTAAAGAAATTTTGAATGCAAAATGGTATATTTAGATGATTGTTTTTTCGGGATTTGCAAAATTTGATATCAGTAACTGCAATACTAGTAGTAGCGCAGCCTGAACAGCATTTGAAGATAACAGAATATTATTCCGGATTCTATATTAATCAAATGTTGAATGGTAGAATGCCCAATCATAAATTATTTAAAGAAAAACAATTGTTGTTTAAAAAAAATCAGTTTAATCATTCCCTGGAAAATATTAATGAATCACCTTAAATTGACAACCATACGAGAATGATTAAAGAATTCAATTTTGTAGATGGAAAAAAAAAATTTTATTTTGGTAAAATGAAGATCACAAAGCGATAATCTGCCAACGACTCGTCAAAGATTTGCTGTTACGGAGATTCGTTATTTGATGAACGATTGAGATTAAGCGATTGAGATTGAGATTAAAATATGTTGATCCAACAATGTTCAAAAAAATTTTTCACAAAGACGAGAGCAATTTGTTTGATGGTGCTATAAAATTCATATTTCAAAAATGTCATTTTAATATTCTGAATTATTGATTTTGATAAAAATTAAATTACGTTTCATATCTGTCGTCTGAAGACATTCGGTATAATTTTTGTTTTATTAAAAAGTAAATAATAAATGATAAACATTTATTATTAATAAAACAAAAAAATTTTTTTGCTTATGCTTTGCTAGCAATTATTCTTTAATCATTCTTTAATTCTCACACGCTTCGAAATATTTTATTCATAGGACTAGAAAGTTTCCATTTTTTCGCCTTGACATTTTTAAAAGAATTTAGCCGAATTTGAAAGTAAACATGTCTGTAGGATGTAAATAAAACAAATTTATCATATGAACTATTCTTAGAAAAATAAAAATAGTTTGTAATATTTCAGATAGTACAACAATCAGCTGTGGGAGATTTTTCGATTTAACAAGAATTTCAATTGGCAAAAGTTTTCAATACTTGAAATAGCATCTGAAAATTGCAAATTTTAAATTTGGATTTTAATTCTAAATGCAATCTATGGGAGTTTATTAACACTGAAAAAAACCGATAAGGCTTCATTTTCCTAAATTTTGGAACAATGTTTATTAAGTGTCACTGTTGTAATTAAGAGTCACGAAAATTCTGATGCCTGTTTCGTTTGCCTTGCTATAAAATTTGCAGTAAATGCTAATAGTGAAATTTTAAATCAGAAGATGTTTAGTGAGATAAGTTAAATTTGAAAAAAGTTTTATACTGAGTACATAACTTGCCATGTGAAATGCTATTAACAAGTTAGCTTTATTATCTGATTTGATAAAGTTACAATTTTTAGAAATTCAAATATTTGCAAAGTGTTCAATTTTAGAAAAATATAATAATAGAATAATTAGAAAAATAATCACAAATAGCATAATGAAATTGCAATGTACCTAAATGTCAATATTTTTCAGTCTATTATGTTTTTTTTTAAATATTAAAGTAATTAGGAAAAAACATATGTTCATTATTCTAGATTTTCAAAAATGTTTTCATAATTCTGATAAGTGCAAAATTTCATGCATAACTATGGCTGCTTGTTTATAAAAATTGAATATTTGATATTTATAACAAAATTCTATCTCACTATCATGCAGAATTTAAGCGGTTTTTTTTTTTTCTTATTATTTGCAGTAATCCAAAATTGTGCAATGCCTGAGTGTTAGGAAGAAATTATTTATTAAACTGTATTTGCCATAAAAATATTTTTTAGGGATTTCAATGGAACAGTCTTTTTTCAGTAAGAGATTTTTTTTTTTATCGTACAATGTTGTGTCAATAAATCGAAATATTTTCATGGAATATAGTTCCATGAATTACTGTTTTCAAAAATAAAAGAAAAAAAAATTAATTTACTTCATCAATAAACAAGCAGCCATTTTTGTTTTTCTCGATATCAAAAGAGTGAAAAAATAAATAAATAAGAGCATCGCAGAAAAATATGAAAAAAATATTTGAATTTTTTATTCGGAATTATTTTCAGCATTATTAGCTCACTGTTCTTAATGAATAATTTGTTCATATCGTAACACAAAATTGCTTGATATCAAGCGAAAACTAAATCAGTGTTATGAGATACTGTAATATATTGAAATATCAGATATGGTTCAGCTGCTTTATTTTCCTCATAAATAGAGTTCAATTTTTTTTATTATAATAAAAAATTAGACTTAGATACATTAAAAGAAATTCGAGATGAAATGCACAAAACGAATGTTGCGAAAAGTTACAAAAACACTATTAGTGAATGTTATAATAAAGGAAGGTGCCACAAGCATTAAATGTTATAGTACCAAGAAATATGCAATGCAAAAGATTTCCGCCGAGGAATAATAAAAAAAAAAAAGAAATTAGGTTAAGCGGACGTCAAGCATAACCTGTAAGGACATTGAAAAAGTGAAAAATCTCTTCATAATCATAAACTCCAACATTTGTTGCGCAAACGCTACAAAGAACTGGATGAAATAAATCTTCCTTCGGAAGTGTTGTAACATTAGCAGGATCAACAATAGCATTCGGTTTAATTCCTAGAAAAGATTTTCAGAAATTTGGAAGTAATTGAAACAAAATGAAATTTCTAGATAAATATAATCGAAAATATCTAAATTAAAAGGAAAACCTGCAGCATTTTTTCGCGACTTTCGCTTATTTCTTCCCGATTGGGGCAAAAATAAAACTTCATTTTCCACCACATTGCAGTTTTCCACAAAGATAGCTCTGAAAATATTGAATTATACGAATGTTGATCCTGCAACATAGAATGACTTGCATATTTTTTCACTTGCAATGATTTCTCTGCAGTTTACCACCTAATTAATTAATCACTTCGTCCACTCAGTTGTTGTAATCTCCATTTTCAAGAACACCACAAATACTAGAAATCAGTTTTCTCTTTCCTCTAATATAGAAATGTCAATATCAATTAACTGATCGACAAAACGAAAAATAGCATAAATAAAATTCGTCTTCACTTTTAATAAATGCAAAAACAACACTCACCATATTTTTTCATAAATCTTTGAACAATTTTCAACACCTCGAACTTTTTCAATTCCACGAAAAAATTTTGAAAAGAAAATAATACCTATATTGATTATGATAAAGCTCATGCTTTTGACAATCCCTTGTTAATAATGACATACATGCAGGGCATGAGAGTACTGCATCTGTTTCATGGTCCTTTTTTTGCTTCGCTCCTCCATCTTCATTGGAAGAACTGTTCAAAGACTTTACGATTTTCATTTGTTCTCGATGGTGGCGTACCTAAAGATTACGATATGTCAACAGTCAATATTTTCCCAAAACAAAAATCCTCTTCATAGCAACCAGGAATGTGGAATAATTTTAAAACTATGTCTGAAAGCAAAAATTTCAAAAATTAGATACTTATACCCATCGCTCATTGTCTTCATCTTCATCCGAATCATAGAATTCAACTGTTTCATTTTTTGCCTCATTCGCTGCCTTCTTTGACGCCTTGCGCAACAAATTGTTATCATCATCGAAAGAAGATTTTGAATTACGGTCAGTGTTCATAAGTTCATCTGGCTGTTTTTCAAAAGTCACCTAAAATTTGAAGATTCGAAAAGTTAATTGCAATTAATATTTAAATTAGATCAAAGATAAAACAACAAAATTTTAAAAATCAAAAAATCGAATACACAAATATTGTATCCTTGATGCACTAACCGATTTCACAGGCTTGTTTGATGAATTCTTATTTGCTGATGAGGCAATATCTAAAATATTTTATTAAATCATGTTAAAATTCTAAGAATAAGTTTAGCATAACATCAATCAGTCATAAAGAGATGATTTAGTTTTATTCAATACATAAATAGGAAATATACTGGAATAATTACCATTATTTGCAATAGTTTCATCCTCCATAGTTTTACTGCCACTACTTTCTGCATCCATCTCATTTTCATCAATAACTAAAATTAATATTATTACTAGGTTTAGTAATTTTTTAAAAACAAACATCGGAAAGCTAAAGCAAAGCTTTAATTTCAAAACAATCGAAATTTTAAAGAACACAGTAAGACCTACAATCTTTATTAATTAAAAAATCTTAATTTGAACTTCCAAATTTTAAGAATCACTAAAAAATGATTCTTAAAATTTGGTGAACTTCAACTGCTCGAATAAAATATGAAATAAAACTCTGTGATTCCCCTGTCAAATTATTGGCTATAGACAATATGAATGTCAAGGTAGATTTAAAAAACTGAAATTTTTGATAGGAAACATCAATAATTCTACATAAGAAAAAATAGAAAAATAAACTTCTTACGAGAAAGGTTTATATTAGATAGCGAGGGAAAGAAATTGAAATAATTATAGTATAAAGTTCAATAGACTTAAAGCAACATACTAAAATGAAAACATACTTTCTAAATTTTCTGAATTCTCCTTACTGGATGAGGAGAATATTTTTGATGCATGTGCAACAAAATTTTCACTGAGCTCACTGTCCATATCCAATTCGAATTTATCTTTTTTTTGCATCCTTTCATGTTCTATAACAGATAGGAGAAAACCGACTTTGTAATTCCAATCTATTTAGAAATGGAGCTTCAGAAATTAACAAAACTTACGTTTTTCTTTTCTAGATTTGCATCTCATACCGGCTAATTCACGCAACTGTTCGCGTAATTCATCATCAGAACTTTAAAAAAAATTTTATGAATAAATATATCATAATATATTCTGTGTCAATGGTGATGCTAGTTGACAATGTTTAATGAATAAGAATATAATTTAACATTTTGCTATTATATTGTTAAGAAATTTTTTGTTAAGAAATTTGTATAATTTATTTCAAATTTGTGACATATTACACTCTTATCGGAATTTTTATAAATAATAAATATAATATATTGTCTATACTCGATTTTAGTTATATTTTAGTGAATTTTTTAGAGTAAAAGAAACCCACTGCATAGAATAGCCGATTAACAATTTCATCAGAAGCAATAAAGTTAATTACAACAAAGATGACAAAGAAAATCCAATCATTAAATAGTTAAGTGTACAAGGAGTAAATGTATTTAAGAAGAAATGAAAAAGAAATTCAAGTCAGCTGTGATAATGATAACATTAAGAGACTGAAAAAAAAGAAAACAGAAAATGCATAACAATTTGCACCGATAGCTCAATCTTCGCTGATTTGAATCGACCATCGGGTTTTAAAGAAAATTAAGAAAAAAAATCACAAATTTATAAGCAAACAGGATTAAGGAAATGCAAAACAGAATAAACCTATGAAGACAATTACGGTTAGATTTCTTATGTTCTTATCTTTTAACGATATTTTTGTATATTCAAAATCAACTTTGATCTTTTTCTAATATCATTTTAAAATTTTAAAAATTTTAATATCACACGATTCAACATGTTTTTCTAGATGAGAAATTTGTGCAAATTTAAAATGAATCGTAAAACTCTTTATGAAAATTTAAAATCAAATATAGAAATTCAGATAAGACAGAAATAAATACATAATTACAAACCTTTCACTGTCTCTTTGTTCACCATCACTATACCAACCGTTACGCTCACCCAAATAATAATCTTTTTCAAGCGTTTCCAACGGTTCCAAACGTTCACTTTCCATTGTCTTCAGAATTTAAATTTAGATCACATATATATTTTATGGAGTGGAGACTGCAATATGTATCTAATATAAATACAACTTAAATAAAACATTAAAAATTTGGAATGAATCGCTGATTTCTTTAAAAATTTCAAATAACTAAATTCATAAATGAAATAAGTTACTTCAATATTCATAAAAATAGCGAAAAAATGATAGATATGTTGATAGAAATTGTCAAAACATAGCTTGAATTATTATCTGCACCGGATAATGACGAAATTTTTATTTTCGAATAGAACAAATTTCATCAAAAAATATTATTTAAAATACAAGCATTTCTTTAAAACAAAAAAAAAATAAAAAACCAAATTCAAAAATTAAGTCTTTAGACTGAAACTGAAGGTAACATTACGAAAGTTGTTGTAACCTTTAAAAAGGATATAAAATTAACGATAGCATCTTAAAAATAAACAGATTCGGATGTACAGCAATAATTAGTAAAAAGCTTAATATAAATTGGATAATATATTTGAACCAGAAATCCACACATTTTCCAAATAACTAGCGTTTTAAATTAATATGTATCAGCGAATCAACTTAAACGATAAAAGACGGATGGTCTATCCCGACCAATAAGTCGTCTTGTATTAACTACCGAGCGTGCGATATTCTTTATAGGTGTAGAGCTTTGTATCCTTCGTTTTCCAATTCTTCCGGTGAACTTTGACCGAGTCTAAAAAGATACTCTTGCATAAAAAATACTTTTATATTAAATGCTGCATTCAACATGGTAATACATTTCCAGAATTGACATTGACATTCCTAGTCCAAAAGAAATCCAATACTACTGAAAAAAAAAAGATTTATTGCTTGCAAGCTAATCAAATGCATTCTCTTCCTAGCATAAAACAAAATACTGACTGCATCATTTATTTTGTTACGAGGCTTCCACGCTCCCATTTCGCTGATTCTAACTCGAAATACTGGTTCCGCAACACGACTCGATGCACTTTCGCTGATGGCACGTTCAAACAAGTTTGTTGATGATGAAGTATTCGTTCGAGTACTTCTGTTCAAAATATCTCATATTATATTTGGATTTAGATTTACTGAATGATTATCTAGAATACAAAACAAACGAAAGTATCACATATGAATAGGAATTATAATTTTCCATCAAAATCTCTATTTTCGTGATTCCAAAATCTATGTTTTAATAAATACTACCCAGTAGAATATTTCTGTACACCCAACTGGTCGGATACAAGTCCTTTAATACCCAAACGATCATAAAATTCATCCGTGGTAGAAGACACTTCTGAAATATCTTCAAAAAAATGTAAGTTAAAATCTATGCATTCTCTGTTTTCCAGAGGTACCCATATAACTCTAATAAGAACTACTGTGTAATGAATAAATAAAGGTGTACTGTGTAATGAATAAATAAAGGTGATTATAAGTTATTAAAAACACTATGAAAAATTAATGTATTCTCACCTGGATTCCATAGGATATAAGCAGTCGTTTGCAAAATGGTAAAGTTTTAATTCGTATTTTGTAAATAAGACCGACTCATAAATTTTATTGAAATAAAAATCAAGGGAACATTTTACTAAAGCTCTATCGTACCTGGCGATGCTGCCATATTGGTAATACCGTATTTGCTACCTGATGTGCTGCTTTGACGGATTCTACTATTTCGCTTTGCCGATGGAATAATATCCTTTCCTGATTGCCGTACTCCACTGGAGCCACGTTTCAATAAACCTAAAAGAACAAAACCACAAAATATTGCTAACAATAATCGCTAAAATTTTATTGATTTTAATTCAATGGATGAATTAAAAATTGAAGATCACAAACTTTAATCTCTTCCAAAGGATTTTAATTTGCACTATAAAAAAAAGTCATATGTACATGAATGAAGAGTTGCTATAATATCATCCAAAGCAGAATGAATCCTGATAATTTTGGTATTATCATAAGTATCAATGCCGTTGATATTAACCTGCAGATTTTAGCATATTGTGTTTATGAAGAATAGCTCGCGTTTTTGGTGTCGTACCAGCTGGTAGATGAATGTGGTAAATATCATCACGATCTGGTGCAGTTGACAGTGCTTTTTTTTCTCAAATTTTTGTATGTCGTATATGTAGCAGAAAACTGTTGTAAAAAAAGGCAAGCTTTCTAGCCAAATTTAATCCGACAACTCAAACATAGCTTTTTTTAAAATATCAACTACTACTTCATTATAAATTAGAAACCTTTTGCGGCTTCTACATTATTTGATTCCATCGCTGATGAATTGCAATCTACAATTTTTTTTTGAGATGATTTCAACTTCCGGATATGTTGCAGAATAGCAATCTAAAGAGAAATTAAATCGCACATTATTATGCAAAATAAAATTTTTAATTAAAATAATATATTATCTTTAACGTATCCTAAGCTCCCTGCAATAGGTAAATTAATAATAATAAAAATAAGAATTTTTAATAATTCCAACGTTATGGATTTAAAAAAACATTATGACAATCCTACTTGGTCACCGACTGTTGTAACACCAAGCTCAATGAGCACCGATTTATCCAAGACATCTAACATTGTGAATTGCATTCGCTGCTCAGCAAATGATTTCGAATACTTTAATGCAATAGTACCTGGGATACCAGCAGCAATGAAAAAACGTTGCCATTTCAAAACTAAAATTTAAACAATTAAAAAACAATAAACAGATTATAGAAAGAATTAGTTGATAAATTGGTGAAACGATATAAAGAGAAGCATTGAACCTATTTCAAAAAGGATACATCAGCAGTATTACCATGTTTAGGAAATAATCCTCTTAGGAGATGATCCTGCTAATTATATTTTAACAACTAAAACGACGTATTACCACAAAACTATTAATGTGAAAAACAACGGATACCGTGAATCAGAAAAAAAAACAAATCATCAAACAAACTATCAATACAAACCAAAAATCTGAAAATTTTAATCCAAAAATACTTAACTTTATATCCCAGAAAAAATTTATTAATTTCTAATAAAATAAAAAAACTAACCTTCTGCATTTGATGACATGATAATCACGAACTTTCAGATACTTATCAACCTTATTTCAAATTAAAGAAATTAGTAACACGATGAATATAACTGAAATAAAAGTAACATTTAAAAAAAATATGCGCTGTTTAGAGGAAAATAAATGCAATAAAAAAATTGCAAATTATTCGTGAAAAGTAACAAAGAAAAAAAAATCTTAGCAAAAAAAAAAATCATAGTGATAAGAAGGGATTTTACTCTTTATTATCAGTAAGCAAATATATATGTTTTATGCAGCCACCAAATATAGTAAAGATGGTAGTTTAGGTATAACGGTAGTTCAGGTATAACTTAGACAGTTATGATGTTCTTCACTGAAAAAATCGGATGAATAGAAAAGCAAACTTGAAATTCTTTTTCTTCTACTGTGCCTGAACTTTGTAATAGGTAAATAAAACATATACTTTACATATCGATATCCTTCTTATCAATATTGATGCATAATCTCCACTATCGCATTCATATATATTGTATAAATTGCACACATAATATATAATATTATTAAAACAAGTTAAAGCTATGAGAATAACAATGTATAGTAATAACATAAAATTTTATTACAATATAACCATTTCAAAACTAATTCTGCAACATTCTGATCATATCTGAGGAAACCGTTATAATTTTAGTGCTGAAAAATAATGGGAAAAGCAAAAAAAAAACAAAAACAAAAAGTAAAATGGTTTTTGATATTGCCAATGGAAAGATAATCCAATATTATTAGTCGAATGAACAATGAATGCAAGAGGGATACGCTCGTTTATATTTTTATTCCAAGAAAAAAAAAAATTAAAAATTGTTTGAATAAAGTTCAACATTGTTGAAGTATATAAAAAACCGGGTTCCATTCATAAGATGGCACTATATAAAAGGCTTAAACAAAATAAAAATGCAAGTAAATTACCATTTGCAAGTCCTTAAAGTAATAGTTAACTAATTTGTCACTAATATAAATTTATGAAATTGTGCTTATAAAATAATATTTCAATTTACAGTCATCTATCTTACCAATTCCTTCTTAGGTTTTGGTAAAGCCGAAATATCGAAATCAATATCTGAAAACTCAGTCGATGAACTTTTCAAAAATCCTCTACGATATGCTGCTATTTTTATCCTATTAAATAACCTAGCAAAAATTCCTCTATCAATCGTGTCTGTTTCCGGTGGTTGTAATTCCAATCCTAACATGAAACGTCCTTGTGGAGAATTAATTTTTCTTAATTGTTCAAGTGGTAAAGCGAGAGCACCCGCTTTGTAATTACACGGGAAGTTACGCAAATGACTATTCGAAACAAGTTGTTCCAAACCTGAAACCACTTTCAACATCGATGAAGTAAAAAAGGACAAAAAGTGAATTCATCTAGTGGAATTATTATAATGTCAAAAGATTAATGCTATTATTTATTTGTTCATTACATTTTTCAGTCTATATTTACTCGTCTTTAGTTTACTTTTACATTTCATACCAATTAAAAGTTAATGATAAGGAAATAAATCTCAAAAAAAAAGGATAATGAAATAAATCTCAAAAAAAAGGATAATGAAATAAATCTCAACAATCAGATAAATACGGAAATAAAGAGACTATATATACGCTTATTTCATAACTGCTTTAATAACAAATAGCACTTAAAGCTTTAACGAATTCTAAAGCTATAACACAGTATATTAGTAATTATAATAAAAATAATGGTATTTCCTCTCTCATTTACTGAGTCGAAAAAATTGCAATTTCTAAATTTACTCTTTACAAAATAATTTTTCTGTAATTCTTCTGAATGCACAATATTCTAATTTATTATTTAATAATTTAGTTTAAAAAAACGATATACTTTCTAGTCGTTTTTCGCAAAGTTCATCCTGGAAAGTATTCTGTTCCTTTCGAAATATTCGTTCTATTTCATTTTTCAGAAATACTGATGCATCTCGACTTGCTGATTGCAAATTTTCGGGTTGTTGCGGCCAGCGTGAAGCTAATCGAAGAAAACGTTTATAAAATTTCGATGTCATCTAAAATAAAAGTAACTATGCAAAAATATCACATGATTAATCTGAATATATTCATAAAACTTCCAGAAACCATTTTATATCCATTGTAGACCATAAATATATTATTATTCGCTAATTAGCTAAAATTATTACCACAAAATGTCACAATTAAAAACATCCATTGTATGATTACTAGTAGCGGTAACTATTCATTGGTTAACAGTAATATATAATAATTGTAAAATTTTGAATAACTAATTTAATAATGATTTCTTCATTGTTTTTGCTAATAACTTATTTTGAAACAGCAACGGCAATTCATACGACAATGGATATCAAACAAAAATTAATAGAAGCAAAATAGTAAACGCCTGAAAACTTCAGATAAAAATAAACAAAAATCAAAGATTATATTTTTCCAAAATGACGTTTATGTTTCTTTATAATAGGCAAAATAAGTTTAATAAGTCCTAGTGTGAGATTAAATAAGAAATGTAAAATTAATTCATTTTTCAAACTAACCAAGACTATCTGCTTTTTCCCGAGAGCATCATCAGATATACAATTATAACAACCCAGAGATCCTTTATTTCACAAGTTGTTGCATAGAGATATGAGAGAAAATATGAAAATTGTTGGATCCAATAAATGAAATAATTGGTGGAAATGTTTCATTGTTAGCATTGATTTTTATGATCAATGAAAGAACTGAATAATATGAATGAGAAAAAAAATTTCTCTTCTAATTTTTCTTAATTTTTACCAAATTTTCTTCAGGATTGATATTTTAATTTTTCATTCTTTTTTAACATAAATGAAAAATTCATACTTGAAAATATTTTCTCGCATTACTATTTGTTATTTAGATAAAATGCTATTTTGCAATTTCAGATTAATTGTTTAAAAATTGAAAAAAATTTTGATTAAAAAATTTGAATAAAATGAATATATTTTAATAAAAATGATCAAATTTTTTTAACAATTAATTAGTCAAACAATCAAATGAATTGTTTTCTTTTTTTGATTATTTTGAAAAATTGTATGTGCTAAATTACACAAATAAATCCGTTCATACTGATAAGATAAGTGAATAAATCGTTCGATGATGATTGTAGACTTTTTTCTTGCTTTCATTTGAAGATAAATAATTTTTAATCCAATGCTAATAATATGTCTTGAGAATTTGTATAAGAATTTTTATCAGTATGAGTTTATTAAATAATTTATCAGTAGGTATTATCATACAATTTCCATAAAACAGATACGAAGGAAAGATGAAAGACGATTTACTATTAACTTAAAATACTTGGTGATAAAACAACTGTACTATTGATTAATTCACTTTCAACTAACGGTGAAAGCATATATGGGCTGAGAAGGAGAGAAAATAGGTACTGAGGCGAATAAACAAGTGGTGATAACACAAATGGACTGAGAACAAGCGGTGATAAAGCCATAGGATTTAGTACCAATGGATTTAAGATTAAGGGTGATAGGACTATTGGAGTGGCTACCTGAGGTGATAATATGAATGGTGATAAGGCTAATGGTGATAAAACTAATGGATTGAATATGCCAGGAGAAAGGATGAATGGATGTAATACTAAGGGTGATAGGACTAATGGTGAAAAAATGAACGGATTAAGAATGAACGGAGCAAGAAGTCGAGGTGATAAGATTACAGGATTAAATATCCATGGACTTAGAATAAATGGACCGATAAGTGCTGGACTTAACACTATAGGTGATAAGACTACTGGTGAAAGTAGGATTGGTTGTGATAAAGCTTTCGCTTCTTGTATAAATGGTGATAATAGAAATGGTGAAAGCGAAATACCAAAGCGTTTTTGTCTTCGATGTATTTTTCCTCTATATAATCCAAAATTTTTTGATTTTGCTAATTTTTTCAAATCAATTTCAAGTGATTTTTGCAATCCATCATTTTCATCCAATAATTTTGATAATTTCTCTAATGTTGTTGAATGATAATATGGTGATCGTTGACCATAAATTAGCTTAAGCTGATTTTTGTTCAATACTGCATAACCAGTCATATTCATTTCTTCAATCTGTAATATTTTTTGATAACTTTAAATAATTTATTTTACATTTCTCTTTATCATATCACAAAATGAAAAACATTTTATGCATTAATATTTATTTTATAATATTCTACCATTTGTATAATATTAAAAATGATTTTAATGGAATTAGAAATGAAAATGAATGTAAATCATAGCTTTTTTTTTAAATATTAATTATAAATTCAAAAATGACGTAAACGTGAAAAAATACGTACTACACATTTGTCATATGAATATACGTGATATATACACATTGATTATCATGATCATTGATTATTTGTTGTGGAATTGTAAACTTTTTTTCTTTAACATGGTGATAACTTATTTTTAAGAATAAAAACTTTTATCATTGAAACTAATCTTAATATATCATTTAGCTAAATTTTTTTTTATTCATTTTACGCTTAAGTTAAAAATTTATGCTAAATAAAGTGAAAAGATGAACTTGTCGTTTGTTTAATGTCCTGTAGAGTTTTTCAAATGTATCGACTTTATCACTTTCTATTTTACCGTATAATTCGCTGATATTTTGCTTAGTGAAATACAATGGTTGCCCATCAATGCCTTTGATATGATGCATATCATTATTTTCCATTTCAAGCTTTTTCTAAAACATTGAGTCTTTTTTATTTTGTTGAGATTTGAATTTAAATGTATTTTAGTTAATTTGAAATAGTTTAATTCAATTCGGATAGCAATAATTTTAATTTATTTACGATCCTAAATTTTGATGAAAATTAACTTATGCTTTTAAATATCGAATTTAGAATTTGGTAAAATTTATTTATTTAACTTTCTTTGATCTATATATTACATTCTAAATGAATTGATCTAAATGAAATAAACATTTGCTAAAATAATTTTTTACTAATATAATTTTGATCATGCATTATAAATAATAGTAAAATGAAAATGATTATAATTAATAATAATTATTTTCGTTTATTAATAATTATTTTCGTATTTCTTTTCCATATTATTTTTTGCTAATTGAAATTTCAATTTACCACTGGAAATTCGGAATTTTGATTAAAATTTAAGATATTATAAACAAACATGAATTTGCTGTGTAATATCAGTAAATCCGGAAACTTCGGAAATTAGTTCGAGCAATTCATTTTGATCCTGTGCATTTATTAATTTTAATGCACCCAATATTCTTGACATACTTAATTTACGCTCTATATCTTTACCTTCATTATGCAAACTTAAAATTGATGGCGAAAGTAAATTCACCTGAAATGATTATATTATCAATTAAAAAAAAAAAATGAATTACTAATGTTTTGTATATTTTAGATTATATTTCATAACAATTGATAATTTACTAATTGATAATCTACTAACATTATCATTTCTTTGAAAACAATATTAAAATTTAAGTTAAAACTTATTTTAGTTAATTAATTAATGATAGTTAAAGTGAAGCGAAATAATCTCCTTTGAATTGATATTTTCAATTTTCTAACGAACCAAATTGCAAAAATAATTTTATTTTTATTTTTAAGTTTTTCCTTGATAGAAGAAAGAACATAAGTCTGAATAAATGTATGAAAATTTAGAAATATAAAAAGCGAATTAAATATTAAATTTAATGAATTTTCATATATTTCAAAGGATAATGAAATTTCATATCAAAATTTAATCAAAAAAAGAAACGAAAAATATTGAAATTTTAATAAAAACAAAAAAAAAAAAACATACCGTATTTTGTGTATTAGCATCGGGGAAAACTGAAAAAAATCTTGGTGATGCTATTCGAATTGTTTTATTATGCAAATTGGAATTGCTTTGATTTGAAATTTTAAGTGCAAGTTGTATGCCATCACGAAGTAATCTTGAAAATGATTTAGTCAATTGTACTTGATGATCTTGTGATATCATTTTCTTTCTTGGAACAATTAAACTTTCCTTCGGATTGTTTGACTTAATGATCTAAAAAAAATTTGCAATGAAAGTATCTTCTTTTTTTATTTTCTTTTTCTCATTGATTATTTATAAAGGAAATTTAAAAAAAAAAAAAAAAAAAAAACGAACATTATTTTGTATTTTATTCTTGAACATCTTCAATAATTCTTTTCGTTCTTTTATTTGCATAGCTAAATGTCGTATTTCAGCAATTGTTACCGACCATCTGAAATAAATACAAATGTAGTTGAAGCATAAAGTTTACGATAATAATTTCTAATTTTTAGGATATAATTTCGCAAGATCTTTCAAAATATTGCATATATAATTAATTCTAGTTAAAGTGATAATTTTTGTTAGAAATTTCCGAATTTTTAGGAAAGAATTTTTATTGAACTTACGGTTTAGATGTTTTTTGATGTTTCAATTTTTGTAAAGTTTTTTTCACTCCTCTTATAATCATTCAAGAGCCGTTTTTGTATCTTTATCACTGAGTAACTGATATGAATCTTTGTTAATTGTTTTTATTTTTTGCTTAGTTTTCACTATTGCTCGTTTTTGTCGATGCACATGAAATGAGCCTATCCAATGATTTTCAATGTTCGGTATAAATTTCCGATTTCGATCAATTTTTCCATCTGGTTTACGTAGTTTAATTCGTGTGATTGCGAAATCTTTTAGCATTTCATATTTCCGTTTTTTATTATCAAATTTACGAATTTCAACTGAAATTTAGGCAAAAATTTTTATCATAAAAAATTGGCGCTTTTTATTTAAATTAAATCTGGGATGTTTTAGAATGATAAAGCTTGAATTTAGAGTTTTTCGTACAATAATTTTTTGATGTATCATACGCTTTTCAATATTACATATATACATTCAGTTATAAAATTCTTTTAATAATTAAATATATAAGTTAAATATGCTTTCTCTCTCTCTTTGTCTCTCTCTTTCTCCCTCTCTCTTTATCTATCTTTCATTTCAAAAAATTTTTGCAGAAACTTTAAAAAAATGAAGAACTTCGTCGCATCTTGCTCAACATTAACAAATCCACAACACATTTTGCATGTTTGATAATTGAATTTGCTTCTTTGGAACAATGATGAAATTGTTCGTCGTTTCGAGAATTCAAACTTTTCATTCTATAATTTGCGAAAGAAAAAGAATAAAAAGAAAGTGATTAAATCATTGGAATCAGATACTTTTCAAGACAAAAAAATGAGACTAAAAAAAATGATTGAATAATTTGAATTGTTATTTGATTAAATTGCTTCAAAAATTATTAAATTTCAATGTCAATTAAAATTTTCACGATGATTTTCAATTTATTGTGAATAAAATAGTGGAGATTTTTTTATAATTTAAATTGACCTTTTTCTGGCAAAAGCAGCCATAAAACCACTTGTAGCTTGTTGAATCCAATGATTCAATAATTCAATACTGGCACTTTTTGAAAGTGGTAATACAATCTTATTACCATCATAAAAACGCCTTCTAAGCAAATAACTTATTCCTTCATCAGGATTCTCCATTGATAATAATTTATGAAATAATATGAGGAGAAAAAGAACAATGATATGTTTATACATGTGGAAATTCTAAATGATAAAAATAATTTTAATTCGCAGTAGCAAATTAATAATTTGAATGATATCAATCATTACATAACAATATATTATTAGCATTCATTCGAAAAATTATCATAACTTAATCATTTTGCGATTATTAGTTCTAAAGAAATGAAAATGAAATCTAAACATGATAATCATATCAATTATAGATCAATAATTTTTCTTTTATCATCAAAAATTATTCATATGCATAAACATCCATTAATTAAGATCCATTTCGATGCATAGCAAAATTAGTTTTTAATGTTTTTTAAATTAAAATCACATCATACAAAATGCGTTAAGAAGAATTTCCTGAAATTTATTTTAGAAATTTATGCAAAATGGTTGAGTGAAATGAAATAATAAAAAAAAAAACCTAAATATATACCAATACCTGAAATAGGAAGGAAAAAAATATTTGTAAAATCAGGTCAATGCAAATATATTGCCTATAATTTTGATTTTCGAGCATGAAAAAAAAATAATGAATAGAAAAAATTTGATTAACAGGCAGTTGATTAAAACTAATTTTATCAATGTTCAAACGATTACATTTAGCGAAATAAATTACTTCCATTTTCTGATCGATCCAATTTTGATTGCATGAAATATGCATTAGTTTTTCCTTTTTTTATAAATTGTTTTGAAAAAAAAAAATTAAATCTTTAAAGTTGTTAAAATATGCTCAATCAATTCGTATTTTTTATTTAGAACTACTCATAAGCTAATGCATAAAAAATTAATATTATAAAAAATTAAGTTTGAAAAAAAAAGTTGAAAATTATTTAATCGATTGAATAGGCTAGAATAAACAATCGTTTCAATAATATCTTATTGTAATAGACAATTGATCATAAATATATTTTTTAATAATGTAATTTCATGGCATGTTTATTTTTCAAAGTTATTTCAAACGAACCTACTCTCTCAATTGATTCTAAGTTTGCATATGAAGATTGAAAAGTATGAAATGAAATTGAGTATATTTAGAATTGTTCAAATCTTCCAGACATATTTACTGGTACGTGAAATAATCCAAATTGAAATTTTAATTAATCGAAATTATGCAAGCGGAAATTTTAATTTTATCCAAAAGCATATGAAAAAGAGGATTAGATATTCAGGATGCGTGTTCATGTGCAATATATTTTAATTTCACTCAGACGAATTTAAAGAACAATCAAAATCTAAATAAATGAACTTTCGAAATTTTTTTTTTAAGAAGTTTATTTGTAAAAGTACTCAATTTTGACAATGAAGTTTTCCAATATGGAAATTTCAAAAATTGAACCAAATAAGAACGAAAAAATAGAATAAATGATGACATAGGCATAATTTTAGAAGTTTCGATAAACGAATAATTAAATTAAATTACAAAATGCCTGATATTCCAATCGCTTTTCAATCTTTAAAATGTCATAGAATGAAAAATTTGAGTAAACGAAATATAGATTTTTGCATATTTGATCATTCCAAAGATGATAAGCATTAACTAACTATATTTATCAGAATTGGAGAAAATTAATTAGTCAATGATATGAATTCATAAATTTGCAAAAATTTATAGCAATAAAACTCAGAATCATTATAAAGTTAAAATATAACGAATATTCGATAATCATCATCACATTGCAAAATCATCCTTCATCGTCATTCATTCATTTCTTTCATAAAATTAAACAGGGTAATCCGGTTACGATAATTTCATTGCCAAATTTATAAATTTCTCGTAATGATAATGACTTTTAAATAGAAATATGAATGGAAATTTAATTTGTCTTTGTTGTTTTATTCATCATCCTAATAATAATCAGAATCAACACATACTTTTATGCAACTTTGACATTGTGAAATAATAATCTATGTCAATGTCAATGATTGAATAGAACAATATATATATATGTATATATTTTTATTTCCTTTTGAAAGAAATAATCCGTTACATATTTCTCAACTAATATAAGTTATTCGAAAAGTCTCGAAAGAGTGACTATTCCGGATTTGAGGACGTTGCGGAAAATTGAAAAAGATATACTTTTCTTTTTTTGAATCAGTACAAGACATTGTTAATAAATTTCTATCCATGCAGTTATTTCATATAATTTTTCAATATGAAATAAGTATGAATTTACACTATATTATTTAATAGGCTTCTATTGGATGCAAATACATAATTTGAAATGATTTAAAAAGGAATAAGTATCAATTTTTATATTTTAATAGTTTCGATCGAATACAAATATATAATTTGAAATAATTTAAAAGAAATATTGCGAAGCAAAACTTTACAAATTCTCTTTACTTTTACCTAACAATGCACATATATGCATATTTTTACTGTGCTTCAATAACCTTCTGCAAGCTAATTACTTAAAAATGCAAGTAAAAACTTCAGAAACTTATTTTTTTTTATATTAAAGAATTAGTGATAATTGTTGTGATGCTGATAATCTCCATTTTTTAATTGCAATATCTAATCACTTTTTTCTGCAAAAAAAGATTTAATTATCGTTAATTGAGAATTCTAATTATAAATATGCTATTGATAGTATTTTACAACTGCAAAACATTTTAAAGTTTTTCAAATTTTGAAAATTATGAAACCATCAATTATTGATATGAATGAAACAAATACAACATCTGATGACAGGATTTTTTACCTAACCTCGTTATTCTGTTAATTAGCAAAATGAATGATATGTGAAAAAAATTCATCATAAAAATTCCGGAACATAAATCCGATTCGGAATCTATGCAATGCCGATATGAATGTTTCAAATATTTTATTCATTATTTTCTTCCTTTTTTTTTTGCTGGATTTGAACTGAATTTTATGAAAGAGTAGTCAAAGCTAGATATAAATGGATATTAGAAATTTCAGCATATTATAAATTTTGAATACTTTATTATATTAGAAATAAATTTTTTCGCTAAATAGAAATTAGCAAACAAATATTATTATAAGATTTTAACGACTATCACAAGTGTATAGTTTGCATCATACTGTATGTGATTCATGATAATTTCTGCTACACATTTGATCCAAATATGTATTATCATTATTGCTGCTTATATATCATTTTAAGCAACTTTTTATCAATTTTACAAATCTTTATTAATCAAATTTCTCAAGTTGCAATATTTTGTAATCGAAAGTTTCATGAAAAAATGATTATCAGCCAACTTTACTTCATATCCTTAGCGATGTCGTAATTTCGCTATTGATTATAGTTTCGAATGTACTTATTTATTTAATTATGAGTTTTGCAAGATTTACAGCAAAGGGATAAGAAAATAAGGAGGACGAGAGTAAACAGATAAGAAGAAAGAAAGACGAGAGTAATGTGAAAGAAGTATGACTAAAATTTATATAGAAAATTGATTGGTAGATTCAAATAAATTATCACAGTATGAAAGAGAAATTTTCTATTGCTGAATATTATCATTTCTTTTCCTCTTTTTACTGATATCCTTATATCACTTTTCGATAGCAAGTTACGTAATGATATTTGTAGCATATTTTCAATTATTTTTTTCAAATATATTGTATTTTGGAAATTGTAATACGAATTATTTTTATTTGAATGATTGTTTGGTTTTTTTCGTTATTTATAATAATTAATAAACATTTATATATTTTCAAAAAGTTAAAGAAATTCCTTTTATGATCGTATTTAATAGCATTACTTCATCATTAATTATATCATCTTGTTAAGAATATAATTGTAGAAGTCAATTTTTTTGATTCATGTTGATTAGCAATGAATCGAGATCAATATATTTTTTCGAGATCAATATATCTTTCATCTTACAGATACGTCACATATCGTAATCATTCCGAAGGTAAGAATCGAAATTTCATCTCGTTAAGAATAAAACTGTAGACGATAATTTCTTTCGATTCGTGTTAATCAGCAATGAATCAGGATTAATATTTTTTTCGAGATCAGTATATTTTTCACTTTACAGATACGTCACATATCGTAATCATTCTGAAGATAAGAATCAAAATAATAGATGAAATTTTCTTATCAAATTGTCAAAGTAAATATAATCATTTTAAGGGAAAAAAAAAGCACTTTATATAATTAATTATAATAGAGGAGGTTATCATTGAATTTAAATGAATCATTGATAATTTATCCATTTATTCAACCCTTTTATCCTTTTCAAGTGATTATTTCTAAAATCCTCTCTATGCTATATTATATAAAATGTTCATATTTCCAAATCACCTCACTTAATTGCTAATATTAATTGTAGATGCATAGCGTATGATATGATATAAATATATATATATATATATATCATTTCCATTCTCCTTATTCTGTCCTTAATTTTAATTGCTTCCTTTGATATCATTAAATTTCATATGAAATTTTATTTATTTCAATTTTACAGTCACTTTTATTCGGAGCAAACGAAATGCTCTTTTCGGTAAATTAAACTTTTTATTGCCATTCATACTCATTACACATCTGAAACTCAATTACTTGTTCAGAAGAAATATTTCATTCCAAATTTCTTTTCTTTTTTTTATCTCTCTGTATTTGGAATGCTACATGATAATCATGATTACAGCAACGATACAATATCATCCGCTGCTTCTTTTGGAGTTTGAAATTATCATGAAACATTTAGACTATTATCTATTAATTTCACATCAAGATGATATGATCATCGTTTACATCCAGCCAGTTTTGAAAATATCTTCTTCAGCAGATTAAAATTGTACTTTAACCTATTTTATCATAAAAAATCTACTGTTTTTTTATTGCTAATGATAATGACAGAATTATATGATATCAGAAGAATAATTACAATAGAGATATATTGATAATTAAAAATATAAGCTCTTTGAAATTCTCTTTCACTTTTTCTTCTTTTTGCCTCTTATCAGAATATTTTATTTGCAAATTTTTATCAGGCTATTTGTCCTACAAACACATAGCAAAGATTTTTTATTTAAATTTTTTGAAATTTCAACATTGGGAAAAAATTTCAACAATGAAATGATTCATCCAGTTTAGATAGAAGTGTTTTCTAGCTTAACTTTTAAATTTTATCATTATCTTAAACACCAATATATTCATTCGTTCAGATAATTTCTTGCCTGATACAAAAAAAAAAGTATTAATTATTGATTATACATTGATATTTAACAATAATTTATCATATCGTAGTTGGGACGAATAAAGTTTGTCAAACCGAAAAATTCATTACACAACAAATTTAAAATTTACATCAAATTTGCAATCATATAAAAAATCATTTCTACATTATGTGCAGAAATATCATTTCAATATCAGTGCAAGAATTTCATATCAGAATATCAATTCAATTTTATAGGATATGCAAATTAATGAAAAGATTGGCAAACCATTCATCATTCGTGATGATAAAATATCATTTAGGCAAATTTTTCCGCAAGCTTTTTTAATATTTTCAAATTTTATCTCCTCGCTAATGAAGGAATATTTGATGAAATTTTGCAAATTCGGAAATGCATAAACTTATTTTAAATAGTACGTTTATTCAAATATATCGAACATACTGGTAGATTTTACAAAGGATCTAAACAATTGGATATTGATATTTTCCTGAAGATAGCAAATATGCAATATTATTTCAAAAAAAAAAAAAAAATAAATAAATAAATATCTCTGATTAATATGGTTTGATATTTTTGTGGACCCTTTGATGATATCGATGATTATAAATAATCAATAATTCTTATATCACTAGTTTTTGAAACCAATAATTAATCCTAAGCAACAAATAACGTTTAAATCATTTCAATCTTTAAATTATGATAAATAACAGCGTTCACACGAAAATTATCATAATTTTAATCCCTCAAAACATCAAATACGATGTAGTAGAATATTAAATATTGCAATCGTATCAATCATAGCAATTAAACCGAAATAGTTTCAATAATGAAATAATAATCGTAAGGCTTTAATTATATCAATAATATGCGGGTAGTAAAATTTTCGAACAAATTATCCATTGATAGTTTCAAATTCAAATTCCGACTCGTTGAATTTTATAAAGATTACGAGAATCAAACAATGAATTAAATCAGAATATTGGATGATTTTTGAAATGGTTCAAACAATGGAGCGGATATTTTTTTGAATTTATTATTTTCCATCTATGTACGAATTAAAATTTTTTTTTAATTTATGAATTCAATTCAAATTATTTTTCACTTTTAAGATTAAAATTTTTGAATGAAGAAGAAGTTTGAAATTTGCTTTTTCGCCATTTCATAAAATTTTTTTGCGACCATTGTATAGAATTCTGAATTGCAATCAATATATGCTTACTGTTTAAACAAAAAAAATAATTAAAAAATTAAATCTTTGAAAAGCAAATTTTGAATGCTTTCACTTATTCAGATATTTGCCAAAATCCTTAACTTTATCCGATTGGCCAAATAGAGTAATCAGTATGTTGACTAACGATTATCGTTCCGTTTCGAATATATTTAATTTATGAGCATTTGCAAGATTTACAGGAAAGAGATAAGACGATGGAGGAGAAAGAAGGAATAATTTAAAAAAAGTATGAGAAAGATTTATTAATTATTAAATTAACCGGAAGCTTACACATCATTTTCTGTCTCTAAGTATTTACCATTTTTCTCATTTTCTGATATTATTCTAATATTTTTTTCTATATTTCATAATAATATTTTCAATTATTCATCCGCAATACGGAAATTTTTACGATGCAATGCGGAAAAAAAATCATATTGAAAATTATGACAATGAATAACTAGATGTTTTGACATGAATAATTACGATAGCTTTGCGCATTCGGATAATTGATTTCGTTTCTTCATTTTGTTCGTTAAAAATAATTTGTATTTTAAAAAAATACAACGGAATTTTTTTACGATAATATCCAATAGCATCATTTCATGACTAAGTTATCACTTAAAGATACCATCGCAAATGTCAAGAATAATCGTAATATTTTATGATATAAATATATCGATGTGATATTTTTGTATTGTAAAACTATCTCGATATAAGAACAATAAAATCGAAATAACCAAAATATTTTATGAAATAAATATATTGAAATAATCAAGTTATTTTCATACTACATAAATATCTCGGGTGTATGCAATTGGTTTTTGTAAAACAAAAATGCTTTGATAATCAAAGTATTTGTATGGTAGAATATTTTTTGCATGATTCATTATCACTTTATGATAAATATAAATGAATGTTATGATAACTGGTGTAATTCTGATCATTTTTTTACTATTGTCAAACTTAATTTAAATAATAAAATATCGTAGACTAATTTATAAGAATTTGTGAATCTTATAACTAAATATTCATTTATGATGCCTAGAATATTGTTATGGAACATCTACTATAATAAAGCTAACTTTTGTCGGTAATTTGATAAGTAATACGCTTTAATTCAATCTATCATCTTTCAGCAAAATCAATTTTCTAGAAAATATCTTTATTATCAACAATCGATATTGTAATATTAATAGCAATTTCATTAACTATACTATCGATAAACCCTAAGTCGAAAAATAAAAGTTTTCCGATATTTATTATCTTTAACAGCTATTCATGAAAAAAAAAACTTTTTGCAATAAATGAATTTGGAATAGAAGAATCTTTCTCTGATCTGTTTCTATCCAAATTTCGTTTTACTTCTTTCCTTCATTCAAGAATCCTCCGACAAAAAAATATTAAAAATTTAAATCATTTCAAAGAAATAATCGATGTAAGGCGATAAATAAGTATTATTGAGGACATTAACAAGTATTATAACTGCATATTAGCATATTGTTCGCGACAGTTTCTGCGACGAATTTGATTCAAATATGTTACCATTTTTATTGTCACATGGTATCATTAGTAGTCTTTTTATTAATTCTTCTAAATTGCAAAAATTCGAAGAATATCAATGAATCAAATTTTTATAAATCGTAGCATTTTTCTTGATTGTTCAATTTATTTTTTCAATGTTTTCATAAGACTTTGATGAGATTTTTTAACTTTAAAAAGATTTTGATACAGTATTTTTTCCATAAAATAATGATTAATGGCCGATTTTACGATTACAGTTTCGTTTCTGGTAATTGTTTCGAGCATATTTATTTATTCAATTATAAGCTTTTGCAAGATTTTCAGAGAAAGGATAAAAAAGAAATAAAAAAGAATAAATAAAATAATTGAGAAAATTTATGTATAAGATTTACGAATAGTTATTGAAAATTAATCAGTAGTTTAGAGAGATTATCTCAATTATTAACAGAAATTGTCGAATAATTTTAAAAAATTTTCTACCTTCTAAAAGTTATTTCCAATATCGTTTTTTATAATAAATTTTCGTAATAATTACATGTTTACAACCATTCTCTGCAAATATTTTACATTTGAAAATTTTGAATAATTGGACATTGTAATGCTACTAGCTTTACGATTTTGTTCGGATGATTGGTTTTTTTTTATCATTTAATAAGCATTTATATTTTTGCAAAAAGATAAAGGAATCTTTTATATCGTATTTAATAGCACCGCTTTATCACTAAAAATTATTTTATTTCATTAAGAAATTTTTTTAGATGCTAACTTCTTTTTCCATTAATATTAACCAACAATGAATCGAGATCAATTAATTTTTTATCACATTCTCTCACAGATGTATCTCAATTGAAATCATTCTGAAAAAAAGAATTGAAATAAAAAATGAAATTTTTTTATTAATTATCTAATAAATATAATTATTAAAAAAAAACACATCAAAGAATTAAATTGATCATCGATAGTTTATTCGATCGTTTTCTATTCCACCAGTTTGTCGTTCGATTTACCATTGTTAAGTGCCAAATTGTTTATGTAATATGACTTTCATATATTTCAATTAGTTGCTAATATCATTAATTTGCAGATGCATAGTTTATCGTACATCACTTTCATGCTTATTGTATTCTTCAGTTCAACTGCTTCTTTTGATATCATCAATCTTATATGAACTTTTATTTATTCCAGTTTTATAGGAGCAACAAAAATATTTTTTTTGATAAATTAATTATTTGTCGCGATTCAAATTATAATATGAAATATTATGCTTTTCATCATGCTCGAAATTTAACACGATTATCAATCTTATAGCAGTGCAGTATCGTTGGATATTCCTATTGAAAATTGAAATTAAAAATAAAATATTTATATTTTTATATAAGCTAACTTCATATTGAAACAATATGATCATTATATCAACTGATAAGTTGACTGATAGGTTAAAATCATACTTCAATCGTTTTAATCATTTAATTTTGCTGTTCTATTCCTGATGAGGATGATGGTAAAATCACTCGGCAGCAAAAGATCATTATTGTTTTTCTGATTTTTCATTTTGGTAGAATTAAAATAAAAATTTCTTAATTAATTCATTTTCCCTCGGTTTCTTTTTTCCGCTTCTTCTTAGAATTTCTCGAGCATAATTCAAGCAATAAATTAATTCAGCTTTTATTATTATCATAATCATCTTCGAATATCTATTGAATTTACTATTGCAACAGGAAGAAGTAAAATTTTCATTTGTCTATGATTTCATTCTTAATTTATTTCATTTCATTTTAGCAAACATTTTAAAAATATCTGTTTTTTTTTCTCATAGTTTCTAGTTATTATTTGCTTTCTCAAAATATTTCATATTCAATGCATTTTTTCTTTTTTTTTATTAAGCAGGAACGAAAATTTTTCTATTTCATATTGAAAATTTAATCTTATTTGTTCATTTAATTTACTCGATAACATAAAAATAGTTAACAAAAACTCATCTGAGTGCATTCAAATATAAGTTATAGTATTTTGAGTTGATATTTTGGATTATTGAGGCTTAAAAAGATCCGAAGGTGTTGATGTCTTGCATTTTTTACGATAGCAAATAATCAGATTAAGCCAAAATTTCCAGGCTTTTCAGAAAAAAATAGACTTTTCCACAATCTAAAAATACTGACCGCCTCAAATACAATTTTTATGAATATCATTCTAATATTTGATCAGAACTAATTTACCAAATATTTTATGACAACATCAATTAATTCGTAATTAGAAATTTAAAATTGCGATTATATTTATTCAATTTTCAACAATGAATCCACAATAATTCATTTAATAGTTTTGTCTTACTTTTAAATCCACCAGTAGTCTACGTCTATCTTTACAGTTAATATTGGTAATAATGCGTTGAAATAACCGAAATACCTTATATTTTTCATGATTCATTATCTAATGTAAACGAATGTTAAAATCTCTAATTAAGGAATTATTTATTTTTAATTCTCCTCTTTATATATATCTAATATAAATTCTATACTAATTATCTGACAAGACTTATTTATAATATTTAAAATGTTATAATCCTGCTAATTATCTGAAATGTTGTAACGATCGAAGCTTATGCATGTTTAAATATTTCCATCTCTTTGTTCTGATAACTTCTCGTATAATTCATATGTGATAAGCTACTCACAGCAAAAGGCTGAGGATCACCGATACGAAAACGAGCTTTTTACGATAGTTGGCCATTACAAGTAGTGATTATACGTCAGCAATATCAGTAGATATTTTTTATTCACTACTACACAACACTCAGCTAAACACGCCCATATCTGACATCTTCATTATAAAAAAGGCCTTTACTGATTAGAGGTTTGATACTTTTCCTTGATGCAACCAACAGTTAACTTTACAACCTCCTTACAACCTCCTCATCGCTGTAATAAACTGTGACAACTCAAACAACAATTCAATCCAACCAAGGAAAAACTTTTCTACTATCAAATTCAAATAATCAAGAAGAGAAATTCTCTAACCTCTAGTAAACATAATCTTTGCAAAAAACTAATCAAACCAATTCAATAAATTTTCGCAACAAATTGACTGGCAACAGTTTCATCCGTATATATAAACATTTGTAGCAAAAGCTATACGTATCCATATTCTTGTTCCAATTATTTTATTTTACTGTTGTATTTTCTTGATTGTTTCTGATCTATCTCAAGACAACATTTAACCTTCAACTTCAACCTTCACTGTTATGATATTGATTGTAATTAAATTTCTTGTGTAAAAAAAAACTGTTAAATATTGTATCATTATGTATTAAATTTATTAAATCAGGAAAATAACATTTGCTATCAAAAATTACGATTTAAATGAAGTAAAACGACGGAAGAAAATGATGAGGAAGTTTTTAGCTTTTTTTTAATTTAAAAATATAGAAAAAATATAAAAAACTCAATTTGAGTGAAGGTGTAGTGAAAATTTTATTCTTTTTTGTTGAGGAACAAATAGTTGCAAATTCTTTATTTCCACTTAAGTTATCGCCAAACACAAAGTCCCGAAATATCAATCTCAAAATGGTAATTAACCCATTAATACGAGAAGTTATTTTAACACGACAACAAAACTCAGCAATTTAAATTTCAATAAAATGAATTAATAACGGTAACAATATGAAAAACCCAGTACCACTTCATATTGTTCCACAACTAGATTCACCAAGCACTTACAATCGACAATGATTTAGATGATCAGCACATCTTCTTTTGCGGGAAGATTCTAGAGCAGTTGATTATAAGAAACAGAGTCTTTGTTAGCTTGTGGGAAATGCAGCTCATAGACAAAGGATGACAGTTTTAGCTTACATCTCACATTATACGGTAAATACGCGTACAATATATACGCATTTATCTGAAATCCCCTAAAGAAATCATTGAATTCTCTGCTTTTCAGGTTCTCTTGAAGATTTCAGTGACACTCACAGTTCCTTTCATCAAAGAATCTTTTCGCAGTTTATTCGCGACATGAAGAATTTACAAACAAAAACTTATCTTCAATAATCATCCGTGTCATTATCATATAAATAAATAATTTTCAAATTCCTCATTTACCACAAATTCTTTCAAGTCAAATGTTGCATTTTTTAATATTCATTATAATTTAGATCAAATTTTTACGCTCTATGCCTAATAACAACTTCTTTCTCTAACAATAGTACATATGTTTCAGAAGATTTACTCATCATGCAGAATCACATCGAAATATCAGTAAATGAACAGTTCTGACTGATCTGATCATTCACTCTAATGATTGCTTATTTGATCTTAATTCTATACTTATGTATTTATTCACAATGATTGATTTTGTTATAAATAAAATATTTTAAGTGTAAAAACTGCTGTAAACAAAGAAGAAAAATGCTATCATTGATCAACTATATTTTATGTTCATATGCATATTTGGTTGTCGGTATATTGCTCGCATTAGTCAATATTCCTATATTTCTACTCATTACAATGCATAAAGTACTCAGGTTAATCGATTTTTCACATAATGATGTTATGAAAAATAAACTAAACATAAATTTCGTAAATAGTTTCACAAAAAAATACTAAATATAATACATAAACATTTTTCAAACTATCATTCAAATATAGATGGTCACTCAAAAAAAAAAATTTTTTTGTATTTCAGAAAAACCTACATTGTTCTCGCTGTTATATTTCTTAACAATGGTTTCACCGGAATCAGCGCAATGTCAATGGGAATAAAACGAATTAATT